>JAUTXW010001340.1:2375000-2975000 GCA_030620095.1 Kuschelorhynchus macadamiae | reverse complement strand
GCAGAGTGCAAAAAGAGACGAGGGCACGCAGATTTAATTTTCTCATATGCTACCGATACGTAAAGTTTTACTGTCCCACATCACCAAATTTGAAAATTTTTAATAAAGGGTGTAAAAAAGATATACACTTTAAACCATATATGGACAACATCCGGCCAATAGCAATTTCAAGGTGCGTACCGTATATATTGTATATATGTGTTTTAAGTTTGTGTCCTTAAATATGTGTGTTTTATAATGTAATGGAAGTAAATGTTTCATTTCCCAAACGTACCATACCTGATATTATTAAATTATCACCAAGGTGTGCTTCTATAAGAAAAATTAAAAATAAAAAAAAATATGTTTTAAATTTAATATTATTAACATGAAAATTTTATAGTTTTTAAACCTTTTAATGTTTATAGTAGGTATGATAATGTTTGCGTCTTTGAATTTAATTTCCTGTGTTTTTTAAATGGAAAAAAAAATTTTTAGAAATCAAGCAAGACCAAATAGTCTTGAAAATGTTCAACACTATGAGCGAAACGTTGACTTGATGTGAAAAATTGTGTTTCATTATTAACCTAGACCCAAGAAAATGAAGATTTCCAGGAATATATATATATATATATATATATATATATATATATATATATATATATATATATATATATATATATATATATATATACATATACATATACATATACACAGTGTACCAAAAAAAATGACCACATTTTTAAAATTTTATTTTTTGTTAGTATTTAATAAAACTTCTGAGACATATTCACAGGTATATAAATTATAAACCAATATATTTAAAACGTATGATATTCAATTTTTTTTATTGTACAAGGCGATGTAAAAGGTGAGTTTTTTTTAAAACGCTCGCAAAAAATATATCTCATATTTTTAGGATAAGCATAAGCACTAGCTTAGCCAATGACATAAGTACCATCTTAAAGCCTATATGTCTTAGAAACAAAACTGCTTGTTTACTTTTTTAAATAATTCAATTAATATTTATTTTATTGCACATTTAGTGACATCGCCCTACAAGTCACAAATTTAGGGCAATAATATGTTTTTTTTAATATAAACTGGCTTAAGAAAAATCATATATCTTATAAGCAACTTTAAGGTAAGTAAAGTTTAAAATATAGTTTTCCTATCGTGCGGAAAGTATCATTTTTCCGCACGAAAAAAATCATGCGGAAAAATAACTTTTCAAGACTACTAGGACTGAAAAGTCACTTGTCCGCGCGATTTATTAAATTAATGAATATCTTATCTAAAACACTCAATAAGGTGAAATACTTGCAAAGTAAGTATTTTTTTTGTAAGAAGCTCAATAATTTTTGTAATTACAGTATATTATTATTGAACCTAAACCTAATAGACGTTTATCTTAATATCGGTTCGGTTAATTCGGTAATGGATTAGCATATCGTTATGAAAGTTGGTACAGGAGGATTATCAATAGTGTCAGATCTAAAAGTAACTTTCACAATGTTGCCAGTTTTATAGTTTTTTCGATAAACTTCTCAACTAATTTTTTTTAAATACAATGTCATAGTTTTTACTCATACTGTTGACCAAACCTAAGTGTTTTCAATCCTAAAATAACAACTTTTTCTTTGGTTTAGTCAACAGTATAAGCAAAAAACTATCATAGCATTGCTTTAAAAAAAATGTTAAAAGTTCTGTCTACGATAAAACTGGCAACGCTGTAAATATTATTTTTAGATCCGGTACTATTGTTAATTCCTTGATAGCAAATTATGTTAATCCTTTACTGAAATGGTGTTCTAGGATTGAAAACGCTTTGTTTTAGTCAACATCATAAGCAAAAAAACATCATGGCATTGCATTTTAAAAATAAAGTTCACAACTCTATCGAAAAACTATAAAACTCACTACGTTGCGAATAATATTTTTAGATCAGGCACTATTGATAATATCCTGATACCAAATTTAAATAACGATATGTTAATCCGTTACCGAAATATTTCCGGTTCTTTTGAATGAAAATGCGGTCTTCCATAATATGATATTATTATGTTTTAAATTTTCCAGAAGATAAAATTGGTGTTCTAGGATTGAAAACACTTTGGTTTGGTCAACATTATAAGCGAAATACAATTATAGTATTGCGTTTAAAAAATAAAGTTGAGAGCTATATCGGAACAACTGAAAAACTAGCAACGTTGTAAACATTATGTTTAGATCAGGCACTATTGATAAACCCTGTACATATATCTGTATATATATATATATATATATATATATATATATATATATCCTCAATGACGTCATCATAAAAACGTCGATGCTCCGACATATTTTTCTCACGAAATTTTTTAAACGCTTAAGTGTTGAAAAATTGCGTTCTACTGATGAACTTGTGGCACGTATTGCCAATACTAATTCACACAATTTCGATACTTCGGTGTAGGCATCTTCCAGCTCCTTGTCTTTTAAAAATTGCATTAGTTCCTTAGCGTTATTTTTGCGCTAAGGTTATCAGTTTCGTAAATCACTTTTAGTTCAGATCGGTCGAAGAACTGGCCATAATGAAGAAGAAGAGATTTAAACGCATCTTCTGGAAGATGATCCTTTAAATGCATCAAAATTGAAGAGCTAAAAACATTGTCCAAGAATGGGAATATTTCTGAAAATATGTTAAACAAATAATTAAAATTAAAACCTCGTTTTAAACAGTCCAAAAACCCCCTCGAACTATTTATTGGTTCTGAGTCCCACGTTTCATTATTTTCTATTATATTCTCAAATAGTTCAATCAGTGATTCACGATTTTCAGATACTGTTAAAACAAGTCTTCCATTATAGTTCCAACTAGTAGGAGCTACTTTGGGCAATCGTTTGTGGACAATGGAGTCCAAAGCTTGTATATGTTTTATTGACTTGGAAAAAAAGCAGCCATGCCACTTAAAGTAACGAAAAATACTTTACACTCTTTAATGTGATCGATGGACTGGGATAAAACTAAATTTAATTTATGAGCAAAACAATGGACAAACACAGCCCTTGGAAAAGTTTCTCGAACTTTAGCTTGCTGACCCTAATTGTCCTGCCATCACTGCAGTTCCATCATAGCTTTGAGCAACTAATTTTTTCTTTCCATTAATTTCTTTAGTAACGTTATAAACTAAGGTATATAATGCATCTGCTATACGATTTTCGAATACATTCTTAAAACCTAAAAATCGCTCTTGAATAATTCCGTCTGTTTTAACGTAGTGATATCAGTTGTTTCGTCCAGAACAATAGCAATGAACCGCGCCTCGCGAATCTCCTGTTAATTCTTTTTAGAATAATGGTTAATACAGCGGAAATTAAATCACTCTGGATTCGATTCGACGTTCCGCGAAAAACGCTACACTGTTCTAAATAATTTTTTAAGCAATCATCCTATTTACCCATTAAACTAAGTAAACCTTGAAAATTTTCTCTATTTGAAGAAACCCTTGTTTCGTCATGACCTCTAAATCCCAATTCGTGCTCTCCTAGAAAACAAACAACATCCATAAGTCTTCTTAATATTTGCTTATTTGTATCGACTAGTTCATTGTGTTGGCGGTTTAATTTCCAACTGTTTATTAAGGGCGTGTTCAATTCTAGTTTGGCCGAAGACTTTTTCTTTTATGTCGGCCTGCAAATGCGCTTTGGACATAATGTATCTTTTTACAGCTTTATGGAAATTATTTAAATCGAAAAAACCAGTTGTATTCCAGAGACCTTTTTTTTTTTTCATTTTCATTTTCAAAAAGTAAACATGGCCAACAAAATAATTTACTTATATTTTCACACCCTGTTAGCCATTTAAATTGTTCGTATTGTTTTTTCGGATAAAAATGTCTAATACAGTTTTTATTTTTGTTGTTAAATTTTTCATAGGCGGTTTTGCCCTTCGTTTGGAAATTATTTGAAGCTCTTCAGCGAAGTTTAAGTTGAAAATCCCTTTATTATTAAGTCACACACCACACTTTCACACAGTCTTCTTACTAAATTTGCCAACATTTCCAACGTTATTATCGACAGCCAAGTTGACGGTAGTTGCATATCCACGTCCATATTATTGTCTTCCATATCGCACCATGCACGACGCGACGTACGTATCACACAACACACGGATATCTACTCCAACGATAGCTTCCGCCCCCACTTAAAGCACGCGACTGAAATGCAACCGGTGGAAAGTTCAATAACCTCTGGCTCTATTCACAGGAAATCAAGCATACAGGACTTGGCTCCAGAGAAACTAGAGGCCCGCATAGGTTCTATTCGATTTTCTATTGTGGCCGGTCGGAGTCAAGACCGCATTTATTATGGGCTTGATAATTAAGATAATATTTTAGCATTTATAATATAAACTAAATTAATGGTTTGCTATTTCAAAAAATACATTTTAGAAGATGTCCATGGACTGCACGACCCTGATATATATATATATTTATATACAGTGTGTCCTAGATTCGCTTCTCTATATAGGGATCTCGGCTCCTATTATACCTACAGCAAAGGTTAAATGGGAGGAGTTTTAGAGGAAACTTAGCGCATTCGATATCAGGCTTCAGGTTTGCGATCGGTCAATTGGAAATATGGGCGAAAAACCAAAAATGGCGGATTTCGTTTTTCGCCAGTAAATTCACAACAGTAAATTTGACAGCTGTCAAAATGTGACCTTATTGGGACACTTTTTTAAGGCAAATAAGATGGCGTATACGATAAGTCTCCATCTTCTTTTGTTATCCCGCAACCCGCCTCAACTTTCATTTTTCTTACGGCTTATGGTTTTTCGATTTTTGGAAAGAGCGTAAAATTGTGATGTTTCGCAAGTGCGTAAAATATCTGAGTATCATCGAAATATCACACTTCCTAAAGTCAGGTTCCAGTTTTTTGTGAAAAAAATCACTTTCTCAGGTTTGACATATTTTCACGTTTTAGCGTCCTTAGATGTCAAAAAATATGTCCGTCTGTCTGTCTGTCGGTCAGTTCACAGCATAGTTCAAAAACTACTTATCAGAGTTACTTCAAATTATAGAGGAATGAACTGGTAACATTTTGGTATGAATAAAAGATAGCAGAACAAAATGGCGGCGTAATGAAAATATTTAAAAAGTCAACCTGAAAACTCTACTATTTATTAGATTAACCCTGTGTCGGTCACAACCTTATTTTGTATAAAATATGTCGCAGTGTATCAAAATGATACAATCTAATTTTGACTCAAATTTACAATAAAAATAATGAAGATTTTGTATCAAGTTTATTTGTAGAATATACCTGATACATATGCACTTGATTATATGCTACTTAATTATAACTTAAGTGTCAATATTTTAAGGCACCAAAATATTTATTATACTATTTATAAATCTCCGAAACCACCAGTTTTAACCAGGTCGCAATGTATCTCTTTGATACATAAATATAAGAATGAGTAATATGACACCAGATTATTGTGGTTTTAGTTTTGTTTTTTATATTTTTATAATTTATTCTTTTAGTAGAAATTTATAATATTCATGTATTTACAAAAATGGTAGATACCTACAAACTAGAAATAAAACCTAACTAAAAACATACTACAATTTTTTTTTATTTTAGCTAGATAACAAAAATAAAATGTTGTGTTTTTATGTCACAAAAAAATAAAATCTTTTTTCCTAAAAAATTCAAATAAAGAAAATAAACATTCTGATTGCTTCACTGCAGGCACCATAAACTTAGCCTTCACTTGAGTCTTCTTGTTCTTGTAACCGAGGGTGACACGATGTACATACTGGAACTGTATGCTCGCCACAAATGTATTGCTTACAATTTTTGCAACTGGTTTTAGTTAATCTGGTCTTCCGTGATGTATAACACAGTGTGCAGCGACGACGCTTCCCTTGAGGTGCTATATAATCCATATCCTCTGCTCTAGCTTTTCCGTCAGGTTGTACAGTTGGGCTGAATCTTCTAAGACCTTCAGAAAGAGAACGTGGCAAGCCTTGTGTCCTGAGACTTCTTCTTTGCAGTTGCGATAAGGCTAATTCATGACCAAGTTTTCGAAGAAAAAGACGACGTCGCGTACACTCTTGTGCATTTCCTATTGAAATAACTCGAGCATTTATGCCTGCAACATTCAACATGGCAAAAAAACTACCATTGGCCAGCGGCGTGTATTCCTGGCAACGTTATAAGACTGGCAGAGCTTGTCGACAACGTCGACACCTGATTTGGTCTTATTATAGTATGTGATCATTTCTGGTTTAGCAGCTTCTCCTGTCTCATGATCTATGGCATCATCGTAATGCTGGGAAGATATAACAAGTACATTTCTATTCTTCTTTGGTACATAAGAAACAATTGTGTGTTCTCCAAAACCAAACATACTCGAATGTAGAGGTCGTGCTTTCACATATAAAAGATCTACTGGCAGTTCTTTCTTATTTTTTTTTGTTGTGCCAACATACGACAATTTGTTACTCTTTAGCTCAGTAACCAGCTTCACGTCTTTAAACCAGTTATCCGCCGTAATATTTCGTCCTGTTTCATAAATAGGTTCTGACAATCTTTTGACGACATCGGATGGTTTATTACTTAGTTCATAACGTCCCTGGGGCTGCCTTCCAGAATAGATCTCCATATTGTGGGTGTAAAAAGTAACTGCATCACACAACGCATAAATTTTCACGCCATATTTGGAAGGCTTTGAAGGGATATATTGTTTGAACCTGCAACGTCCCCTGAAGGCTTCTAATTTCTCGTCAATTGTGACACACTGTCCGAGTAAATAGCTTTGCTTACAGTTAGAAACGAAATTTTTGAATAGATCACGAATCTGTGCAATGTTGTCAACAGCCTTCCGTTCAGTTCTTGTGTTGCGGTCATCGAAGCGAAGGCATCTCATGAGGAATTTGAACCTTCTTAGACTCATAACGAGACGGAATATTTCCACGCCATGTCCATCTGTACCCCAGAGATCCTCCAACATCAATCTGTTGGCATGCAATGTTCCTGCCAGATACAAAAGACCTATAAAGGCTTTGATTTCTGTTAGGTCTGTGTCATTTGCATCACGTTGTCTATCAAACCGATCCCTTACTTCAAGATGAATAAACTGGTTTGTGAACTCGACTATTTTTAGCAGCATCGTATCAGAAAAAAGATTACTCCAACATTCTATAGGTAACTTTGCTGAACGTGCATCATATATCACTCCTGGGAGACGTCTTACAATATTGTGTGGCTCCGGGCGTCGCTTCTTCAATTGTGGTAACTTCATCCATTTTGTGGCATTGTCTTTTCCAAGGTAGAATAAATTTGTGTATGAGTCAGTTTCTTCATCGGTCCCACTCTCCTCAGTATCAGAGGAACCAACCCTTCTTTCTGCTAACTGATCCTCTGCATCGGTGTCCGGTTCATCCCAAAGTCTTCCGTTTGGTTAGGACGTCTTTCTAATTCAACCTCTCCTACCATATACTTTCGGAGACATTCTACATCATCCGGATTATTAAAATTGAAGTTCCGCTTCTCATCCATCATACTAAAAACAAAAATATAAAAATACCTACTTGAAATAATTAATGTAAAATAACACTTACACGTTATGTCGCAATGTATCAATATGTTACAATAACTACGCCGAAAATTACCCACACGAAATTAACAGACCTTCGACACCACGAGCGAAAGGTAGACTGAGGCGACACAGGAACTCATAAGCAAGGCGGCTTCTCCCCACTCTCGCGTTGTAAAATGGCAGACAAAATTGGCGCGCTTGTATCGTTTTGATACACACGCGACCGACCGAGGGTTAATTACAAATTGTGTGCAACCATTAAGTGTGATATAGAAATAACACTATTCCTAATAAAAGGAAAGATTCTGGTTAGAGAAAATTTACCGAGTTTTATATAGAAATAAGCATATTAATACTTGTATTAATTAATTTTTTTATTACAGCTGGCTGGCCCCGGTAGACACCTCTTTATCACTGGCAAACCAGAATACATTGGCCAATTCCTAGCATCACTAGCGGTCTCCTTGGGACCCTTATCTTCTGGTCTAGGAAAGGGCTACAGTTCGCCGGCCATAGCATCCCTGCAACAACGAGACGCCAAGGCTTTCGACGTCAACGGTCAACAAGCCTCGTGGCTGGCTTCCTTAAGTCTCTTGGGGGCCCTTTTCGGGGCACCACTCGGAGGGCTGGCTGTAAAATGGGGCAGAAAAAGGACGCTCATTATGGCTGGAATACCGCTGTCGCTTTGCTGGATTCTGACGGTGTTTGCCGTCAGCGTGGAGGTAGGTATATTTTCCTAAAGCGGAAGAGAATATTCGGGTCTTGTTGAGAGTAAGTATTTAAGCGAAAGCCAATGTCTTATAGTTAAAATTTGTGGATGAAACACTTTTGACCCAGAAAAAAGATTAAAATGGACCAAATTTCCTACAATTTTCAAAACATTGCAGTGCAAAAACTCCTTAATATGGTATTAGAAATGAAAGGATCCTAAATTGCCTTACAGTTCTTGATTTACGATGTAAATATCTTAAACTTAACTCTACGTTCCCAGTGATTGATCTGTACAGTTTTTTATGTTATGGCCTTTGGCGCCTAACCTGGTGCAAATCTGGTGCCGATTTACCGATTGTATCAACAGCTTTTGTACTAAACAGGATTTTATGTTATGGCTTTAATGATGGTATCTTCGGCGCCTAACCTGGTGCTAACCCTTTACTGTTTCACCTTGTGCACCTAATGGCAACGTTTCAACTATGCAACAAAATATAATTAACAACCCTAATAAACAGTAATGAATTCTTCGCTGATAAAATGAAATTAAATTTGGCAACATTGCTTCTTCAATACGAGGAAATGGCCGATTAATCATCAAATGTCAAATGTCTGTTTAATAATTTTTTAGTAAAATAACATTGAGTATTGACGTATTTTGTTGATACACTTTTAGTTTGTTAAGAATTTAAATTAAAAAAGAATATATTATATATTAATATACTCTAATTATCTATTCTGCGTGTAATTTTAACATAATTAAAGTAAAAGTAGACGTTTATTGCTTTACAAAGTTACAACTATTTGTTATGCTTTTTTTTGCAAAAAAGTGGTTCAGCAATTTTTTTTGTTTATTTCACGGTAAGCTCTACAGTGAATACAAAAAAGTGAGAATATTAAAAATACCTAAACTTTACAAGAGCCGAATACTCATTTATTTATTAACGGTAACAACAGTTTTACAATTAGGTCTATACACGCGCAGTGTTCCATTGTGGCATGATTAAAAAGTTTTCTCGTCAGAAAATACCACATTCTCCCAGAATCACATTCCCTTGCAAATTCCATCCTCCTTTGCTTATTAAATTCTGTAAGGAATATTTTATTAGAAGCAGCACGATTCCTTAAGTTTGATAATCGTATCCTTCTTCTAGCAGTATTTGCAGAACCTGGGAAAATGATTTCTTCTTTAGCCTTTACTGCTGTTTGAAAAGGATTATTTCTAAGAAATGGCACCAATTCATAGTCTTGATGCGGTGTTGAAACTTTTGGACGTCCCGCCTTTGGTCTCTCAATGATACCACCATATTCTGCAATGTTTTGCTTGGCTAACAAAACGGTGTTTTTGCTTACATGAACTTCTGCTGCAATTTCCCTAATTTTTGTTTCCATCCGTCGAGTAAAAATTATTGTTCCTCCGTTAGCTTCGGCACGATGTATAAAATGTGAACAAATTATGTATTTGCTTTCAAACAAAGATAAATATTGCTTTCAAATCAAAAACAAAAGAAAGTGTCAAAATAAAAAAAAATTGACTTTGACATTCCAATCCTAGGTTAACTTTGGCATTGCCATTCTAGGTTAACTTGGACTAATAGTTCAGGAGAGTAAAATGGGTAATTTTTGTCCCAGTTACTTTTGGTGACGATGGTACACAAAAACCTGTTCCATCATGTCACAGCCGATTTAGTCAGTCTCGATTTTAAATGCTTGGTAGTAAATATCGTTATAAGTTGAACCCATGTAAGTCTAACTCACTGCTTGGAATATCTCTCGAAAGCCAAGTTTTCACAAACATTAAAACTTCCTAATTAGACAGATTAATTTCTCTACTATGACCAGTTTACTAGGTGCCACCCAGATTTTAAAAATAAATACTCAATCATTCTTTGGTAAAACCTCTTGCTTATCCAGTCTTCTCCACCTACCAATCTATTATTTAGTTCTTTAAAGACAGCATTTAAATAATTAAATTGAGATTATGTAAAATCTAGACTAAGACTTATATCTAAATTTTTAAGCTCTTTATTCTTAAAGCATGGCACTACTGGTGTTAAATATATTAACATTATTACTCCCAACGAAATTCAACGTGGTTTTAACCAGCGGAGTAGTTTATGTGATTCTATTTTGTGCATATGCCCTACACGGGACTCGCTAATTTATGGCGGCCTGATGACCTCTAAAAAGAGCGAAACCGCGGTCGTCTTTTAACTAAAATGGATCATTGCGCTTGCAGATTTACACGCCATATACCAGACAATTATTGTATTGTCCTTGTTATGACGTTGATGTAATATGAAATAAAATAGAGAGAGATAGACTACCCATTTTAATAGCTCAATAAAATTCTTAAAACTTAATAAAACCAAAAGTTTATTACACTTAATTACAATCTACTTTTTGGGATTTACTGTAACATACGACTTATACTAAATTTTAAAAATTACGTCTTTTATCAACTTCAAAGCAGTTTTCAAGTGCAGGACAAGAAACGATTCTTGACAGCAATTAAGACTTACTCTGCCCTCCTTAGTTAAAACGTCCTAACTACATTTTTTGTCATTTTTGACTTATGGGCATATACTGGTTATCCTATGTCATATTTATCTAATATCACAAGTTAGAACGTCCTAACTTCACTTTATCCCCACGAGAATTACTTAAATTTATTGTCCTATATTCAGAAATCATGAATTTCCAAACACAAAACGTCCTATCTATGATTTACAAGACTAAATCGTCCTATATCTTATGTTAGGACATTTTAACTTAGCATTCATGGTAATAAAATCTATTTATTTACTACTGTTTTGATACTTAGGACAAATCTTTGCATGGGAGCAACCTAACCCAAAAAAATAATATCATGTTGACACGTGTTAGTTGTGGTGACAGTTAGTTCAGATCACACGTAAAATCAAAGTTTAGGGGCTTAATATTAATATTGCAGTTGTATTAATAATCATAATTATCAAAGGTAAGTACCAATTTGTTTTATTTTTTATTGCGTGGATTCTTTTTTAAATAAAACCAGTAGACATTTTTCATCAATAATATATTTCGTGTGGTATGGCGCATGCACCATAATTATTATATTCTTATTATTTCAGACCGTGTAGGGACACCAAATTTTTTCATTCATTTTATTTTTCTACAGCTTTAAGGATTTAAAAACATTTATACAAGGTGTTTTAAAAAATGGGTCAGTGATTAATCACGGTTCTGTTCAAACCACTTTATATATAGAAAGTTGAATTTAGGTATACAGATTGATTTTATATAGGGTGTAGAGGTTCGATAAGAAAAGATTTTTTTAACTGAAATTGCAAGAATGTGAATCAACGCCCTAAAATTTTCAATATGTTTTCTTTAAAAAAACAATTAGTTGACACTCATTTGTTTATTTCAGAATGTCAAGCCGCGCTAAGAAAATAATAGCTTTAGCTTTAAACACCGAGCTCCAGCAAAAAATTGCAGATTATAAAAACAAGAATAAGACAAATCGACCTAAACATGACGATGATCCTGAATATTTACCCAGCCATGTGGATAATTCTGATCTTAGCAGCGATAGCGAGTTTAGCGATAAAGAAAACAAGTTACAAAAAAAGACAAAATACCCAATGGCAAAAACTGACTTGCAACAAGAAGAAAACGTGGAGAATCGGGTGCTAGATGATAATACGCAAGTAAGGGAAACTGCAACATACATAGTTAAATCTATTTTGTCAGATATATTAAAAAATGTTGCAGAAGAGTCTACAAGGAAAATGAGAAAAAGATACACAAAGAAAGGAAATCCCAGAAAACGAAGGTTATTTGACGAGCCTCTTGTCGAAAGAAAGAAGCAAAGACTAGAAAAAAAAGTAGCCTCACATGGCGCGCAATTACCTTGTAATGAAAAATGTAGGTTAAAATGCCCTAAAGCACTTAATTTTGAAAGACAGGTACAGATTAACAAACAATTTTGGGAAAAGAATAATTTTGAACAAAGGACCTTTGTATTAAGTTGCATAAAAAAAATGTACAAAACAAAGTAAAAGAGTGGCTAATTCAAGAAGAGAAAATAGCTTTAAATGTGTCCTTAAAGATTTAAATGGAAGGGAGAATTATGTTTGCAAAACTTTCTTGCTCGCTACTTTGGGGTTTCATCCTGCAAATGATAGATTGTTAAAGTCTGTGAGGGATACAGAACCAACAGCGGTTTTTCCAAAAAAAGACATTCGTGATCACCATCCTAACGCTTCCAAGGTTGACAAAAATTTGCTAATAGAGCACATTAAAACTTTTCGGCCAGTTGTTTCGCATTACAGAAGAGAGCATGCCCCTAACCGGCTCTATTTGACAAGTGACATTTCAATCATTTTGATGCATAAAGACTTCTTAGAAAAGAATCCGCATATTAAAGCGTCTTACGAGTTGTACAGACAGGAAGTCGCCAGCATGAATATTTCGTTCGCCAATTTAGGAAACGAAGAATGCTTTGAGTGTGAGAAATTTGATTTGCATTCGAAAAGTTCTTTTCACCAAAAAGAAAATTTAAACATTGATTGTGAAGAATGTAGATTATGGAAACAGCACACAGAGGACTATGACTCTGCAAGAGAGGAATATGAAAGAGATAAGACAAAAACGGCACCCGAGAAACTAATTGTTTCAGCTGACTTACAGAAGGTGATTTTTTTTTTTTGTTTATTATTTAATATATTTAAACATTTTTTTAGGTAATAATGTTACCCCGGGCCGAAATGTTTAAAGAAGTCATTTTTACTCCAAGACTGATTGCCTTTAATGAATCATTTGTTCCAGTTGGTGCCTATTCAAAAGCTTACAAACCATTGGCGGTAATTTGGCATGAAGGTGTGAGTGGCCGAAAGAAAGAAGATATAATCTCCAACATTTTACGCCTTTTTTTTTAAATTGCAGAGACGCACAATATATTACAATTTGGCTTGATAATTGTGCAGCCCAAAATAAGAACTGGGCTTTAATATCTTTTTTTATTTTTATTGTGAACTCTGCCGACGTTGAATTAAAAGGCTTAGATATTAAATATTTTCAGTCCGGTCACACCTTTATGTCCGCAGACGCTTTCCACCACCAAGTGGAACTTAGCTTAAAGAAGACGCGAAAGGTGTTTGATTTTAATGATTTTAAAGTAGCAGTTCAGAAGTCAAACTCTTCAAAAGTTGAAGTAAAAGAACATTAAAGATTTTTTTCAATGGAAAGATTATTCTTCAAAATTTAAGTTGCAAAAAATAACCCCCAAGCCATACCTTAAAAACATGGTTCATTTAAACTTCAAAAGAGGTGAAAATGTAATGTATTACAAGAATTCATTTAATGGGGAATTTATATTATTAAATTTTTTAACGGCAAAGGAACAAAAAGAAGGGATGAAAATACCTCCTTGCGTGACTAAACCTAGAGCTATCTCTGCAGATCGAAAAACAAATTTGATATCAAAACTTCAAGCAATTATGCCAAAAAATCGTCTAAAATTTTGGGAAGAATTAGCTACCTCAGAAACCGATGTGGATCTTCAAAATGAAACTGATTATTAACAAATATTTTTATTAGTTACTTGTGAAAATAGTATTTATTTAGTTGTCACATTCCATTATATGTGACGTTTCGTTTTGTTACAATAATAATAAATATTTTGAGACAAAAATTTGTTGTCTGTTTTTTCATCAGTTCCATAGTTAAAACGTCCTAAGTATTATTTTTTTGGATTATATCAAAATCTAATAAACATATACTATTTTTTGTTTTTGCATTAAATAAGTAATTACTTACCTAATCTCTTAAGAAAATAATAATTATCATTTTACATGAAACTTATATTGCATAATTGAATTTATAAAAACTCAATTTTCTCAATTTTAAGAAAATGTTACTTAGGACGTTTTAACTAAGGACGGCAGTACTAGGACTACTAGTTCCCTAGACGAGTTGCAAAAACCTTCGCCTTTAAATAGCCCCAAAGAAAAAACTCTGGTGGAGTTAAGTCCGGAGACCTAGAAGGCCAATTTAAATCCCCAAATCTTGAAATGAGTCGCCCATTAAACACTTCTCGCAGAACTCTCATAGGTTTCTAGTGGTATGGGCTGTTGCTCCAACGCATTATTTAGTAATCCCCTTCGTTCTAACTGTTAGAAAATGGTTATTTCCATCTTCAAAAAAAAATATGGACCAATAATGCCAAATAATCCTACCGCACACCTAATAAATATCTTTTGGAATATGGAGATTGTTTATAATGATTTCTTCAGGATCTTCATTTGACCAATACCTAAAATCCTGTTAATTAACCATGCCGTTCAAATACAAATTTGCCTTTTATAATTAAAAGATTGTGAATGTCTCCTCGATATAAATCCTTGGCAAAAAGCTAATCTACCTTGTTTATCCTTATAACTAAGATTGGTATTTTTTTTAGGAATGAAATTCCTTGTGAGAATTCTATGTAGGCTCCCTTCTGATATTCCCAAAATAAGAAATTGCCTATTAGCAGAACTTGTGGGACTTCTGGTGAATGTATGTATATTAAGAACTGAAAAAAGATCATATTATCAGAAACAAATTAAAGAAAATAAAAATAATAGTAAAAAAATATGGGAAACATTAAAAAATTTACTAAAACCAAAAGAGAAATCAGAAACAAACGAAATTATTTTTGAAAATGATATCAGAGAAACAGATTTACTAGTTCTAGCTGAAAAATTAAATAAATATCTTGTCAAAAGTATTGAAGAAATTGTATACACAATAGATTCTGGAAATGAAGAAATATGTCCAAAATTACCAGAAGCTAAACTTATTTTGCAAACTTTTGTTACATTTCTTTAAGTAAACTGAAACAAATCATTTCGAAATGTTTTTAAATATTGTCAAGAATGAGGCATTTGAAGTACTTGGAAGCAGAATAGTAAATTTTATAAATTTATGTTTAAAAAATGGGGAACTACCAGATGAACTTCCAAAAATGAAAAATTCTAAGAAATAGAATGAATTAAGACCTATAAATGTGTTACTGGATACTGAAAAACTTTTAGATTAGATATGACCAAATTTTACAATTCACTGAAGAAAACAAAATTTTAATACAGCTTTAGGCTGGTTTCCGAAAAGGACATTCAACTGAAACTGCAATACAGTACGTAATTGAGAGCTGGAAAAGGAGTTTAGATAAAAATGAAACTGTTGCAGCAGTGTTCTTGGATTTCAAACGAGCATTTGAAACAATTGACAGAAAAAGATTATTATGTAAACTATATCAATATGGTTTTAGAGGTTCGGTTTTTAAATAGCTAAAAAATTATTTGGAAAGTAGAAAACAAAAAACTAAAATTAATAACAAATTTTCTCAAAAAATTTCAAACAGCTTACTATTCCACAAGGAAGTATTTTCGATCATTTATTATTTGTTTTGTATATAAATGATATACCTAATATTTTAAATTCTTGTAAAATTCAGTTATTTGCTGATGATACTTTAATCTATTTAAACGGAATGGATATTAATAACATTACAAATAAGTTAAATTTTGAATTGAAACTTTTATGTAATTGGGTATAAGTAAATAAATTAAAATTTTGTGTATCAAAAACCAAGTGTATGATACTTACAAATAATAAATTAAATGTTAATAAAAAGAATATAATTGATAAAGTCAATATGACAATATATTAAGAACTGAAAAAAGATCATATTATGAGAAACAAATTAAAGAAAATAAAAATAATAGTAGAAAAATTTGGAAACATTAAAAAATTTACTAAAACCAAAACAGAAATCAGAAACAAACGAAATTATTTTCGAAAATGATATCAGAGAAACAGATTTACTAGTTTTAGCTGAAAAATTAAATAAATATCTTGTCAAAAGTATTGAAGAAATTGCATACACACTAGATTCTGGAAATGAAGAAATATGTCCAAAATTACCAGAAGCTAAAATTATTTTGCAAACTTTTGTTACATTTCTATAAGTAAACTGAAACAAGTCATTTGTAAATTAAAATTTAATAATAATCATTTCGAAATGTTTTTAAAAATTGTCAAGAATGAGGCATTTGAAGTACTTGGAAGCAGGATAGTAAATTTTATAAATTTATGTTTAAAAAATGGGGAAATACCAGATGAACTTCCAAAAATGAAAAATTCTAAGAAATAGAATGAATTAAGACCTATAAATGTGTTACTGGATACTGAAAAACTTTTAGAACAGATATGACCAAATTTTACAATTCACTGAAGAAAACAAAATTTTAATACAGCTTCAAGCTGGTTTCCGAAAAGGACATTCAACTGAAACTGCAATACAGTACGTAATTGAGAGCTGGAAAAGGAGTTTAGATAAAAATGAAACTGTTGCAGCAGTGTTCTTGGATTTCAAAACGAGCATTTAAAACAATTGACAGAAAAAGATTATTATGTAAACTATATCAATATGGTTTTAGGGGTTCGGTTTTTAAATGGCTAAAAAATTATTTGGAAAGTAGAACACAAAAAACTAAAAGCAATAACAAATTTTCTCAAAAAATTTCAAACAGCTTGGTGTTCCACAAGGAAGTATTTTCGATCATTTATTATTTGTTTTGTATATAAATGATATACCTAATATTTTAAATTCTTGAAAAATTCAGTTATTTGCTGATGATACTTTAATCTATTTAAACGGAATGGATATTAATAACATCACAAATAAGTTAAATTTTTAATTGAAACTTTTACGTAATTGGGTAAAAGTAAATAAATTAAAATTTTGTGTATCAAAAACCAAGTATATGATACTTGCAAATAATAATTTAGATGTTAATAAAAAGAATATAATTGATAAAGTCAATATGTCAATATATTAAGAACTGAAAAAAGATCATATTATCAGAAACAAATTAAAGAAAATAAAAATAATAGTAAAAAAAATATGGAAACATCAAAAAATGTAGTAAAACCAAAACAGAAATCAGAAACAAACGAAATTATTTTTGAAAATGATATCAGAGAAACAGATTTACTAGTTTTAGCTGAAAAATTAAATAAATATCTTGTCAAAAGTATTGAAGAAATTGTATACACAATAGATTCTGGAAATGAAGAAATATGTCCAAAGTTACCAGAAGCTAAACTTATTTTGCAAACTTTTGTTACATTTCTTTAAGTAAACTGAAACAAATCATTTGGAAATTTTTTTAAAAATTGTCATGAATGAGGCATTTGAAGTACTTGGAAGCAGAATAGTAAATTTTATAAATTTATGTTTCAAAAATGGGGAACTACCAGATGAACTTCCAAAAATGAAAAATTCTAAGAAATAGAATGAATTAAGACCTATAAATGTGCTACTGGATACTGAAAAAGTTTTAGCAGGGATATGACCAAATTTTACAATTCACTGAAGAAAACAAAATTTTAATACAGTTTCAAGCTGGTTTCCGAAGAGGAGATTCAACAAAAACTGCAATACAGTACGTAATTGAGAGCTGGAAAAGGAGTTTAGATAAAAATGAAACTGTTGCAGCAGTGTTCTTGGATTTCAAACGAGCATTTGAAACAATTGACAGAAAAAGATTATTATGTAAACTATATCAATATGGTTTTAGAGGTTCGGTTTTAAAATAGCTAAAAAATTATTTGGAAAGTAGAACACAAAAAACTAAAATTAATAACAAATTTTCTCAAAAAATTTGAAACAGCTTGGTGTTCCACAAGGAAGTATTTTCGATCATTTATTATTTGTTTTGTATATAAATGATATACCTAATATTTTAAATTCTTGTAAAATTCAGTTATTTGCTGATGATACTTTAATATATTTAAACGGAATCGATATTAATAACATTACAAATAAGTTAAATTTTGAATCGAAACTTTTATGTAATTGTAAAAATTGTAAAATTTTGTGTATCAAAAACCAAGTATATGATACTTGCAAATAATAATTTAAATGTTAATAAAAAGAATATAATTGATAAAGTCAATATGTCAATATATTAAGAACTGAAAAAAGATCATATTATGAGAAACAAATTAAAGAAAATAAAAATAATAGTAGAAAAATTTGGAAACATTAAAAAATTCACAAAAACCAAAAGAGAAATCAGAAACAAACGAAATTATTTTTGAAAATGATATCAGAGAAACAGATTTACTAGTTTTAGCTGAAAAATTAAATAAATATCTTGTCAAAAGTATTGAAGAAATTGCATACACACTAGATTCTGGAAATGAAGAAATATGTCCAAAATTACCAGAAGCTAAAATTATTTTGCAAACTTTTGTTACATTTCTATAAGTAAACTGAAACAAATCATTTGTAAATTAAAATTTAATAATAATCATTTCGAAATGTTTTTAAAAATTGTCAAGAATGAGGCATTTGAAGTACTTGGAAGCAGAATAGTAAATTTTATAAATTTATGTTTAAAAAATGGGGAAATACCAGATGAACTTCCAAAAATGAAAAATTCTAAGAAATAGAATGAATTAAGACCTATAAATGTGTTACTGGATACTGAAAAACTTTTAGAACAGATATGACCAAATTTTACAATTCACTGAAGAAAACAAAATTTTACTACACCTTCAAGCTGGTTTCCGAAAAGGACATTCAACTAAAACTGCAATACAGTACGTAATTGAGAGCTGGAAAAGGAGTTTAGATAAAAATGAAACTGTTGCAGCAGTGTTCTTGGATTTCAAACGAGCATTTAAAACAATTGACAGAAAAAGATTATTATGTAAACTATATCAATATGGTTTTAGGGGTTCGGTTTTTAAATGGCTAAAAAATTATTTGGAAAGTAGAACACAAAAAACTAAAAGCAATAACAAATTTTCTCAAAAAATTTCAAACAGCTTGGTGTTCCACAAGGAAGTATTTTCGATCATTTATTATTTGTTTTGTATATAAATGATATACCTAATATTTTAAATTCTTGAAAAATTCAGTTATTTGCTGATGATACTTTAATATATTTAAACGGAATCGATATTAATAACATTACAAATAAGTTAAATTTTGAATCGAAACTTTTATGTAATTGTAAAAATTGTAAAATTTTGTGTATCAAAAACCAAGTATATGATATTTGTAAATAATAATTTAAATTTTAATAAAAAGAATATAATTGATAAAGTCAATATGTCAATATATTAAGAACTGAAAAAAGATCATATTATCAGAAACAAATTAAAGAAAATAAAAATAATAGTAAAAAAAATATGGAAACATTAAAAAATTTACTAAAACCAAAAGAGAAATCAGAAACAAACGAAATTATTTTCGAAAATGATATCAGAGAAACAGATTTACTAGTTTTAGCTGAAAAATTAAATAAATATCTTGTCAAAAGTATTGAAGAAATTGTATACACAATAGATTCTGGAAATGAAGAAATATGTCCAAAATTACCAGAAGCTAAACTTATTTTGCAAACTTTTGTTACATTTCTTTAAGTAAACTGAAACAAATCATTTGGAAATTTTTTTAAAAATTGTCAAGAATGAGGCATTTGAAGTACTTGGAAGCAGAATAGTAAATTTTATAAATTTATGTTTAAAAAATGGGGAACTACCAGATGAACTTCCAAAAATGAAAAATTCTAAGAAATAGAATGAATTAAGACCTATAAATGTGTTACTGGATACTGAAAAACTTTTAGAACAGATATGACCAAATTTTACAATTCACTGAAGAAAACAAAATTTTAATACAGCTTTAAGCTGGTTTCCGAAAAGGACATTCAACTGAGACTGCAATACAGTACGTAATTGAGAGCTGGAAAAGGAGTTTAGATAAAAATGAAACTGTTGCAGCAGTGTTCTTGGATTTCAAACGAGCATTTGAAACAATTGACAGAAAACGATTATTATGTAAACTATATCAATATGGTTTTAGGGGTTCGGTTTTTAAATAGCTAAAAAATTATTTGGAAAGTAGAATACAAAAAACTAAAATTAATAACAAATTTTCTCAAAAAATTTCAAACAACTTGGTGTTCCACAAGGAAGTATTTTCGATCATTTATTATTTGTTTTGTATATAAATGATATACCTAATATTTTAAATTCTTGTAAAATTCAGTTATTTGCTGATGATACTTTAATCTATTTAAACGGAATGGATATTAATAACATTACAAATAAGTTAAATTTTGAATTGAAACTTTTATGTAATTGGGTAAAAGTAAATAAATTAAAATTTTGTGTATCAAAAACCAAGTATATGATACTTGCAAATAATAATTTAGATGTTAATAAAAAGAATATAATTGATAAAGTCAATATGTCAATATACTAAGAACTGAAAAAAGATCATATTATCAGAAACAAATTAAAGAAAATAAAAATAATAGTAAAAAAAATATGGAAACATTAAAAAATTTACTAAAACCAAAAGAGAAATCAGAAACAAACGAAATTATTTTTGAAAATGATATCAGAGAAACAGATTTACTAGTTCTAGCTGAAAAATTAAATAAATATTTTGTCAGAAATATTGAAGAAATTGTATACACAATAAATTCTGGAAATGAAGAAATATGTCCAAAATTACCAGAAGCTAAACTTATTTTGCAAACTTTTGTTACATTTCTTTAAGTAAACTGAAACAAATCATTTGGAAATTTTTTTAAAAATTGTCAAGAATGAGGCATTTGAAGTACTTGGAAGCAGAATAGTAAATTTTATAAATTTATGTTTAAAAAATGGGGAACTACCAGATGAACTTCCAAAAATGAAAAATTCTAAGAAATAGAATGAATTAAGACCTATAAATGTGTTACTGGATACTGAAAAACTTTTAGAACAGATATGACCAAATTTTACAATTCACTGAAGAAAACAAAATTTTAATACAGCTTTAAGCTGGTTTCCGAAAAGGACATTCAACTGAGACTGCAATACAGTACGTAATTGAGAGCTGGAAAAGGAGTTTAGATAAAAATGAAACTGTTGCAGCAGTGTTCTTGGATTTCAAACGAGCATTTGAAACAATTGACAGAAAAAGATTATTATGTAAACTATATCAATATGGTTTTAGGGGTTCGGTTTTTAAATAGCTAAAAAATTATTTGGAAAGTAGAATACAAAAAACTAAAATTAATAGCAAATTTTCTCAAAAAATTTCAAACAACTTGGTGTTCCACAAGGAAGTATTTTCGATCCTTTATTATTTGTTTTGTATATGAATGATATACCTAATATTTTAAATTCTTGAAAAATTCAGTTATTTGCTGATGATACTTTAATATATTTAAACGGAATGGATATTAATAACATTACAAATAAGTTAAATTTTGAATAGAAACTTTTATGTAATTGGGTAAAAGTAAATAAATTAAAATTTTGTGTATCAAAACCCAAGTAAGTAAATGATACTTGCAAATAATAATTTAGATGTTAATAAAAAGAATATAATTGATAAAGTCAATATGTCAATATATTAAGAACTGAAAAAAGATCATATTATCAGAAACAAATTAAAGAAAATAAAAATAATAGTAGAAAAATTTGGAAACATTAAAAAATTTACTAAAACCAAAACAGAAATCAGAAACAAACGAAATTATTTTCGAAAATGATATCAGAGAAACAGATTTACTAGTTTTAGCTGAAAAATTAAATAAATATCTTGTCAAAAGTATTGAAGAAATTGTATACACAATAGATTCTGGAAATGAAGAAATATGTCCAAAATTACCAGAAGCTAAACTTATTTTGCAAACTTTTGTTACATTTCTATAAATAAACTGAAACAAATCATTTGTAAATTAAAATTTAATAATAATCATTTCGAAATATTTTTAAAAATTGTCAAGAATGAGGCATTTGAAGTACTTGGAAGCAGAATAGTAAATTTTATAAATTTATGTTTAAAAAATGGGGAACTACCAGATGAACTTCCAAAAATGAAAAATTCTAAGAAATAGAATGAATTAAGACCTATAAATGTGTTACTGGATACTGAAAAACTTTTAGAAGGGATATGACCAAATTTTACAATTCACTGAAGAAAACAAAATTTTAATACAGCTTTAAGCTGGTTTCCGAAAAGGACATTCAACTGAAACTGCAATACAGTATGTAATTGAGAGCTGGAAAAGGAGTTTAGATAAAAATGAAACTGTTGCAGCAGTGTTCTTGGATTTCAAACGAGCATTTGAAACAATTGACAGAAAAAGATTATTATGTAAACTATATCAATATGGTTTTAGAGGTTCGGTTTTTAAATAGCTAAAAAATTATTTGGAAAGTAGAACACAAAAAACAAAAATTAATAACAAATTTTCTCAACAAATTTCAAACAACTTGGTGTTCCACAAGGAAGTATTTTCGATCCTTTATTATTTGTTTTGTATATAAATGATATACCTAATATTTTAAATTCTTGTAAAATTCAGTTATTTGCTGATGATACTTTAATCTATTTAAACGGAATGGATATTAATAACATTACAAATAAGTTAAATTTTGAATTGAAACTTTTATGTAATTAGGTAAAAGTAAATAAATTAAAATTTTGTGTATCAAAAACCAAGTATATGATACTTGCAAATAATAATTTAGATGTTAATAAAAAGAATATAATTGATAAAGTCAATATGTCAATATATAAGAACTGAAAAAAGATCATATTATCAGAAACAAATTAAAGAAAATAAAAATAATAGTAAAAAAAATATGGAAACATTAAAAAATTTACTAAAACCAAAAGAGAAATCAGAAACAAACGAAATTATTTTTGAAAATGATATCAGAGAAACAGATTTACTAGTTCTAGCTGAAAAATTAAATAAATATCTTGTCAAAAGTATTGAAGAAATTGTATACACAATAGATTCTGGAAATGAAGAAATATGTCCAAAATTACCAGAAGCTAAACTTATTTTGCAAACTTTTGTTACATTTCTATAAGTAAACTGAAACAAATCATTTGTAAATTAAAATTTAATAATAATCATTTCGAAATGTTTTTAAAAATTGTCAAGAATGAGGCATTTGAAGTACTTGGAAGCAGAGTAGTAAATTTTATAAATTTATGTTTAAAAAATGGGGAACTACCAGATGAACTTCCAAAAATGAAAAATTCTAAGAAATAGAATGAATTAAGACCTATAAATGTGTTACTGGATACTGAAAAACTTTTAGAACAGATATGACCAAATTTTACAATTCACTGAAGAAAACAAAATTTTAATACAGCTCTAAGCTGGTTTCCGAAAAGGACATTCAACTGAAACTGCAATACAGTACGTAATTGAGAGCTGGAAAAGGAGTTTAGATAAAAATGAAACTGTTGCAGCAGTGTTCTTGGATTTCAAACGAGCATTTGAAACAATTGGCAGAAAACGATTATTATGTAAACTATATCAATATGGTTTTAGGGGTTCGGTTTTTAAATAGCTAAAAAATTATTTGGAAAGTAGAATACAAAAAACTAAAATTAATAGCAAATTTTCTCAAAAAATTTCAAACAACTTGGTGTTCCACAAGGAAGTATTTTCGATCCTTTATTATTTGTTTTGTATATAAATGATATACCTAATATTTTAAATTCTTGAAAAATTCAGTTATTTGCTGATGATACTTTAATCTATTTAAACGGAATGGATATTAATAACATTACAAATAAGTTAAATTTTGAATAGAAACTTTTATGTAATTGGGTAAAAGTAAATAAATTAAAATTTTGTGTATCAAAAACCAAGTAAGTAAATGATACTTGCAAATAATAATTTAGATGTTAATAAAAAGAATATAATTGATAAAGTCAATATGTCAATATATTAAGAACTGAAAAAAGATCATATTATCAGAAACAAATTAAAGAAAATAAAAATAATAGTAGAAAAATTTGGAAACATTAAAAAATTTACTAAAACCAAAACAGAAATCAGAAACAAACGAAATTATTTTCGAAAATGATATCAGAGAAACAGATTTACTAGTTTTAGCTGAAAAATTAAATAAATATCTTGTCAAAAGTATTGAAGAAATTGTATACACAATAGATTCTGGAAATGAAGAAATATGTCCAAAATTACCAGAAGCTAAACTTATTTTGCAAACTTTTGTTACATTTCTATAAGTAAACTGAAACAAAGCATATGAAAATTAAAATTTAATAATAATCATTTCGAAATGTTTTTAAAAATTGTCAAGAATGAGGCATTTGAAGTACTTGGAAGCATGTGTGTATGTATGTTTAAAAAATGGGGAAATACCAGATGAACTTCCAAAAATGAAAAATTCTAAGAAATAAAGGGTCATCCAATAGGGGTGTCCTACTTTTCAACTGAAATTAAATTAAATAAAGAAAAGGTATCATCATATTTATTTTTTTATTTTGGAGCTCAATATATACCATTATGTATGAAATAAGATGTCAAGCAAATGACCGCCTCGGCTTCGTTGAGTAGCGCGAATTCGTGATATCCAGTTTTCGATAACAGTCTCACATAAAGCTGGATGAAATTCATTGATAGTTCTTCTAATGTTCATCTTCAAATCCTCAGTTGTTCGTGGTGCATTGGCATAAACTCGGGCCTTTAAATATCCCCATAAAAAAATGTCCAAGGGTGTTAAGTCGCTGGACCTTGGTGGCCAGCCGACATCACCACCACGCGAAATTAAGCAACCTTGAAATATTTCCCTCAATAAAGTGATTGTTTCACGAGCAGTACGACTCGTAGCGCCATCTTGTTGGAACCAAGTTTCTCATATCCATGTCATCCAGTCTGCGATAGAAATAATCTGTTATCATTGCCCGGTATCTTTCACCATTAACAATTATGGTATCTCCTCCCTCATTTTGAAAAAAGTTAAGGTCCAATAATTCCCCCGACCCAAAATGCGCACCATACTGTTACTTTAGTGGGATGGAGAGGACGTTCATAAAGCTCTCTTGGATTCTCCTCACACCAAAAACGGCAGTTTTGCTTGTTCACATAACCGTTCATCCAGAAATGGGCCTCGTCGCTAAAAATGATTTTGCGACCAAAGTCAGGGTCGTCTTGAAGTTGTTCCATAGCCCAATTAGCAAATAAACGGCGCAATCTGTGGTCGGCTGGCTTTAATTCCTGTGTCAAGACAATCTTGTATGGATGAAGCTTTAGATCCATGTGAAAAATTCGCCATGTTATGCCCCAGGAAATGTTTAGTTCCTGTGCTCGGCGAGAAATTGATTGCGATGGATTATTACGCACGTTCTGACGAACGGTCTCGATGTTTTCAATTGAACGGACAGTACGTCGCCGAACAGGCACTCTCTGATCACTAACTGACCGAGTATTTTCAAATTTCGTTTTTAAACGCCGAATCGTGTGCTCTGTTGGACAATTAACTTGACCATAAATTTCACGAAGTGCGCGATACGTTTGACGAATAGAACACCCATTTTGATAAAAAAATTTCACAATTTGCACGCGCTGTGGAATCGTGTATCTCTCCATGATAATTTGTTAGAACTGACTGTAAACACATACAAAATATGATAACATTATCGCCAGGAATTTGGCCACAATACGCAGTTAAAAATAGGACATTCTTATCGGATGACCCCTTAGAATGAATTAAGACCTATAAATGTGTTACTGGATACTGAAAAACTTTTAGAACAGATATGACTAAATTTTACCACTCACTGAAGAAAACAATATTTTAATACAGCTTGAAGCTGGTTTCCGAAAAGGACATTAAACTGAGGAGTTTAGATAAAAATGAAACTGTTGCAGCAGTGTTCTTGGATTTCAAACGAGCATTTGAAACAATTGACAGAAAAAGTTTATTATGTAAACTATATCAATATGGTTTTAGAGGTTCGGTTATTTGCTGATGATACTTAAATATATTTAAAAGGAATGGATATTAATAATATTACACATAAGTTAAATTTTAAATTGAAACTTTTATGTAATTGGGTAAGAGTGAATAAATTAAAATTTTGTGTATCAAAAACCAAGTATATGATACTTGAAAATAATAATTTAAATATTAATAAAAAGAATATAATCGATAATAAAAATTTAAAAATGGTTACTTCTTTTAAATACTTAGGAATTTTAATTGATTCAAATTTAAAGTTTGACATTGATTTTGAAAAAGTAATTTCTAAAATTTCGCAAAAAACAAACTATGTAAAAAGAATTAGAGTAAAAATTTGAACTATTTTCCGAGAAAGATGATATATAATACAATAATTTTACCTCCTTACCTGTACTGTTCAACAATTTTATATAATGCCAATGAAGGTACAAATAACAGATTACAAATATTACAAAACAAAGCAATGCGTATAATTTTAGGAGTGAATAAATATACAAAGGTATCAATCATGTTAAAAAAATTACAATGGTTAAACGTCAAAAATGTTTTCTTGTTTGCATATTTATATATAAAATTCAAAATAACTTGCCTTCAGAACATGTATGTAATTTTGTTATAGTAAATTGTCAAAATCACGCATATGACATTAGAAATTGTCTCAAAGTTTTTACTTAAATAGCATTTCGAAATCATTAAGTCGATGTTTTGTAATAGTCTAATAAATTATAATAAATTAAAACCATCTATTAGCTCACAAAGGTCTTTAAATAAATTTAAAGTGTTAAAAGAATACTGGCTAAATAACCAAGATTGATATATTTATAAGATAATCTTAATGTAATATGAATAAAATGTATAAGTTCTGTATCTAAATGGAAGAGTAGCATTTTTGCTAAAGAAACCACGTTAGTTATTTAATCATGGTTCATGGAAAAAATTTTCTTCTCAAACATTTTTAATACCTCTGTTTTTAATTTCAGATAATGTGCTTTGCCGCCTTTACGAGCGGATTCCTGGTGGCGATCGTCCAACTGGCGGCCCAAGTCTACGTGAGTGAAATCGCAGCTCCATCGATCAGAGGGGGTCTAAGTGCCCTCCTAAAAATATCAGGACACGCCGGAGTACTCGTGGCATTTGCAGCTGGAGCATTCTTAGACTGGCGACAGTTGGCGGGATTAATTTCATTCGCCCCGGCTGCTATGTGCCTGGCTATGCTCAGAATACCCGAGAGTCCCGGATGGCTGGTGCTCAAGGGATACAACTCCGAAGCCGAAGAAGCTCTGAAATGGCTCAGAGGTGAAAATGCTGATTTAAAACTCGAACTTTCACTCCTTCAGACTCATATAATGACCAAGAGGATTCCTAGCCATCCAGCGCTACTTTTGCAAACCCTCAGAACCCCAGCGTTGATCGCTTGTGGCCTAATGTTCTTCCAGCGTTTCTCTGGAGCGCATGCTTTTAATTTCTATGTAGTAAGTGTGTTGAAGGAAACATTTGGAGGTACGAACCCCCACAGTGCAGCCGTAGCTGTCGCTGTAGTCCAGCTTTTGTCCTCCATGCTGTCCGGACTTTTGGTAGACAGCGCTGGAAGGTTACCTTTACTGGTAGCATCTAGTGTGCTGATGTCATTGGCGTTAGCCTCGTTTGGGTCTTTTGCCTACTACGAGGAAGCTAGCCAAAAATCAGTACCCAATTTAGATTGGATACCTCTTCTGTGTGTTCTGGTTTTTACTCTTGCTTTCTCCTTAGGAATAAGTCCAATCTCCTGGCTTTTGGTCAGTGAACTGTTTTCACTCGAGCATCGAGGTTTAGGGACAGCCCTAGCTACCGGTTTCAGCTACCTATGCGCATTTGTCGGAGTCAAGACATTCATAGATTTCCAGGAGTGGCTTGGATTATCTGGAACCTTCTGGTTATACGCATTCATAGGTGTGTGCGGCCTGTGCTTCGTGGTATGCTGCGTCCCTGAAACCAAAGGTAGAGACCTGACAGAAATCGATGCTGTTAGCTGACCCAAACCCAGGAAGCAGCTGGAAAGGATACCCGCCGACGTGTCCGTCAACGTGATCGAAAGGTATTGCTAATAGAGCTGTTTCCTAAATACTTATTTTAACCTTGACAATAACGATATTTACCTAATGTGATAGTGTAATTCTGGGTCATTAGATTGTTAATTTGGTCTTTTTATACACAATGTTTGGGAAGTAACATGTTTTGGTAGTATTTTTTATTACGTGATATTAATAATAATAATAATATCATACGAATGTCTCTTTTGATATAATTGAGCTGATCAGATGAGCCCGATAGTACCAAATTAATGTATTTTCATCCGAATAACATTAGATTAAAATCGACCAATATCATTTGGTACTATCGACATAGACAGATCAGCTCGATGGTACCAAATTATTAGTCAGCCGATTATATTATTATGGTATTTCCTAACTACGGTACGTAACTCCAGGAGGTAATTCCTTAGGTTATTTAAAAAAAAAAAAGTTCATATGAACATGTGTCCCGAGTTCTGAGATGTGGGGTGTTAAATTTTTTTAAAAAAATCGGTTTTTTATAAACATCATAAATATCCGATATGGTTGAAATTTGGCAGTGTCATTGAGGTATTTTGAGCTGAGAAATTCATTAAACACTTCATTAACAACAATTAATGTGTTTAATGAGTTCTTCAGCTCAAAATACCTATATAACCACATATTATCATAGCATGTTCCAAAAAAAATTCTTGCAAAATTTTCAAACTTTTTTTGGGAAATCTATTTTGCTAAACATTTATGTACTAATTTGATGGCATAAAAAACGAGAAAAACTTATATTTTGTCCTAGGATAACTAGTTGAACTTTTCCTCTCTGAAAATTCGAGAATTTTATCATTTTTAAGTATTTATTGTGAAAATTTAGTCATATATTGAGAAATATTAATCGCTCGTCAATATTAATGTGTTTAATGAATTTCTCAGCTCAAAATACCTATATAACCACATATTATCATAGCATGTTCAAAAAAAAATTTCTCCGTCAAAATTTTACCTAAAAAAATCCATACATTCACATGCAAAATTTTCGAACTCTTTTTGGGAAATGGTTTTTGCTAAAACTTCGTTTATGTACTAATTTGATGGCATAAAAAACGAAAAAAACATTTATTTTGTCCCAGGATGTATGGTTGAACTTTTATGGCTCTCTGAAAATTCGCGAATTTTATCATTTTTAAGTATTTATTGTGAAAATTTAGTCATATGTTGAGGAATATTAATCCCTCGTCAATAATAATGTTTTTAATCAATTTCCCAGCTCAAAAAACCTATATAACCACATATTATCATAGAATGTTGCAAAGAAATTTCTCCGTCAAAATTTTACCTAAAAAATCCATACATTTACATGCAAAATTTTCAAACTTTTTTTTGGAAAATCGATTTTGCTAAAACTGCGTTTATGTACTAATTTGATGGCATAAAAAACGAAAAAAAAAAATATATTTTGTCCTAGGATGTATAGTTGCACTTTTATGGCTCTCTGAAAATTCGCGAATTTTATAATTTTTAAGTATTTATTGTGAAAATTTAGTCATATGTTGAGAAATATTAATCGCTCATCATAATTAGTGTGTTTAATGAATTTCTCAGCTCAAAATACCTATATAACCACATATTATCATAGCATGTTCCAAAAAAAATTTCTCCGTAAAAATTTTACATAAAAAATCCATACATGCAAAATTTTCGAACTCTTTTTGGGAAATGGATTTTGCTAAAACTTCGTTTATGTGCTAATAAATACGAATGCCATAAAATACGAAAAAAACATTTATTTTGTCCTAGGATGTATGGTTGAACTTTTATAGCTCTCTGAAAATTCGCGAATTTTCAAGTTTTTAGGTATTTTTTGTGAAAATTTAGTCATATCTTGAGAAATATTAATCCCTCGTCAATAATAATGTGTTTAATGAATTTCTCGGCACAAGAAACGTATAAAACCACATATTATCATAACATGTTGCAAAGAAATTTCTCCGTCAAAATTTTACCTAAAAAATCCATGCAAAATTTTCAAACTTTTTTTAAGAAATCGATTTTGGTAAAACTACGTTTATGCACTAATTTGATGGCATAAAAAACAAAAAAAAACGTATATTTTGTCCTAGGATGTATAGTTGAACTTTTATGGTTTTCTGAAAGAACCAACAAATAGGATGTTTTGAGAATTTGGCTTTGGCCATAGATGAACAAAATTATTTAAAAACCGGAGGCAACATCCGTTTTTGAAATAAAATGCCCTATATTTTATTAAATTTTTATATTTTTCTAAAAAATCCAAGCACTTATTGAGTTACCTTTCTTGTGCCTAAATTTAACTGTTTTCGAGAAAATGGCGCTTGAACAATGACAATTTTGACCCTTTGAAGCTCGGTAAATCTCAAACGAGTTTACTTGCAACGAAATGGATTTCACTTATCTGTCTTAATATTTAATTATCTTACACCAATTTCAGGTTTGGCAGGAGAAGTCAAAAATGCATTTCGTTAAATTCTGACTTTAAACTCAGAATTTAGTTAAATTCCGACTTTGAACTCAGAATTTTGTTAGAGTCTGACTTTAAACTCAGAATTTTGTTAAATTCCGACTTCAAAGTCAGAATTTAAAAATAAAAAAAATTGTGGCCCTTATACGCTTCCGTAAATTCGTATACATAAATTACAGAAAAATAAAAAATAAACAATTTCGACTCTAAAGTAGATGAACAAAATGACTACACTCTGATAAAATACAAGATTGCAATCGCTTCGTAATTGATCTGACCATTTCTCTAAAAAATTGCGAACCGAACTGGGTAATGCGGTGGAACACCATCCTTCATAGACCACATGTTTTGTCATAAATTTAAAAGAAAATCATCGAGTAGATTCGGCAAATCATTTTCTAGAATCTGCAAGTACTGGTTACCATTTTACCTTGCGGACAACTCAAAAAGTCAGCAATTATGCCACCCCAAATATTGATAGAAAATTCCTTTTAAAAATGACGTTCCTTGGTTAAGTGTGGATTTTCCAGTTCCCACATAGATATTTGGCCAATTAAATACACCCCATCTGGTGAAGGATGCTCGTCGGTGAAAAGGATTCTATTGATAAACGATGGATCCAGATTGTGATGATGAAGCAGAAATTAACAAAACTGAAGCCTAGCTGGTAAATCTGTTGGTAGTAGGTGTTGAGCGGGATTGAAATGATATGGGTGTAGTTTTTCAGTGTGTAAAACTTGTAAAACCAACGTCCTTTTCACATTCGCTAAATATCTTGAACTTATACCTGGATTTTCACCTACTAGCACTAAAAATATCTTCTGCTTGTTCTATAGAAGTAGCTTTAGGAAGCCCAACATGACTCTGAGGACGAAAAGACCCTGTTTCGCCTAGTCAACTGTATAATCTTTGATAAATGTGTCGATGCGGTTGCCCTTCTATTATTGTTGGTAGCGTCCTGCTGCAAGACAAGGCCAAGGCGCTGATTTGTGACGTCATCGCCCGTGGTCATATGAAAACTACGCAGTATTGTTGATTATTGCAATCATATGTGCTTTTTTCCTGGATTTGTTAATATTTTAATAATTTTTACAATTATTTTTATATAGTTAGTATACGATGTTCTATTGTAGTTTTTCGAAATAACCCCACCCACCTAAAGCCGTTTTGACCCAGTGAAACGACAAGCAGAAAAATACTCTTATAATAATCCATTACATCCCAAATACGAGTCTAGATAATCTGCATTCTAAGATAGCAGATTGTCTCTGCATTTCATCATTGGATTACCTAGCCACTATTTAGTTGAAGTTAATATATTAAGGCCATTTATTTTGAATATGTATTTAATTTCCTTTTATGACCTTTATCTAATCGATTATTTTTTTGCTACAGTAATTTTTAATCAAAGTATTGTCGAATTAAATGTAGTATACCATTTTTTTTTTCTTAGAAATCATCACTCTAACACAATTGTCAGCAAAAAACAATGAAACTGTACTAACAAGAAAGTTATGGCATGAAATAGCGAATATATAGGAGGTAACAAGGGCCCTCTACATATTATATGAAAAAATAGTATTTAGTCGTATTCCACATGCCTGAAAACTCCCAATTGCCAGTTTTTATGTCGATATTTCAAAAACAGCTTGACGTATAGAAAAACAACAATTTCAAGATTTAAACTTTAGCACCCTGTATCTAGCGACATTCTACTAAGGCATATTTGGTTCAATATCATTGTTTTGACGAATTTAATCTAGGATTGCTATCTGGCGCATTCATTACCGACCACCCTGTCCATTCCTATTATGATTTGCGTCTTATTGGAATATTGGCTAATCAATTTTTGATCTACTATAAAAAATAAATAACCATGAATTAAAGTAACTCTTAATTATTGTTTAAATATATTATTAAATAAAATGATCCAGAATTACAGAGTCAATTATTAGGTAAGTTACGGTCTCAAATGACAATACACGACAATATATTATTACTAAGGAGATGTAATGTTTTTCGGACATAGTCCAACACCGCAAAATCTTAGGGTATCAATAACATCAGACAGTCCAACTCCGCAACTTTCGAAAAGGCTGGCCCAAACTCACCACCCAGCTCTGCAAAATGTGTTGCAAGTAAATGTAAATGACGCGCGACCTTTTTTACCGTAAACCTAACCTATCCTAACCTGACTAACCCAACAGAATATAAATGAAACTTGAAGTTTTCATAATCAATTAAGTCTCGACCACGCTGGTTTGTAATTAACTTCACCGATAAGGCTCATTACATTTATGCTATTTCTCTCAACATAATTCCGGGGTTGGACTATTTGTGTAAAGGGCAATTTAAACTGCCCGTTTTGCGGAGCTGGATAAACCCGAATGTTTCAGCTGAGGTAGCCAAATCTTTGTAACAAACCTTTCTAATTTATGCAGACAATAAAACGTTTAACATTTTTCATCGAACTTTTAAATTTAGATCAATAGAATATTTTCTACTAAACGTATTCGATGCATTTTGTCGACTCAAAACGCTTCTACGTTATTATATGTTTCTATTTCGTGTTCACTTAAGAATCATTGCTAAGGTCTATAACTGCATTAATTGTATATACAGGGTGGTTCAACAGTGCGTTCAAGTCCAGTAGGTCGGAATTAGAAAAAAAATGAATAAAACTTACATTTGTTTTAAATGGAACACCCTGTATTTTGCTTTTTTTTATATTCCTCCCTTTTTGGCCATTCACCCTATATAGGATTTGTGGGGTCTATACAGAGTCATTCAAGATTTATGGAAATTTTTCGAAAATATCAGAGGTACATTTGACACCCTGAATTATTTTTTAATGCGTTAACATAAATCATTTTAGCATCGTAGAAACTTGCAAATGTGGTTTTATTTCAATTGCTGTATTTTTCTTCAGTATTTTTTAATTTTAATAAGGGTATACAGGGTAAATAAAAAAAGCCTGGATGCAAGTTTTCTCGTTTAATTTAAATTGATTCCCCTGTATATTATTATATTTTCTGATTCCTCTCTATTTGGCCATTCACCCAATATAGAGTTTGTGGAGTCTATACAGAGTCGTTCAAGATTTATGGCCATTTTTCGAAAATATTACAGGTGGACCTCTCAATTTATTACGGCAAAATATTGCAAAATGTTTTTCTTTCAACATATTTTTTGTTTAATTTATTTATACCAGCATGGATTGGTCGAAAAAGTTTAAAACTTCCAAAAATAAAAATTATCACTAATAAAAAAAGATTTAATTCAAAAATTTCACAAATACAAATGATAGTATTAGAATAATTTAATAAAATTAAATAATAAAAACTTTTTTTACGAAATGATCAATATGATTTATGTGTTAGGAGCAACTGAAAGGAATTGTTTGTTAGCGAGAAGAATATATCACGAAAAGTATCCTGATAAAAGACAAATAAGAAAGATTATGCAACGGGAAATGTAAAATACACAAAAGCTAATCGAGCCAAACCTGTTTTAAACTAGTTAGGACAAATAGGACTTGGCTAGGACAACATAACAACTATTGTAAACTAGTTGTTAAGTTGTCCACCCTAGGGTATTTAGGATGTAAAAATAAAAAAAAGTAAGTAAGTAATAAATCGTATAAAACAGCAAAAACTAGTTAATTAGGTGTTCGAAATGACCACCGTTTTGATTGACACAAATATATAAACGATTTTCAAAAGATACGTTAAAATCTCTTAATGTATTAAAATTAATATTATTAAATACACTTCGGATTCTTTCCTTCATATTTTCTTTTGTAGTCGGAGGTGTTTGATAGACTAAATTTTTAACAAAGCCCCTACGAACAAAGGTCATTTTTGTCAACTCAGGGGATCTAAGCGGCCACGCAATCGGTCCTCCTCTTCCTATCCAGCGTTCTTGAAATTGTTCATTAACAAATGCATAAATGACAGCCGTATGGTGAACTCGGGCACCGCCATGCATAAACCATATTTGATCACGGACGTTAATACGGATTTGGTATAATAGTGTTCTAAAATCGTCCCTCAAAAACTGGAGATAACGGTATGCAATAAACCTTTCTTCAAAAAAATGAGGACCTATGACAAAATTTCCAACAATTCCGCCCCAGACGTTAAGAGACCACTTATTTTGACTAGACGTGTGAATATTGTTAGGATTTTCAGTAGCGTAAAAGTAATGAAAATTATATCTATTGACACCTCCATTTTTGTGGAATGTTGCTTCGTCAGTAAATAACACAAAGTTATCTTGTCTCTCTCTGAATTTGTTGTTATGCCCAGTGGCAAAAATCTAGTCACCTGATAATCATCCTCATACAATGCTTAAAGGAGTTGAATGTAATATGGGTGAAACTTGTTTTTTTTAGAATTCGTAGAAGAGTGGTTTTACTGACGTCTGTTTCCCTTGGAGTTCTTCTTGAACCAAAATGTGGGTCTTCGATAACTCGTTCTCCTCATTTAAAAAAGTTTGACTCGTTTTCGTGTATTCTTTTCCCATCTCAGACCATTGCATAAGCCTCTCAAAAACGCTTCTGTATGGTTATCTTCTATCAGGATATTTTTCGCGATGTATTCTTGTCCGTAACAAACTATTCTTTTCACTTTTTCCTAATACATAAATCATATCGATTGTTTCTTATCTTTTAACTGTAAAAACTGTACTTAGTTTTTAATACAAAAATCAAGCACCCGCATTACTTGACAATTCAATGTTGTATTGTTGTAATATTGTAAATCTTCAACGACCCTGTATAGACCCCACAAACCCTATATTACTCAATACTCAATTTATTCATGGTATTACAAAATATGCTTACACACGTCAAATAGTAAAGTAATAATGATTAACAATATGAAAATCACGTCATTTACAGTAATATATATACTTATTTTTCAATTATTTTTTAAAATACATACACCATCGTGACACCTTTCGAGACGCCTAAAAGGAGGTATTAAAAGGCGCCCTGAGCGAGTATTATAATCATGAAAATCCTGATGAGCTCAAAACATTCCCAATTTTTTTTTCACATACATCAAATATCCAAATATATACAGACAAGGCTCAGTCAACACTCCAATACGAACAAAGCATGTCCACAGTGTCTATATCCCAATCCTGAGATCAATCTCACTGCTTTCCTTTGTAGGCCAAAGACTCATTTCACCTGACCTGAGTCAACACTCCAATACGAACAAAGGCATGTCTACAGTGTCTATATCCCAATCTTGAAATCAATCTCACTGCTTTCCTTTGTAGGCCAAAGACTCATTTCACCTGACCTGAGTGGCCCCAGACCAGTATAGCATATGAAATGTGAGAGTAGAAAATAGCAAAATACGCTGTTTTGATTGATCAAGGTCTATACTATCTTGGGAGAAGTTGTACTGTCTCAGCTTTGCCAATATTATGGTCAGCACAATCGAACGCCTTGCTCAGATCACAGAACAACACAGACTCATATTGTGCGGCATTAAAGGCCTCCACTATATCTGATACGAGATTCAGAATGCCAAGCAGCAGGGGTTACTATTGCCGTTTTAAGAATGTTTGGGAATATTTTTTTCTTTCCCTTACCTCATTAAATGTGACTTCTCCGAACATAAAGGTGTTTCAGTGAGAATACTATCGATGCAATGGTATTTGATGAATGGCCAAAAAGGGAGAACTCTGAAAATATAATAATATACAGGGCGTTTCATTTAAATTAATCGAGAAAATTTGCATTCAGGATTTTTATTTACCCTGCATACCGTTACTAAAGAATACTAAGGAAAAATACCGCAGTTGAAACAAGGCCACATTTGGAAGTTTTTACCAAACTGATATTTTCAAAATGTGGCCATAAATCTTGAACGAGTCTGTATAGACCCCACAAACCCTATATTAAGTGAATGACCAAAAAGCAGGAACCTGATAATAAAATAATATACAGGGTGTTCTATTTTAAAAAATGTAAGTTTGGTGTGTGACAAACTTATCATCTGCCCTGTATAATCCTAATATAAAATGTTTTTTTTTCTAATTCCCTCACTAACCGAGCTATTGGACTTAGAATTATCTCTTATTTTTATGTAAATACGATTATATTCTGGTCAAAAGTTAAATTTGATCCTACGTGGTTAATTTACCTTAGATTCCGAAATTTATTTTCATTCCACGGATCAAATACTACTTTTGTCCTTATTTTGCAAAAAAAATTAAAAAACAATATGACTATCAAAAAATATATTATGAAAATCTGTTTAAAAATGCTAATTATATTTCTCCACTTATTTTGATTCCATTATAAAAAACGTAAATTTTACTTTTTACAAAAACAAATTATAAATGTTATAGAGCTTAGCAGTGCCGGAAAATTATAGTAATTGTAGACTGGTTAAGATTACCTCAGATGCTTAGAATTTAGATGCGATTTTTAGTGATATCTTAGACATTTGTCGCTTGCTCAACTTAGGCCATAACTGTAAACTAACCTATTTCCTACTTAGAAGTTTTACAAGTATGTCAATTATATTTATGCAAATTATTCGATGTAGCTTCTACAGCAGTAGAGCCGCTTCGTAGTCACGACAATTTAATTACTAATGTATGATTATGTTTACCTTTCAACGTTCGGTCGAATCTGAAATTAAATTTATTTATTTGTTTGTTTTATAAAAGGCATATTTCTTAGTGAAAACATTTCTTAAGATGTCATTTTTTAAAAACTTAAGATAAAAGTGTTTATTCATAATAATTCGTATTAAAAATAATATACAGCGTGTATCAAAAGTAAGGAATCGGCGAAATATCTAATTTTTGTAACAGATGTTTTCTTACCCCTAGAATACACTTTATTCTCAAACAATTAAAACATTTTCCTAAAATTTAATTGAAATCTGAAAGCTTACTAGATTTTTATACAGCGTGTAACAAAAGTAAGGACGCAGTGAAATATCTCAGATACTGCTTACCTGATTTTAATGAAAATATGTACACTGTGTCCCAGATTGCTTGTAATCACAGAGTTTCTCGGAAACCAGCAGAGATATAACTTTGCGGTTTTCGCGACCCTGTGTCACTTTTTCGAGAAACTTTGAATGCCGCAAACGGAATTGTGCCACATCGTTTCGTTCCCGAGATACAGGGTGAAATAGAGATTTTGCGCTTTTGGGGGTAGTATCATATTTCGGACACCCTATCAGATAAAGAAAAGGTAAAAACTGCTATGGATAGATTTTTTTACGTAGAATCCAGTGTTGTAGTCGCGCAAATTTTTAGACAATCCGTTTTTGAGATATAGCCCAAACTTAGTTTTTTTAAATGGGACACCCTGTATTTTTTTTATTCCAAAAAATTCGCCTTTTTTCTCTCTAAAATGATATATCACACTATGCACTTTTGACGTAAACTAAACCTTATAAACGCTATATTAAAAGAAAAACGTAAGTTGACCATGGAAATATGGGTAGATATTAAAAGTGTCCAGAAGCAAAATTAAACAACATAAAAAATTAATAACCATTTTTTTACTATGAAATAAATAAACGTAATAATCTTGATAAACTTAATCACAAGACTAAACAAATTCTACATGACCAGAAAAACTGCCGCCCCCTCACGAACACATAATTGGCACACAGTGCGAATTCTTCTTAGAGCATTCATCAATATTATAGGTCTATCTTCCAATGATCTAAATGCCTGAATGGTTGCATTTTGCAGCTGCTCCATCGTATTGACTGGATTCAGGTAAATTTTGTTTTTTAAGTAAGACCAAACGAAAAAATCTAATATTGAGAGGTCTGGTGACCTAGCAGGCCACCTTACTGGTCCATTTGTACCAATCCAGCGATCGTGAAAATTTTCAAATAGAAATTGCCTTATAATTTGCGCATTGTGGGCAGGAGCACCGTCCTGCTGAAAGTAAATATTGTGCAGATTTGCTAGCGGCAAGTTATCCAATAAATCCGGTAGTATTTGATTTAAAATTGCTAGATATCTATCTGCTGTTAAATTATTATTGTAAATATGGAATGTAATCTTTGTTCCCAATATAAAGCAAGCGACGCTAAACCCAAACCTTCCTTGCTGCTGACGTTCTCTTGTTAAAAATTGGTTTTCCGTGCCTATTATTATGCCTGTTAAAAATACCACTACAACTTATATAGGCTTCGTCGGACCATATAACCTTGCTACCGAAGTCAGGGTCATTTTGGGTTTTTTGAAGATACCAGTTACAAAAATTTAGACGCCTTTCTGCATCTCCAGGATGCAATTGTTGTACTACATTTACTTTATAAGGCTTATATTTATGTTTTCTTAATATCCTTTGCGTATGTGATTTTGACACCCCCACTGTTTCCTGAATATGCCTACATGAATTCGCGTGATTGGCCTGAATACTTGCTAATACAACAATCTCATTGTTCTCGTGATTTCGTTTATTATATGTTTTAGCCCTGTGCTTTGAAAATGATCCATCATTAATTAAATTTAATTTAATTCGGCGAAAAATTGCCTTGTGTGGCTGAGGCCTTTCTGGATATCTACGATATAAAAAAAGCTTTTGGAAATAGTCCATAACTCAAAGTGGAATTGAAAAAAAATTTTGAAAGGAGGTTCATAATAATTTAAGCGCTTGGTGCTTACCTGTTAAAATATAAATCAGATGCTTGATCACTGTTTTCATGACATTCAATAAAACAAACCATCATATCATACTTATGACTATTTTAAAAATTATTCATTTCTTCTTAATATCTATTAATTTACCTGTTAGAATTATTGGTAACTCGTATGATAAGAGGATAAACACGGCAATATTTAATATATTTAAGAAACAAATAGTTTTTATTTTTGTTTCCATGCCATATTTCCATGGCCAACTTACGTTTTTCTTTTAATATTGCGTTTATAAGGCTTAGTTTACGTCAAAAGTGCATAGTGTGATACATCATTTTAAAGAGAAAAAAAGGCAAATTTTTTGGAACCAAAAATACAGGGTGTCCCATTTAAAAAATACTAAGTTTGGGCTGTATCTCAAAAACGGTTTGTCTAAAAAAAAAATCGACTACAGCACTGGACTTTACGTAAAAATATCTATCCATAGCAGTTTTTACCTTTTCTTTATCTGAAAGGGTGTACGAAATATGATACCACCCCCAAAAGCGCAAAATTTCTATTTCACTCTGTATCTCGGAAACGAAACAATCTGGCACAATTCTGTTTGCGGCATTCAAAGTTTCTCAAAAAATTGACACAGAGTCGCGAAAACCGCAGAGTTCTATCTCTGCTGGTTACCGAGAAACCCTGTGATTACAAGCAATCTGGGCCACAGTGTACACTTAGGTATGAAATTATGCCGGATCCAATGGCTAGTTCGGCATTACTGACAAGTTTACCGTTTTTCTGTCATAAAAGAACATAATATTTTTTAATGGAACAGCCTATATTTTATTACTCTCTTTAAATCTGCGTAAAATTCACAACATTTTTTATTAAGAGCACTTTTTATGAAAGTCGACAGTTTTTGCGAGTCAAACTCAAAATGTGCTTTAGAGACTATAAACAAAACAATTTTTGTCGAGAAAGCTTGATATTAGTCAGTAATATATAGAAAATATTGTTCATGCATTGAAAATATCTATAAACAAAATAAAAGCAAAAAGGGCTGCATACACAAAAAGATACAGCCATGAATAAATAAAAATTTAATAACTAGTAAATAAAACCTAACAAAGAAATAGAAACTAACTAACAACTTTTTTTCTAAAAACAGAGTGCATTCTTAGTGTGCCACAGTATAATTTCAATTCTAACAGTCCGAACAGCAAATAAACCAGAGAACAATTACAAAGCAATATGATTGTCAAACTTAAATCTTGAATCTAGTTCCAACCCCAGAAATGTATTGTCTAAAATTATTAATTGCTTCACCAGCTATTAGAATATCATTAAGCTCACATTTGAAGTTTAATATATTCGTTTTGGTCTAGTCAACTTTTTGACCAAACCCCGTATACTTCTTTTGAAAGCTGCACTCAGTTCTAGGGAAAAAGTTATATAACGAACAGTTTTGGGTTTTTCGATATGTTTTCAGATACGAGGGGTATATATATATATATATATATATATATATATATATATATATATATATATATATATATATATACCCGACGAACTGCGGCGATCGATTTCTCAGAAAGTAGGCTTTAAAAAAATTTGAAATTTTGAAAATTTGAAATTTCTAATTTTATCTTATTTAACACTTAAAATAAGGGTGACTATATAAAGTTGTCTATTCCAAAAGTTTGTAGTTTTTGAGTTATTGACGATTTCACATTTTTTATTCTAATAATGCCAGACGGCTTCTAAGTTGTCTTGTTAGTTGGACATGATAGGGAGGCCTGGCGAGAACAAAACCAATTAGTTACTATAGAAACGTAATGTTTATTGTCGTTTGACAATTACCTACTAAAATATTATTTATTTATTATAGTAATTATAATAATTATTAAACTAATAATCATGCCGGGGCGATTAAATTGCACACAGGAGGATTATTTGAATTTGTTTATTATCCATGGGGAATCTAACAGAGTTTTAACAAGAACGTGCCAGATATTTGCTGATAGATATCCAGATAAACAGAAACCGTCACCGAACAGCGTTAAACAAATGTTGGAAACTATAAAAATTTTGGAAATATTTTGCAGCATATCCAATGACATCTCTAAGAAACGTGGCAAGACAATCAGGAATTTCGAGGAGCTCAGTGCATAGGATTCTGTTAAAACATAACTTCCAACCTTATTTAATATCATTGGTTCAACATCTAAAAGACACCGATTTGCCAAAAGAGTACAGTTTTGTGAGTTTATTTTAACAATGGTACAAGATAACCCTAGATTTTTGGACAATATAATTTGAACCGATGAAGCAAAATTTACTAAAAATGGCCTTTTTAATAGACACAATTCCCATTTTTGGAGTGATGCGAATCCTTATACAGTGAGATCGCGGAAATTTCAAGAATCCTAGCAATTTAATACGAAGAAAATTTGAATGGTAAGTTATACATTGCCTAAACACAAGGACTTTTTTAATGAAAAATAATCCATTTAGGTAATATTACAATAATATTTTTTATCCATTTAGCTTCAATCCAAAATTAGATAAATCATTTAGTAAATATTATTACATAAATAAATTAGATAAAATTATTTATACGGGTCACACTACACTACTTCATACAAATACTGGTCCACATACCGTAACACATCATATCTAAGAAAATATATCGTCCCAAGTTTTATAGGAAAGTTATCTTTAGTTAGATATTTACAAGCTATTTATACAGGGTACTTTAGAAAGTTATAAAATACTAAACCTTCTTTTTTTTATTGAGCACTGTTCAGATTAAATTAATTGAATTTTGATGTATTTTGTTTCTTCTTAAATCAATAAATCGATGAATATTATCAAAGCATTTCTTTCCGTAAAATTATGTCTATAAACTTTTGTAGGAGAAAGATATCTGAATATTCTTGAAGAGTTGGACAACGAATATTTAAGTAATTTACCTTTGACAGAACATAGTCAAATTTTCTACCAACACGATGGCGCCCCACCACATAGAACCGTTGCAGTTACTAACTTTTTACAAGCTACGTTTTACGACAAGTGGATTGCCAACAATGGACTTTTCCTGTGGCCTCCTCGTTCCCCCGATCTGACAGTCTTAGACTATTTTATATGGGGAATGATAAAAGGAATCGTTTATTTTAATCCAGTAACAACGAAAGAGTACTGTATGGCAAGGGTAAGGAACGCGTTCGAAAGTTTATCTGCAGCTTTAATTAGAGCGGCCACCCACGAGGGATTTATTCGGAGATGCGAAAAATGTTTGGAAGTACAAGGTGGACATTTTCAATATTTATTGAAAAAATAACTTGTGCTCTTGTGTAGACTAGACTATAATGGGAATAGGCTTTAATTAATTTTTGTCTTCACGATTTCAGCATTTTTATAGTTTTCCAACATTTGTTTAACGCTGTTCGGTGACGGTTTCTCTTTATCTGGATATCTATCAGCAAATATCTGGCATGTTCTTGTTAAAACTCTATTAGATTCACCATAGATAACAAATTCAAATAATCCTCGTGTGTGTAATTTAATCGTCCCGGCATGATTATTAGTTTAATAATTATTATAATTACTATAATAAATAAATAATATTATAGTAGGTAATTGTCAGACGACAACAAATATTACGTTTCTATAGTAACCAATTGGTTTGGTTTTCTCCAGGCCTCCCCGTCATGTGGAAAACTTAGAAGCCGTCTGGTATTATTAGAATAAAAAATTTTAAATCAATAATAAGTCAATAACCCAAAAACTACAAATTTTTGGAATAGACAACTTTACACAAAGTCACCCTTATTTTAAGTGTTAAATAAGATAAAATTATAAAAATTGGGGGTTTCCATTTGAAAAAAGTAACTTTTAACAATTTTTTAAAGTATATTTATAATGTTAGTTTTTGATCAGCCTATATTTGTTTATTATAAAAATATCAGCACAGGCCACTAAAGTGTACCCTTTTGGACAAGGAAGCCAACAGCGAATAAATAATAGAGACTTCGATAAGCAGATATTTATAGTTATGTCTAGACCTGCAAACGTCATTTTTTACATAAAGTTCAAAATATCTCAAAAACAGTTGAACTTAGGTATAGGATATTATACATGAAATATACCTAGAATTTTTTGAGGAATCCAAAAATTCGACTATATACAGGGTGTTCCTCTAAAATAAGAAAGTTGACGTCTACTTCCGGGATAACCGGAAGTGCCGCCATCAAAATTTCAAATTTTTCTAAAGCCTACTTTCTGAGAAATCGATCGCCGCAGTTCGTCGTGGGACACCCGGTATATATATATATATATATATATATATATACATATATAAATTATATTCAAGGTAGCTTTAAGCTTCCTTTGTCCAGCCCCCTTCCCTCCAAGCAAAAAACTATTTGTTAACTAATATCTAATTATGTAATGTTTCATAACTTTGAGAGCTGACCTTAATGTCTAGGTTAACTACGCGAAAACATGCCTAATGTTCACCGTAAATCAGCATATTCGTGTATTCAGATTCGACAGAACAGCATTAAAAATTATTATTATTAATAATATATATCCTATGTTAATTTAAATTTTTATGAGATTAATAACTGTGATAGACTAGCACAATACACATTAGGAAAAAACATCAAATCATTGGAAATTGAAACTTATGAGATGTAAAAAATTTTATTTAACAAACTACTATACATATTATAATAGTAATAAGATAATCTCAAAATCATGCTCAAGCAAAATATGTTTTGGCTATAAGTAATAATTTATAGAACAGAAAATAATTACTTAAAAAAATAATCAAAAGGTTCTCTAATCTATATTTGAAGTAAGTCGGTTTGGACATCAACCAAAATAAAATAGGTTTAAGAAAAATATATATAAACTCCTAACACAATCAAAAATTATTCAAAAAATATCACTTAATTTACAAAAATTACTGTGTGGTCCATTACAACACAATCCCCTTCATTCGAGTTTTTATATAATTTTAGGCATAAGTGTTCAAAATGATACAGTTATGTGTTGGTATATTAGAGAAAGAAAATATCAAAAAAATTGATGTACAGGTTTGATCTAAGACGCGTTTTTTTAGAAATGCATTAGTATCGTTCCTAGCCAGAAGTGTTTTTCTAATATATGTAACATACTTTGGATTATTTGTAATATATCTTATTCACCAAAAAATATAAGTAAGTACCTAGATTAAGATATTTGCCTACACTTAAATACTCTCAGAACACAACATTTCTTTTCACAAGACTAATTTTCTGCTGCAAGGCATCCAGGTGATTGTGGTGTAAACGAAAAACGTATTGCCAGTGTACTAAAGTTAAATATCTTGCTTTCAATTGTGTCGAATTGGCATTAACGTTTCGACCCCGATTACACTTCCATCTTCAGCAATCTTACCTGCACAAAATGCAGTTGACAAAGCTCAGGTATTTATTCCACAATGTATGTTGTTTCCTAGTGACTGAGCTCTTCGTCAACCCAAATAAAACCGATAATGGGGCCAGTCGCTGAGCAATATTTAAATGCAGAAAGCCAACCAGGTTTACATCACTAGGTTCTCATATTTATATCCGCTCTTTTGTTTGATTAGTTTGCTGATGTAAAAAGAAAGGAAACACCAACAGAAATCTATTGCAATGATAAGAAATGATATTGCAACAACACGAAATTTTCGTTCGTTCTTCGTTCATTCCATTAATTTAAAATTCTTATCTTAGGAACAAATTTGAGTAGTAATATAAACACACATAAAAATCAACTTAATTCGTTGAATCAATTAATTGTTGATCAAAAGATAATGTTACTGTTCCTTAATATTGACTAGTATACAAAATAAACACGTTTAGTTTATTAATTTCCACTTATTTATTTCTGCTTAACAGCTGTTTCGACACACTGTCTCTTTGTCAAAAGCTAACTTAAAACTGACACTTAGCTTTTGACAAAGACACAGTGTGTCGAAACAGCTGTCAAGCAGAAATAAATAAGTGGAAATTAATAAACTAAACGTGTTTATTTTGTATACTAGTGTATAATCAATTTCCATCAAGTAACGGCTACATCGATAAGAAACCTTAGTATTGATCTTTTTCTCTCTTTCAATTGATATTAAACATTAAATTAAAAACTTACAGTTAGTCTTCCTATTAAAAATACTTCTGATAATTCCTCTAAAACAATTGTGACGGCGGCTTACAGGCGAAGCAGAAAGACTTTTCTAATAAGAACGTCCTTTCGAGTTAAAAACTTCATACTGAAAACTACCAATATCTCCACTTTTGAGATTCAAAAAATAAATCAACCCGAGAAAAATAACCACCAAAAATAACGTATTCGTTTTACGTAAAACTAACTTACAAAGAAACTTTAAAAAAAAGTACACATTTGTGGTAAAAAAATGGGTAAAATAATAATTTTAATGTTATCTAACTAAATATCTATATAATTAAAGCACCAAGCCAATTCTTTTTTTAAATGATCGTCTGGTGACCCAGATCTCTCAACACTATTTTTTTTATTGTACATTTATACTGGATGTTTCAAAAATCGCGTCACTGATTAATAACGATTCTGCTCAAACCGCTTGACGTAAGAAGCTGTGTTTTGTTGAAAGTAGGATAGTAGTAAGGATACGCCAAAAAGGGATTTTTCAAAACTTAAATTTCAAGGGGTTGAAACCGCCCCTAAAATATTACATGTTTTATTTAAAAAACGGTTGATCTTTTGGAAAAACGCTTAAACTCGGGTATTTTAATTGGTTATTTTACATATTTTAAAGTTTTTTAAAAAATATACAGGGTGTTTAAAAAAATCACTTATTAATCACGATTCTGCTCAAACCGCTTGACGTAAAAAGCTGAATTTTGGCATACAGGTTGATAGTATAATGTAGAGTTTTGATAAGACGGGATTTTTCAAAACTCAAATTTCAACGGGATGAAACCTCCCTTTAAATATTACAATATTTTTTTTACTTCAAAAACGGTTAGTTTTTCAAAAAAAAACGCTTGAACAGATGTATTTTATTTTATTTTTTACAATTTTTTTAAAAATGTATACAGGGGGTTCGGAAATAATTTATAAAAAAAAATCTCCCAAGCCCCTGTTGACAAAAATTGAAAGAAAATGGAACAAAAAACGTGATTTATAAATAGGTATTTAAATCAGGCGATTTAAGCACCTCTTTATATACCTTTCGTTATCGCTATAAGGGAACGAAGTCGCGGGTACTCGCTAGTACTCGTTTATAACCTATATTTCAAAAAATGATCTGGCGTAACTATCATTGTGTTCCGCGCTTTACGAATCCAGTATGAAACATCGACGACATCAAATGGACATCAAGAGAAAAGGAAAATGGCTTGTTATAATACAATTTTTAAATTTTATAGAAACCAAATTTTCCGGTATAATATAAGTTACTAAACAAGGTAGATATAAACTATCTTACCTAGATTTCTCTTTGGGAAATCGAAAAAATTAACTATTCAATTCTTGTTTACTGCTGCAGCCATCTACATTACACATCGTCGGCATTTTTAATTTACGCAATTTGCACACAACACAAAACACTGTGTTTTCACCCACACCAGAAATAATAAAATTCGGTAAATAGCACACGCGTTAGAGAAAAAACTCGATATAGCTCTGGCTACGTTTGGATTTAAGCAGCAGCAAAGTGTGGATTGGGTGCAAAATAAATATTATTTATCCAAAAAAGGAAGCATTATCAAAGCATTATAGTTGTATTAATAATTTAAATGCACCAGATGCACCACTTTCATTTTTGCATGAGGGCTTTTCTGAATCCGGTATACCAAGTCATTCAGTAGGGTCACCCCACGATACGGTCCTTCCCATGATTTCTACAACTTCGGCGAGCGTCCCTTAGTTCTTTTTGGATTGTATAACCAAACTTTTTCACCGACTGTAAATCCAGTGTGATTGGCTCGTAGATCTTAACCTGACTTCATTCTATCGCTTTCTATCTGTAATTTATGGAGGACCTCTTTGGTTGGTAGTAGTTATCTTATTGTCAGGAGGTCGTCCAGTCAAGAGGTCGACTGGAAGCTGTAAATCAGATCCAAATATTACACTGGCCGGTGTTTTTCCAGTGGATTCATGAACTGCAGAGCGATAGGCCAGTAAAAATGGTTGAATACATTTATCCCAGTCAGTTTGTTGTTCATTAACTTGGATTTTCAGGTAGTTCTTCAAAGTTCTATTAAATCTTTCAACCATTCCATCTGACTGCGGATGAAGAGGTGTTGTTCTTGTCTCATGAATTCCTAATAGGCTGCACAGGCTTTTGAATACATCGGATTCAAAATTCCTGCCTTGGTCGGACTGTATTTCCCTTGGAATTCCATATCGGCAAATCCATTCATGAAATAGTACGTCGCACTATGGTCTGAATGATCATAATTTGCGCCAAAAATATCATCATAAAAATAACATTAAATTTATTCGATATAAGAACAATAACAAAAACAATATAGATTTAAAAGTTCATTTCAGTTGATAACTCTAAAGTTTCTAAACCTCTAATATCTAAAATATCTTCCAGATTATCAAGATTAAAATTTGGTTCATTTTGAGAATTTTCCGTGTCTTTAGGAGCTAAATCTAAAGCAGTTTCTAACTCAGGAGCTTTTAGTAACCCAATTACAGCACTTGGAAGATTTTTTATTTTAAAATTTCTTTTTCTAGAACGAAGGCTGGCACTTGAAATAAGAGGATCTGAGGTATCTAGACCTCGGCAAAATACGTCTTCTAAGTTACTTACTCTGCTAGTTTTCCTAGCATGATGTAAACGATCTTGTTTGTAAAGTTTATTTCTTGATTCAGCAGCATCTTCACCAAAGTATCCCACAGGCAATAAACAATTTTCAATTATTTCCTTACTATGCACCAAAACTTTATGGATGGAAGCTGGCATGGGGAACCAAGGATATAAACTTACAAATAATGAACCTGTGTTAAAGCAGTACGTTTCAAATTTTTTAAGATCAAGAGGTAACCGACAAGCCAGAGCAATCAAAATAGTTTGAAATTTCGTTATCAGCTCAAGTGAAACACCCGTAATTTCTGAAAAAATGCCTGGGGTTTCAAAAGCTCTTCTTGCGGTATTACCGTCATTGCTAGAACCATAATTTGGTTTAGGTTTCTCCACGTGCAAACTTAGCTTCTCCCAAAAGTGATTTTGTATCATTTTTTTCTTTTCATTGACAACAAGTTTGTTAGGCTCTCCTCTAATTTGCCATACTTTAATTTCAATTCTGTAGCTGATATGGAGTACACATTCTAAAAACCTTATCCAACAGTGTAATGGACTAATTCCAAATTGTAACGAGTCTTGGTTAGGCGTAAAAATGGCAGATTTAAAATCTTTAACCTTCATGAATGTTGAAGGCGTTGCTCCACATATGGGGCATGCTTGGGATGATCTGGTATTTGTTAGGATACTTAAAATTTTGCCATCGATTACTGTTAAGCACAATTTGCAAGTAATTTCTAGAGTATGGCTTCCAACATTGCATTCCAGTGGACGTAAATTCTTAATCTGTTCGCCCAAATCTGCCTTTTCTTTTAGGACGTGATTTTTTGTTTCTTTTGTGTACTGTATTTTAAGCGGCCTACAAAATCGAGTAGATTGTGGTGTTGGGTTATCCCAAAGGACGTCATTTTTGGAACTCACCAACCGAAGTGGTATTACTGTAGTGGCAAATATGGTAGAGTCATCACAGGATGAGTTGCTAAACTTTTGCTTATAATTAGAATGGCCTGAACTGCCGTCAAACCCATAACTACAAATCATGGTAGCTCTCATATTAGTGCACTTTAAAAACTCAAATAAATTTATAAGAACATCTTCTTGCAGTAAAATTATTCTTGAAATTGTGTGATTTAGCAAATCTGCCAGTGGAACCGATGCAGTTGTCTCCGAAATTTGAATTCCATTTGGTCGACATTCTTTTTTTGCCTGCAAAATGTTTTCATAACTTGGGTAAATATCGCAGTTCCTCTCCTTAGCTCCAATTCTGGTGTTTATGTACTGACTTTTTGTAAAATTATTTTCTAACAAATAGGCTAACGCTTCCTGTGGAGTATAAAGCACTGGCTCTTTAAATTTTTCTGGCGAAAGAAAGCGTTTCATTTTTGCCGGTCTGCTAGGGCTTACTGCAGCTTCCCTGAGTACCACAGAAAGATCTTTTTGACCGCTATGTCGAGCTGCAATGCTGGCAGCTTTAACCATTAAATTCGGGTTATGTTCATGCTTCTTAGAAAGTTCAAAGGCGTCTTTTTGCTGTGACCTTAACGACTTATTTTCAAACGTCAAGCGCGGGCGACCCATAGATACATTTTCTGCTTTGGTTTTAACCAGAGTATTTGTATTGTTTTGTTGTGTCTTGAAAACTGAAGCCATTAAAAGCCAATCTTTGTATTTTTTTTCAAAATGATTTTTATTCCTGTTCACTTTTTTCCATCTTTTGGCTATATTCGAAGACAAAAATTTAACTTGTTCTTCCATAAATTTACTATTTTCTTCTGTGACTTTAAGGTTTTTAATGTTCTCTAATACAAATTTGGTTAAACTGGAAATTTTGAACTTTGCGTTGGTTTCTTTTTGCCAAACATTAAAAAGTTGCTGATTTGAGAAGCGGTACTCGCCTACAAAAAATACAAAAATTTGCCAAGTATGCAACTATATGCAAAAATCTTAGGTGCTACTATAAACTAGACACTTCAAACAATATAACACCAGAAAAAACTTTGTAACACCTGTTTACAGAATTTTGGTAGCTCTAAGAAACATTAAACAACAATAAAAATAATAGTAAAAAGCACCCTCTCTGGTATTTATATGTCTATGGAAATCAAGCGTGCTAAACAAGCATTTTCTTTCTAACAAAATTATTACACTTACCTCCTAAGTTAACATCCATTATAGAATAAATTATTTTCTTTAACTGTTTCTTAAAAAAACTCCGCCAAACTAGAGAAAGAATGTCTTAAACGTACACAAATAAAAACGTTGTTGACAGACGCCAACTTTCAACTATTTAAAAAGCAAAGCCTACTTAATTTTTAGTTGATTCATTATCTCTCGGTGCAATGAAGGGGTTATCAGGTGATATCATACGTGTCTTAAAATGGCTTATTTAATACATTGAAAATTGAGACTTTCGGCGCAAATTCTAGTCATTCAGACCATAGTGCGTCGGCGACAGTGATGGCTTCTTGATTGCTGAAGCAATCCATCGCTACTAACACAAAGCGATTCCCGGACTTACTAACTGGAAATGGTCCTGCTACATCTATGGCAATTCGTTCGAAAGGTGCTCCCACGTTGTACTGCTTCATTTTGCCACGAGTACGAGTTTGGGGTCCTTTACTGGCTGCGCAGTCCTCGTAGTTTCGGCACCAATCTTTCACATCTGTACGACTTCCCAACCAATAAAAGCTTTTTCGAACTTTTTCAAGTCTTCATAACTTCAAAATAGTTTGGTATTTGTTATTTTTGCTGTCAGAACTTTCCCAGATTCTTTTTAACAAGCCGTCTTTTATCACCAAACAGTCCCATAAAGCCCAGTATCCTTTAAATTTCTGGGATTTGGCTGCAATTGGTAACAAGATCTTGGTGAATTTTCTAATTTCAACTTAATTATAGGCCAATATCTGGGTCTTCCTGCTGATCTTTGGATAACATTTTTGAGAGCTTTGAAGTGCTGTTCTTCGGCAATGAAAATCGCCAGGATCTTCTCTTTCCTCGTGTCTGTTACAGTGTTTACAACTTTCTGGGCATGGTCTTCTTGATAAAGCATCAGCCTTTTTATGATTTAACCCTTTGCGATGTTCAACTTTAAAGTCATATTCCAACTTCAGACTGGATCTTTATCCCGCTTCCGACACCAAATGTTCCGGATTGGCCGGTACACAAACACGTAGTTTCTGAATGCACTTCTTTTATTCAAAACACAGGTTACAGGTATCACAGGTAAATACTGGTTATACCTAACAATCGTAACTAAGGTGACTTTAAACTTGTCAATGTCAGCTTGTTAACATTTCGAAATCTCAATTACAACTGAATCAAAATGTGGCCTCACGGCGCGCTTATATAACCTTTAGAAAAGGATGGAATCATCTAGAAAATTCTAGAATAATCTAAATACTACAGGGTGAGAAAAATTAAGCCGAATAGAACATTCGAGAACGATTTTTGACACTATCATAGTCGTTACATGGATAAAAATTAAAGTAAGTCTACTTCAGTAAAATAACAAATAATAAATAAATTCATCTAAATCTTAACAAATCTATAACTAGGGCTAAATTCGCAACAATATTGTATATTTTATTTGAAATATACCGATTAGAAGATCTAAACTGACTATAACATAGGCCAACACACATTTTGGTGCCTGCGATTTTTTAACTGTTCCTGGGTAATTTTTGGATGCAGAATGTAAAAAAGTTCTCAGATTTTGTCTATCAGATCTAGTTAAAAGAAAAATGTGTATATATTTTACGTTATAACTATTATAATATATAATATTACTATTGCCAGTTAAAAAAACAAAGACTCATGGATTTAAGTATTTATTGCAAAAACTTAATTTACATAATTACTTTAGTCACTAATCACATAAAAATTTTATTTTTTACGACTTTCTAGAAAGGAGTTTACTAGGGCTGTCTCGCTGAAGGCTCCAGCAGTAATCCGCCATCATGTGGCTATCCCATCGTCCTTGATAACGATCTTCCATAGTTTTAATATCCTGATGGAATCTTTCCCCCTGTTCTTCACTACAATCACCTAAGTTTTCTGGAAAACGATCTAGGTGGCTGTGGAGGTAGTGAACTTTTATACTCATGTTACAGCCGAGAATATTGAAATTTGAAAGCATGGTTTCCACTAATTCTACGTAATTCTCTGCTTTATGATTACCAAGAAAATTTTGTACTACTTGAAGAAATGAACAGCAAGCGTTAGATTCAGTCTCGTTCATTGATGTGGTGAATTGTGGATCTTTAACAAGTTGCCTTATTTGAGGACCATCAAATATACCAGCTTTTAGTTTTTCCGTGCTAATGCCAGGAAATGTACGTGACAAATACCCAAAACAATTTCATCTCGATTTAAAGCCTTCACAAATTGCTTCAATAGGCCTAGCTTGATATGCAAGGGCGGAAGTAAGATTTTTTCTCTTGAAACCAAAGGTTCGTTGATCACGTTTTGTTTTCATTGAATCATGACATCTCTTGAAGGCCAATTTTTGTTAACCCAGTGCTCATTTTTAGCTCTGCTGTCCCAAAGGCACAAAAAACCAGGATATTTTGTATAACCACTCTGCTGTCCAAGGAAGCAGTTAACCATTTTTGAATCAACACAAATTGCCTACTAATGTTCTTTTTGATTAATTTTTCTCAAAACTAATGCAATTGTTTCATATTCTTCCTTCATGGTAGTAGAATGACCAATAGGAATTGAGCCATATTTGTTACCGTTATGTAAAAGAACACATTTTAAACTACGTTTTGAACTGTTAATAAAAAGGCGCCAATCATCTGGAGTGTATTCAGGCAAACCCATTTTTTCTAAGAGCCGTTTTATATTACAGAATACCAAGTCATTTTCCTGAACGAAAAAAGGCAGCAGATCCTTATTTCTTTTACGATAAAATGTAATGGACCTGGACAAAGTAGATTTTTTTCTTTCAATCTGAATGCAAGTAATTCAGCGGATTCCTTTGAGAGATTCAGGTCTTTTATAAGATCGTTTAGTTCTTCTTGATTGAAACACTGCGGAGTTGCTAAATCTGCTTCAAATTCGCTGTCGTTTTCTGATTGAATTCTTTGAACTTCGTCAGACGTTGATGTTTCTGTATCATCTTCTGTCAGTTCGGGTAGACTGCTGAATGATGGAACGGGTATTTCTTCCGAATGCGCTACAGGCCTTCTTGCAGAATCTAGATCAGGATATGTCCATTTGTGTCTATTGTTTCTATTTATGCCTTTAATATTAACGAGAGAAAAATAGCAGTCGTCATGATGGTTTCTCGGTTCTCTCCAAACCATTGGTACACCTAACTTTGGGCATCTGCTCTTTCCTGTTGTCCACCGTCGCAAATGTTCAACACATGTTTTACATAAGAAATGTGGAGCCCAAGATTTATCTTGATCTCCTAAATGAACGCCAAAATAGGCAAGATAAGCTCTTTTCACAAAGTCAGAAATTGTTTTTCTGCTCTCTTTCAAAGTGTATTCACCACACACATAACAAACATCGGGATGATTTACACAGGTACGCCTGCTTGTGGATGCAATTGTTTCAGTTTAGTGTCTTGATACTACAAAACGACCAAAATTTACATAAAATGATAGCACAATTTTACTTGGGAAAACTTAGTAATATACTAAATCGAGTACAGCCAAGCAGGTATAGAAGGATCGGGTCATAGGCAATTACAGGTATAAAAGTAATTAAGAGCAGTGTATTGAGTAGTTCTTAGTATAGGAACATTGGGCTAGGGACAATTCCAAGTATCGATTTGGTTAATTAGATTCTGGGAAATTTCTATTTTGACGATTAAGTACATATTTATATCTTTATTTGTTGTCCTTTATCAGAAAAAAATATCAATTAACCTGTAACCTATATCTCAAAAACTAGAGCTGAACCAAAAAATCTGGTGGCATTTTTGGAATCAGCACATTAAAAACATCTAAAATCAGATGTTAGATTTCCGGCACCAAATTTTCGTTATCATTTTGTTACCCTGTGTAATTCATAAAAGAAAATATAAACAATTTTTCGACGTGTTGAGACACCCAACAGCAGCACACGTAACATACTCATTTTCGCCAATCCGCCTCTGTTCTGGGACACAACGCTCAAACCCCGCAGCTCGAATGCAGGATCTCAACTGAAGCGCTTAGTATGCCAACAATCTACCGAATTTTGTCAGCAAGCGGAAAATATTGGGAGAGTGGCGCTACTAGTTTGTATCTACTATGGCAGTATGTTGTGGATGTTTGCCACATATCATCTGGATGCAGCGAACTGAAGCAGGACGTATATTTTTATTTTTATATAGACAATCTAGATAAATTGGATCCCAATAAAGCTCTGCTAAAAATTTAATTAAACTATCAATTTATCTTATTGGCTGACCATCAAAGTTGTGTCTTTTTTTAATACTGGGAGTATTTTTGTGTAGAAAATGTTTTACAAAATAATTATTAACTATAGCAGAATAATATTCCGGCCTATACGAACGTTAAAAAATTTTGTAGATGTATTTCTGTAAGGGCCAGGTCTTAAGAATTAAAAATAATTATTTCGTGGCCTGCAGAAGGGTTAGTGAAATGTTATTTTTTCGGCCTTGTAATCTAATCGTATCGCATAATGGAAAAATTTTTTTCATTCGAACAGCCACCATAAATGTTTCTACATTTAGCAGAAGCTTCTCCTTATTTTGATTTCTTTAGTAGACCCATACCATAGTTTCAAATATGGTATTTAACTTAACTTAACAAGAACGTATTTCACATAAAAAAAACGGAATATGTTTTTGTTCGCGTTCGCGACAACAATAATTATAAAATAAAAAATGTATATGTCAATCAAGTATTTTAATTAACAAAAAGCATATATGTATTCAAAATGAAAGTACAAAAAAACAAGTGTACAAGTCATAAAAAACTAGTTCACTTCCCTAGGTATAGCCTAAAATAATCATAATAGTCCAGGGGAATTAAAGGAAAATGTATTGAACTGGCAACAAAACGAACTGAATACATTTTGTTATGTTTTAAAATCTATTCAATGTAATAGCAACGTTATTAACTCCTTTTTTATATACAGTGTGTCCCAGATTCGCTTCTCTATACAAGGATCTCGGCTCCTATTATACCTACAGCAAAGGTTAAATGGGGAAAGTTTTAAAGGAACCTTATTGCATTCGATATCCGGCTTCAGATTTACGATCGATCAATTGTTTTTATCCAGAACGGTAAATTTGACAGCTGCCCAAATATGACATTATTTGGACACATTTTTAAGACAAATAAGATGGCGTATACGACACGTCTTCATTGTTTTTTGTTAACCCGCCTCAACTTTCATTTTTCTTATGGCCGCTATACTGGATTTTTCGATTTTTGGAAAGAGCCTAAAATTTCCAGCCTAATGATATCTCACAAGTGCATTTAAAGATTTTAGTATTATCGAAATATTACACTTCGTAAAGTTAGGTTTCAGTTTTTTCTAAGGAGGCCATGATTTAAAGTAATGTTAGCTCTCAATGCTTTTCTGATTTATCTGTAATAAAATTGGATTTTGACTTTGACGTTAAGTTAAATAGTTGAAAGTATCAAAGCTGTGTTTTAATAAGTAGTAGCTACGCTTTTATCCCAATAAAATCATAAATCTGACACATAAATTGTCAAAACCTATAGAATATGGCCGGCATTCCATATTCAAGAATGAATGAAGAAAAGGTTGACATGTTAGCTCTATACTTTCAATCATACAGTAACAATTTATAATCTGATAGACATACCTTTGATTGCCACAAGTGGGCTTTGTTCAGCATATCATTAAAAAAAAAGATTTTTTTTTTGAAAAAACCCCGTATTTCAAGGGCGAAGAAAAAAATTCAAAATCGCTAGAAATTGTTTTTTCGTATCCAGCTCTAGATTATTTTGGTTGCACAAAGAGAAAAAGAAAGGTTCTACTGTAAAAGTTGTGGCGGAACATACTTTTTAATTGTTTTATATAACACCCTGTATAAGACTGAGGCTATCGTTATCAGGCTGCATACTCTAGGTATTGATCAAACAAAAGTCGAAAACCGCAACTCAAAATCTTCATCCGTATTGAAAATTTTTCATTTTGATTTTCTAATAAAAATTTCCTTGGTTCCAGCACTTTATTTAGATATGACAAGAATATCTAAAAATTATTCTGAAATACACTCTTTAAAGATTTACTCGTGTTTTCCTGTAAATGTTATTTTTTATTATAGATTGTTGGGTGACTTAAATTTGCTGATCGCTACTTTTTCCTACCTAATTTCGTTTTCTGACAGTTACATCTCCAGAGGCGCTTCATAAACTTGCGTCTAGAGCAAGGCTGTGATTGGTTGTTAATCGGTGCTGTGTTTTCGTGAATTTCCGTACTCACGACTCTTTAATATGAGATATGTTTTTAAACAGATTATGAAATAAATTTCCCTTGTTTGGCCTGTACCAATATCGCATACAACATTGAATTTCTGCTATTCAAAGGCAAAAGCTTGTTGTGAATGAATACAAGTGAAACAGATTTACTAAATAATAACTAAGATCGGCAAAATATCAGTCGCGGCGGATTGTTCTTATAATCATTAAAATTAGTAGATATGATTTCAGTCGAAAAAACATTTCACAGCCCAAAACTTAAGGCAGATTTACGCTTAAAAAAATAGGTAGTGATATGCATTTATCATTTTGTTATAAGATTTCTGGCCCTTAGCTCAACTTCAACTGTTTGCAAAAATGTACCCTATTTACAAAATAGACAATAAGAAGTATTCAACATAGGGTGGCATTTTACAGCTCATTTCCTTTCTCAAAATGTAAGAATATAGGTAGCAACTCTAGCAAGATTATCGGTAAGTATCTCTATTTCAGAAATTATGTTTTATTTTATATTATAATAATTTGCCTTGTAGTTATATACGTCCTATTATCGACAGGATTTGAAAACATGTATTTAAGACAAACTGTTTTAATTTTTATTATAGAGAATGTCCCAGTACTGAAAAAATAAACTGGTGGATTCTACAGACTAAAATAAGACTTTTTCTATTATAAACGTACAGAGTTTTCCCGCATATTTTTCCACCTACCTAAAGAGTTTATTCGAATAGATACGGAAATGTCGTAAATACAAAAGTTGTTGGGTTTTTTATGAAGATTTAGAATATTATATCATAAGTGCGAAAATTGAAATTATTGAAAATGTCAGATTTTGACAGGTTGTCAGTTTTTTTAAATGAAACACCCTGTATATTAAATCATATTCTTGAAGATCTTTTTTTTCTAAATTCAAGTATATATATATATATATATATATATATATATATATATATATATACTATACTTTTAATATATTCTGTCAATTAGTTTTGGATATTTAAGCGCTTAAACATTAAAGAAATGGTAAGGTAATTTGCGCTAAAACATAGTGAACCATGGTCAAGACATTTGCAATGAACGACGCCTTTTTAACGTTTACCGGTCAGAAGTAATTATTTACGAGGATTTTTAATATCTAATACGTTGGACGATGGAGAGAAAACTCGACATGATAGAATTATTTTATTTACATGGTAAAAATGCATCGATAGCTCGTAACGAATATCATAGACGGTTTCCAGATAGACCAACACCAACTCGTAGAACAATATTAAACATCGCTAAACAATTGAATGAAAGAAAAACACTTAAGCGAAAAGTTAGAATAGTGGAAAGAAACGCTGAAGAAGATTTAAATATTTTATTATATTTTGAGGGTAATTTTGAAACTTTTGTATTAAAATAATTTTTTTATCTTATTTATTCTTGTTTTAGAAAATCCTGAGCGATCAATTCTCGATGCAGCCACTTTTTTTAATAAATCATGGCATAAAATCCACTCAGTTCTAAAACATTATAAATATAAGCCATATAAGTTTTTACCTACTCAAGAATTAACCGATCAAAATAAAATAGACCGATTACATTTCTGCCTAAATTTGTCAAACATAATTTTCACTGAGGAGGCAACATTTACCACTGGAGGCATGTTTAACCGGAAAAATAAGCATTTTTGGTCAAAATAAAACCCGCGAGCTCTTCAAGCGGTCAAAATTCAGGGAAGAAGATCCCTACATGTTTTGTGTAGCCTTCTTAACAATCATGTTATTGGACCTATATTTTTAAATGGGAATTTAACCGGACAAAGGTATCAGGAGTTATTAGAAAACCAAATCGAGGGGCATTTAGAACAATTACCGATTAATTCATATCTTAATTTGATATGGCAACAAAATGGTGCCCCTCCTCATAATGTCCAGCCGGTCACCAATTTTTTAAATGACAGGCATCCATTTTGGATTGGAAGACATAGACCATTAAGATGGCCAGCAAACAGTCCCGATCTCTCTCCATTGGACATATTTTGGTGGGGTTATCTGAAAAACAAGATATACTACAATAAGCCAAGAACCATGTAAACTTTAGAGCAAAATATAGTCCAAACAATCGACGATTTAAACACCCAATCACCTCATTTTATCTACGCATCCATACAGAGAAAATTTAGAAGAAATATGCAGAAATGCATTATAAACCAAGGAGGCTGTATAGAAAACCAAAACTTAGTTCTTTAAGCTAATATTATTTACCTACTTTATATTATTGATTTTTTATGGTATAGTTTCTTTCCACTATTCTAACTATTCGCTTAAGTGTTTTTCCGCATATTTTTCCACCTACCTAAAGAGTTTATTCGAATAGATACGGAAATGTCGTAAATACAAAAGTTGTTGGGTTTTTTATGAAGATTTAGAATATTATATCATAAGTGCGAAAATTGAAATTATTGAAAATGTCAGATTTTGACAGGTTGTCAGTTTTTTTAAATGAAACACCCTGTACATTAAATCATATTCTCGAAGATCTTTTTTTTCTAAATTCAAGTATATATATATATATATATATATATATATATATATATATATATATATATATATATATACTCTTTTAATATATTCTGTCAATTAGTTTTGGATATTTAAGCGCTTAAACATTAAAGAAATGGTAAGGTAATTTGCGCTAAAACATAGTGAACCATGGTCAAGACATTTGCAATGAACGACGCCTTTTTAACGTTTACCGGTCAGAAGTAATTATTTACGAGGATTTTTAATATCTAATACGTTGGACGATGAAGAGAAAACTCGACATGATAGAATTATTTTATTTACATGGTAAAAATGCATCGATAGCTCGTAACGAATATCATAGACGGTTTCCAGATAGACCAACACCAACTCGTAGAACAATATTAAACATCGCTAAACAATTGAATGAAAGAAAAACACTATTAGAATAGTGGAAAGAAACGCTGAAGAAGATTTAAATATTTTATTATATTTTGAGGGTAATTTTGAAACTTTTGTATTAAAATAATTTTTTTATCTTATTTATTCTTGTTTTAGAAAATCCTGAGCTGTCAATTCTCGATGCAGCCACTTTTTTTAACAAATCATGGCGTAAAATCAGAACAATCAGTTCTAAAACATTATAAATATAAGCCATATAAGATTTAACCTACTCAAGAATTAACCGATCAAAATAAAATAGACCGATTACACTTCTGCCAAGAAATAAAAAGACGTGTTATGATGAACCAACTAAATCTGTCAAACATAATTTTCACTGACGAGGCAACATTTACCACTGGAGGCATGTTTAACCGGAAAAATAAGCATTTTTGGTCAAAATAAAACCCGCGAGCTCTTCAGGCGGTCAAAATTCAGGGAAGAAGATCCCTACATGTTTGGTGTGGCCTTCTTAACAATCATGTTTTGGACCTATATTTTTAAATGGGAATTTAACCAGACAAAGGTATCAGGAGTTATTAGAAAACGAAATCGAGGGGCATTTAGAACAATTACCGATTAATTCATATCTTAATTTGATATGGCAACAAAATGGTGCCCCTCCTCATAATGTCCAGCCGGTCACCAATTTTTTAAATGACAGGCATCCATTTTGGATTGGAAGACATAGACCATTAAGATGGCCAGCAAACAGTCCCGATCTCTCTCCATTGGACATATTTTGGTGGGGTTATCTGAAAAACAAGATATACTACAATAAGCCAAGAACCATGTAAACTTTAGAGCAAAATATAGACAATCGACGATTTAAACACCCAATCACCTCATTTTATCTACGCATCCATACAGAGAAAATTTAGAAGAAATATGCAGACATGCATTATAAACCAAGGAGGCTATATAGAAAACCAAAACTTAGTTCTTTAAGCTAATATTATTAACCTACTTTATATTATTGATTTTTTATGGTATAGTTTCTTTCCACTATTCTAACTTTTCGCTTAAGTGTTTTTCTTTCATTCAATTGTTTAACGATGTTTAATATTATGCTACGAGTCGGTGTTGGTCTCTCTGGAAACCGTCTATGGTATTCGTTACGAGCTATCGATGCATTTTTACCATGTAAATAAAATAATTCTATCATGTCGAGTTTCTCTTTTTCCGAATAACCCATGGTCCAAGGTATTAGATATTAAAAATGCTCGTAAATAGATACTTCTGACCGGTAAACGTCAAAAAGGCGTCGTTCATTGCAATTGTCTTGACCATGGCTCACTATGTTTTAGCGCAAATTACCTTTCCATTTCTTTAGTGTTTAAACGCTTATATATCCAAAACTAATTGACAGAATATATTAAAAGTATATATATTTGAAATTAGAAAAAAAGATCTTCAAGAATATGATTTAATATACAGGGTGTTTCATTTAAAAAACTGACAGCCTGTCAAAATTTGACATTTCCAATAATATTTTCGCACTTATGATATAATATTCTAAATGTTCATAAAAAATCCAACAACTTTTGTATTTACATTTCCGTATCTATTGAAATAAACTCTCTAGGTGGGTGGAAAAATATACGAGAATACTCTGTACGGGGTGTCCCAAATTCGAAGGTGACCATTGGGATCTTGGAAACCGTAAGAGATACGAAAAAGTTTAAATTATGGCAAAGTTGCGTATTTTGGTGCTCAATAAAATGCCGTTTGGAAATTGAAAAAATTCCGACTAATTTCGGAGATAACCGAAAAAAACCGAAAGTTCAAATTTTTTTATTTATTTTCTGCTGACTTTATTTAAAGAGATATTACAAAACAAATTGCACTTTTTCATTGCCACTTTTTTAGTTTTTTAAAGTGGCGTTATTACTTTTTTGATTTGACGTTTCGGTTTTTCGGATCCATCATCAAGTTCATTTTTTTAAATACGGACCTGGATTTTTTATTTCAAATTTCGAAAGAGCTCGAAATTCTAAGCACAACAATATATCGCACATATTATTTTAATCAATTATAATACTCTAAAATTGGTAAAAACATAATTTATATTTAAAATACGTTAAGGTGGCTATGAAACAATAATAAATCCATGAAATTATTATTTTAAGTTACCATGGAGATTTATACTGACGTTTACTAATATAATACTCATTGTAATGTTTTTTTTTTAACTGTAACACACAGCTATAACGCGCCAACGTTGTAGCAACCGTTTAATAGAACAACACAAAAATTGTTTGTAACCTTTATTTAGAAAAAACTAAAGCTAGGTATATCAGAAGTGACAACATAAATAAACAAACTTATCGAATTTTTAAAACTAAAGTATACAAAAATAATTACATATTATAAAAGGTATTCAAACTGAAAACCCTGTGCTTCAATGCATTTTGCTGCAAGTCTACGAATTTTTAATATCGCCCGTTGTATGGTTCTAGCAGGAATGGCTCTAACCTCCCTAATTAAATTTTCTTGAAGTTGGTTAATGTTATCGGGTATATTGCGATATAAACGATTTTGTAGAAACCCCCATAAGAAGTAATCCAACGGATTAAGATCAGGACTTCTCGCAGGCCATCGCACAGGTCCAGTATTTCCGATCCATTTATTTGGAAACAAGGCATCTAAAAATTGTGCAACTTCACGTCCATTATGCGGTGGTGCACCATCCTGCTGTCACCACAACTGTCGCAAAATGTTTAGTGGCTCGTTTTCGAGCAGTTCAACAACGTTTTCTAATATTAATTCGCGATATCTATTTGACGTTAGGGTACCTTCATATATTTTTGGACCTAGAATTTTATTGCGCCACATCCCGACCCATACATTGAAAGATACTCTTCCTTGTGCTCTTACTTCCTGATGTTGATGAGGGTTATCTACCGACCAATAATGCTCATTATGTCGGTTAAAGATTCCATAGGTTGTAAAATTACACTCGTCAGTCCAAATTACCTTAGATAAAAAATTGTTATCTTCCTCACATTTATTTTGAAGCCAGTTACAAAAATCCATTCTAAGTTTTTGACTAAGGTGAATTTTGTATGGTCGATACTTATTGGCTAGTAATGTGCGCCATATTCGCATTCTAGGTATTTGCAACTCATTTTCGTAAAACCTAGTTGACCCCCTAGGAGCATTATTGACCTTAAATGAAAAAAAAGTATAAGATATGAATTTAAATTAAAACTTTATTATTTTACCGTATTAATGATGTTTTCCTCTTCATTTTCATCAACTCTACGACCATATTTATTTCTAGGTTTGTTAAAGCTTCCAAATTGTAACAAGTTGGTATCAAGTTTAGCAAAATAATTTTCATGAGGCTGTCTTCGCTCGGGATATTGAATAAAATATTCTTGACTTGAAAGTCTAGAGTTTCGATTTAATTTGTAATAAATTCGTAGCATATCACGTTTTTCTAATTTGGTAAACATTTTTTATTAGTTATAACGCACAATAAATAATAAAAACGATAAAAGAAAATGTCACTGTAAATCACCATAGTAACGTAACTCAAAATAATAATCAGATGTTTTTTTTTGTTTCATAGCCACCTAACGTTTTTTAACATTAAATTTTGTTTTTATTAATTTTAAAGCCTTATAATTTATTGAAATAATATGTGTGATATATTGTTGTGCTTAGAATTTCGAGCTCTTTCGAAATTTGAAATAAAAAATCCAGGTCCGTATTTAAAAAAATGAACTTGATGATGGATCCGAAAAACCGAAACGTCAAATCAAAAAAGTAATAACGCCACTTTAAAAAACTAAAAAAGTGGCAATGAAAAAGTGCAATTTGTTTTGCAATATCTCTTTAAATAAAGTCAGCAGAAAATAAATAAAAAAATTTGAACTTTCGGTTTTTTTCGGTTATCTCCGAAATTAGTCGGAATTTTTTCAATTTCCAAACGGCATTTTATTGAGCACCAAAATACGCAACTTTGCCATAATTTAAACTTTTTCGTATCTCTTACGGTTTCCAAGATCCCAATGGTCACCTTCGAATTTGGGACTCCCTGTACATATCTATAGTCCTACCAAGACCTTTACAATTTAAAAAAAATTATTAATATCTATTAGGTATTCGTTAATAAGTAACTAAAAATAAGTCAAAATTAAACCACAAGATGAAAAACAGGAGATGTCTGCCCAATTTAATTGCTGCAGGTATTCAATTTTTTAAAATTTAAACATTTGCAATTTAGATCATATGTTCATGGGATAAAAAAAGTCTTATTTTGACCTTTAGAATCTACCATTTCAGTTTTTACCTTTTGAGTTGATAATGGAACACCCTTTATAAAAGGAATAGGGACTATATCCCTCGAATCACATTTGACCCAACAGATTTTCGTTTAATTAGTTTTCTCTCTTGCAAAGAAAGCTTTGCATAGCAACTCTAAACGCTTGTAGTTGAAAGAGTAAAAATTATTTATTTTTGCATTGTTTTATTACCTTTTGAAAACTAATATTAGATTAAATATTGATTATATTTAGTAATTTTCTTCGGGTCCGGTAAACTATCCTGACAGACGATTTTTGCATATTTCATTTTTTTTTTCGAGAAAGTACCCATTTGTAACATTACATTTCAAAAATAAAAATTGCGGAATATGCAAGAGTTTTCCTAAAAAAAATTAATTAAAATTCAGACTAGGTCACAATTTGACAGCCCTAAACGAAAAATTTAGCAACGTTGCCAGATTTTAGATTTACTAATTTGTTATAAAGGAAAAATTGAAAATTATTTGGACAACAGAATGATTATTTATTGTTATTATTATAGTTTTAATGAAGGTTTTGTTGAAGAACCTGGGCTAACCTAATGTTAACGAGACAGATTCACCTAACAATATAGGTTTTGTTACAGAAACAGCCCTCTTTCAACATAGACTCGGAATTCGGTTGGCGCGCTGCCGCGCGCTTTCTTTACAAAAAACCTAACCTAACCCGCATTTTTATTAATTATAAGTTTTGTTATAAAAAAAATTAGTTTTACGTGTATCATCACTTATAGGTATTTCTTTAATTATAAATATGGCAACGCCGCAAATCAAATTAAAAACAAGCATGGCGACGGGAACAGTCGTAAAGATGTTTGAAATTAAAATTACCTTTAATTTGCACAATAATCACACTTTAAAGTAATTTTTGAGTGCTGATGAGAGCTTTTTACACTTCTCCATTTGGACTGCTAGAATAGTAGATAAAAACAAAAAGATACAAAAATAAACGAGATTTAAGAGTGTCAACATAGTTTACCGAAGCCCTATGAAAAAAAAATAAGACTAATATTATAGTAAATATTTATTATATTTAGTAGTTTTCTTCCAATCTGCAAGTCTTTTAAGTCTCGCACCAATAAACTTTCCCTGTCTTCACTTAATGCAACAACCGTTCCTAGCCTTCGTGTCTGTTCATAGATAAAAAAACAAACTATTTACATATGAAAACCTACGCCAATGGTGCGATAGAAATCAATTTCAATTTAGTAGGCCATAAAGATTTTGTATTCGGCCATAACATACCCCTAATTAAATCGGCGTACAGAAAGTTTTAATTAAAACTCGGCAATTATTTCCATTTCGTACGTATTGGCAAATAATTAAGTTGTGCTTTTGGCAGGTTTAATTTGAGACTGAGCCAGGCAGTTTGGTTTTATTGGACGATGAAACCAACATTGTCTTGCATAGACACATTTTATAAGAATCATTTACGTAATACCTAATTAAGCAAAACTAAAACGTTTCCATTTTTAAATAAATTAATAAACACTGTTTTTTATGGCCGTTGGCCAAAGTAACATTTTTCCAAGTGTTTTGGAGCAACTGTGCCTTTATTTAACAGGTAAAAAATAGATATACCTATATTTTACTGGTTAAAAAAACGCCAGAATCGCAATTTTGTATAACGACCTTTATTAATAAGTATTAAGAACTTTGTAACGAAACATGATTAACAATTTTTTGAGGTTAGCTTCCTAAAAATCAAGTCACAACATTATGTTTCCCTTAGCAACAATAACCTGCACTCAACTTTTTTCTAAAATAAAGTACCTTAATTTCACTTAATTTCAAATTAATGTTCTTACTAATCTCTAGTACCAGAAAAATCTGTACTTTACTCAAATTGAATTAGTTCTTAAGTATTTTACCCCAAAAACCCTTTATTTAAAACCCATGCTAACAATGACTCCTCTCTTGCTTGAGTACGTAAAATACCACATAAAATACTTCATTAGGGATACTTCATACTTACCAATGCTCAAACTGCACCTATAGCCAGTGTTACCAGTATCACTTTGTTAAATTGTACTAGAAAATGGCTGAACATGTACTAGATTCTACCTTTTTGTACTAAAAGACTAAAAAACATAACATTTAACTTCCAATAAAAATGTGTAAAATAAACAATATTTTAAAAATAAAATAAACGAACTAAAAAAATATGATTCAAAAGGTAAATATCTGGGATAGTGGCTTTTTCCAATATAGTTTCTAAAACTTGCGGAAAGAAAAATGTCCAAAATGTCCAAAACGACCCTCCCTTGTGCCAGAAATGTTTCTTTCCGCACTTGTAAAAAAAAATAACTACATCCTATAGACTGGAACAAATAAAAATTACTGATAAGTAATCGCTTTGTCTAATAAAGACTTTTGTGGCTTCCATTGGAAGCATGTATTATTACCCAGCAAAGTTTTTGCCATAAGCAATGAATTACATGTTTCTGGTAATAAGCGATTACGGGTTTTGCTTTTCATTAAATTTAATTGCGAAAATATTCTCTCCGCCGACGCACTACTGTGCGGCAAAGAAATAATATTAAAAACTAAATTACATATATTTTTAAAAACAGGTTCCTCTGCAGAATTTTTAAATGTGAATAATTCAAACCAAAACTCTGTAAATTCGAGCTTATTTAATTTTTTCTTAATATTAGTAGGCAAACTGGATATCTCTCTTGCTTCAGCAGACGTTTCTTCTATATTGTCAAAAAGAAAATGAGGAAATTGTTGAAATAATGGCGTAAGTGAGATTGGCTTTTCCAAAAGTTCAACTGGATTAAGCAATTTTAAGTTTTCATATTTTGATGAATTACTAAATCTTTTTCGAATTTGTATACATAATTCAACATAGAAACTGAGACAATTGTTATAGAAAAGAGTCATATTTTCCTTCTTTAATTGATATTTTCCAATTATTATTTCGACTTTTGCTCCCAAATAAATGTCACTATTTGGTAAATATCGATAAACATTTAAAGGATTAAGTTTTAAAATGTTATTTTCATTATCAACATATTCATTTTTTAAATAAAATTTTAAAATTGTTTTATATAACGAAATAATTCTTTCAAATAATAAATGAATTTTAGGTTTTTCTGACTGGAATTCAATATTTAGTTTGTTTACTATTGGAAGTATATGTGAAAAAAAATTAAGGTACAGATCAAATTCGTGGTTATTAAATTTTTCTAAAATATTACTAGGTCGGGCAAAATCCTTTTCCTCAAACGCCTCTGATGTGAAAAATAATTTAAGGGCATCCCACTGCTCCAAAACTCGCTTCACGACCGCCTAAAACACATTTTATTATTATTTTTTATAAATATGATTTATATCAAATAAAACTTACTTCTAATGATAACCATCTAGTTTGGCTTATTTTCAGCAGCTTGTGAGGCTTTAGCTCTAGAAATTGTTGAAACTGTTCATATACTTTCAATCGCTTTGGACTTCGAGATATATAATTATAAACATCCTGAACAAACTCTTCAATTTCCGAAGGAATTTTTTTACAGGCTTCTGATGCACATAAAAAAAGAGAATGACAGGTGCAGGATATAACAAATATATGTGGATTGACTAATTCCTTTAATTTTGCCTGCACTCCTCCGAATTCACCCATCATTACCGATGCGTTGTCCGCAGCAAAACCTATGACATTTTGATGATCAATGCCAAACTTATCAAGTAGATCTACTATCACTGTTGTGAGACCTTCGGCATTACACTTCTCGACTTCTACCAAAGCAAGTAAATTTTCTTTTACATTAAGTTTTTTTTTTTATCAACAAATCTAACTAATACAGCCAAACATTTCTTAGCAGATATGTCTGTCGTTTCATCTATAATGATAGAAAAAGGTGTTACTTTTAATTGTCGAACAAGTTAAGTCTCTGCTTCTGCTTTTAACATATGAATCATCTGTGTAGTTTTAGTTCTGGCACAGTTAATATGTTTTAGAATTTTGGAGTCTGGAGCACATGAAGTTAAAAGCTTTGGAAGATGATCCATAAGGAGCATAGGGCTGTTATGCTCGACAATAGTACCCATAACTAGTTTGTACTCCGCCTGTTTTACAGATGTTAAAAGGCTGCCTTTCTCTGAGCTTTGCTGTAATAGTTTTGCTACATTATCGGTATTGGCTACTTGTTTTTGTAGTTGTTTATGACGAGTATTCCTTTCATGTCGCTCTAAATGGCTCTTACCACCTTCAATACTTTTTTTACACAATGTGCAAATTTTTTGGCCAAGTCTCCAAAAGCTTAAGCCAAGAAAACTGCGTCAACCATACATCTCTAAATTTTTGCGTATATATTTTTTGTTTCTTAGCCTTAAAGTTTTTTAAAATACGATAAAAAGCTGGCTTAATATAGTAATTAATTATTACCTACCTGAATTTCGACATTAAACGATTCAGAATCAGATTCTGAAGAAGCATTAACTTGAGTCTGTGCCAGAAAAGAACCGGAAGAACTAGCCGAAGACGTGGATGGCTGAGGTTCCGGTTCTGCCCCTTTTTCTGCCTTCCTTTTCCTTATGACAAATCTTTATAAACACAAAAAACGCTGTTAATCTTCTACATCAAATAAATTAAATTAAATGTGAGTATGCAGTAGAAATAAAATTAATAAGTTAGGTACATACATTATGTTGCAGCTTGATTGTACCATGTCGAGCTTGCCCAAAAAAAAAAAAGAACAGTGAGCCAACCTAACCTAAGACTTTTAAATTTGGTCCTGTTTTAATCATATAATATACGATATACGTATTAACATATTAATTTAATTTAATGCGTAAATGATTTTAACTTTAACCTTTTCTAAACTTAATTTAGAAGCCATGATAAATATTAAGTCAATAGTCAAATGTGTGCTTGCATTTTTTTCTTAATAACTCGACATATTAAATTTAATTTTGTAAGTACTTACCTATCCATATTTGTAAATCACGTTATATCAAACGAACAAAACCACAATAAAACAGTTATAATTCACCCTATATCCTATATTCCTAAAGGCAGGCAAAAGTTAGATTCCAATAATCTTGGCTCGGTTGCGTTGCTTGTTTACAGCACACTGAAAAAAGCACCGACTATGGGATTCCCCGAATTCGAGCCGTGAGAAAACAAGCAGCCAAACAACATAGCCGACCAAATAAATACTTGATACTTGGGTCATAAATAATTATAATTATTTGAGCTGATGCTGATCGGAATGATCGGTAATATTACTTTTTCAAATGTATTATTCTGATTTAGTTAAAAGGTATATGCTTTTCGTTTTTTTTGTAATAATAATAATAATTATCAACTCCGATCATTGACTCCGATGGGTAGATGAAAATGTACTAAAAATGATCAAATTGTATTTTTGTATAAAACATGCTAAAATGTACTAGATTAGTACAATTGTACTAGCTCTGGCAACACTGCCTATAGCACTTTTTTAACAGTTCCAAACACTTTCAGCAACAACTTTAGGAAAATCTACAATTTTTGGTTTTAAACTCTAAAGTTTTGTTTGACCATAGATAGATCACGCATTGGTCAGTTTGTTTAAATAGATAGGCAACTTAATATACATACACAAATTCATTCTCGTATTTGGCTCTGGCGTGTGTAGTCTTCAGAATGTTTTATTAAATAATACAGTTATGCTCGTAGAATGTATGTACGTATATTTTCTTTTTAAGACTTAGCAGGGCGATAATTTGTAATGTTGTAAAATGTCTATGGCAACCTTGGAACAAAAAATATTTATTTAGGAAGGTACATACAAACTACAACAATCTGTTTGACTTCTTAGCCTTAAAATTGGAGAAAACCGAAAGCTTGCTTGACTTTCCCAGTGTTTTGTCACTTTAGTATTTTATTATGATATTAATGCCTGTATGTTAGTGATCATTTTTGCAAGCTATGGTCATCATCAATGTACATATTTTGGTTTTACTATGGAGGTTAACTTATTGATTAAAGTAAAACGTGGAATATATAAGTGAAAATTTAATAGGAAAGTGGTATTAATTTCAATTTATCTAAAGCAAAACTAAATATAACTGCAATATGGATTTATAATTATAAAAAAAGCTAAATTGTGGAATTTTATAGACAGATTTTTGTTTTTCTTTTGGCTTAGTTTTGCATATAGTACACATACTACATACAATTCATACAAATACGCTCCTATAATGTCAGAATAATGGCAAATGTGTTATCAACATCGTTTGTTTTCTTCGTTTCCATGACGATATAGCCAATGTGCTGCCCTCCAAGGTACCTAGTCGGCGTGAAACAAGTTAGGGGGTGCTACGCTTGCTATTATTTTCTTTGGGTTGGGTCAAATTTAATACGCTTAAACATAAAATAAGACGATTTTTTTATAAATCTCTTATGGAAATTGTTTGTATCTACAACATTCTCTTCTTTTTTATCCAATAGGTTGTCTTAAAATATGTTATTAAAGCCTGTGTCTTGTTTTCTTATTCAGTCTCTGTAAACGCCTAAAGTCCGTCTCTCTCCCCCAAGCATCTTAAAACAACGTGGTATTGTTCGTTTTACCGCCCGGTCCCTGCAAACATCGCAGCCCGAGATCCCTGCGTCGGACTTTAACTTTAACAATTGAACAGTTACAGAGGGGGCGAAGGACTATAGGTTCGCAGATGTATAAAGTTTATTTGCATTTTTTATTAAATTCCACACATTTTATAATAACTTCAGAACAGAAAATAATTCTAGATATGAAGGTGAACATTATTTGATGTCCTTAGTTTATATCTTTCACAAGTATATGATCAAATATAGAACATTTGAAACAACATCCCTTACAGACATATGGCAACGGTACAAAATATTACTTGCTTATACAAATTGATTGACTGACTGAGTGAGTAGGAACTAGCACAATCGGAGAAAACCTGGCTTTGTATTTTCAATATATAGATGAAATGTAATATATGTAAGTACCTTAAATATTGATTGTTCCTATATTTATATCATGTCATAGATCTCTAAAAGATGTTAGTATGAATTGTTGCAAGCAATCGTATTTCAGATAAGGAACTAATCTAGCGTCAAATACTGAAAGTAAATTCATATCATCACGGTTTAATAACAACAAAAAAATGTCGAATATATCTACCTCCATATCTATTAATTATTTTTAATAGTTAAGATTAGTTTCAAACTTAGTTATTTAACTTTCAAGATTAATGATCTTGTGTAAAAAAGAATATTTTAGCCTAGTGTTAAAAATTATTTGTGGGAAACACCACATCATTCTAGAGAATTTAATACAGTTTTTAAATTTATGTTTTAGGAAAATAAATAGTTAAATTCCAACATCTAGCAAAATTCCTATTTCTTTGTCGTAAGTTAGTTAAATAATAAATTCCAAGTTAGATTAAGTCTAACAAAATTTCGAGATCTAAGTCGAAAATAGATAAGTTAGAAGTTGGAATGTATGTAAATTATGAGACAGAAATCGAAATCTAACTAAAATCCGAAATGAAAATCGAAAGTTAACAAAAGCCCGAGAAAGGAATGGGAATTTAATAAATTCCGGGTTTGGTTAGGTTAGGTTTAACAAAATTCCGAAATCTGTGTCGAGATTAAATAAGTGTCAGTTTAGAAGTTGGAATGTAACTATCAGTTCAGAGAGCTAGAAGTTGGAATTCTACTAAATTACGAGGTAGAAGTCGGAATAATTTAATAAAGTAAACAAATTTAAATAAATTCCGATATAGTTAGAAGTTAGAATTTAAATAAATTCTGAGAAATGTAATGAAATAGTGAGAATGTAACTAAAATCCGAAATAAAAACCGTAAGTTAATGAAAACCCCAGATAGGAATTGGAACTTAATAAATTCCGAGTTTGGTTAGGTTAGGTATAACAAAATTCCGAAATCTGAGCCGGAATTAAGTAAGTTTCAGTTTAGAAGTCGGAATTTAATTGTAAATTCAGAGATGGAAGTAGGAATTCCAATAAGTTAGAAGTTGAAATTTAATTAAATATTGAGGTAGATCGGAATTTAATAAAAAAGTTAGAACCCAACACATTTCCTAAATAAAAGTCGGAATTTAATAAATTTCGAAAATAAATTCCCGATTAGAAATTGGAAATTCACTATTAATTCCTAGAATGGAGTCGTAATTTAATACATTTTGAGTTACAAGTTGGAATTTAACTAAATTCCGAAGTAAAAGTCGGAATAATTTAATAAAATAATCAAAATTTAAATAAATTGCGAGGTCGAAGGCAAAATTTAATAAATTCGAAGTTCTAGATCGGACTTTTATGACCTTTCTATGCATTTATAGTTTTGAATGGCAACTAACTGACCGTTTCCAGATGCAATAACTAATTTGCAGGGGCCAAGGTGGGTCACTTGACCCCCTCCCCCCCCAAAGAATTGGAGGATATGTAAACACGTTTTTAACTAATCATTTTGAACTTTTAACAAAGACGTGGTGATCCCAAAATTAATTTCTCAACACATTTCTTGTGATGTTCTTCGTAAATATAAAAATATCTGTCTATGTAATAAAAAAATTTTGCAAAGTGTAATCTTTATAAAAGATAACATTTTATAATGTACAATTAGAGTCGCTTGACAATAATTTTTACGCTCTCTTTTTATATAGTTTATATTAGAAGATTTATGAATAAAATAAACATGGTTAAAAATCGTTATTTGTTTTTTTTATTTCTTTAATATTCTAGCAAAACATTAGTTTGATGTATTCCTTAGACTGTTGTGATATAGTAAGCTGTGATGCTATGTTATGACCGGATTATGCAATATTTTACATAGTGTGTGTCAAATATTACAAATAAAAATAACTAAAAAAATAACTCTATAAGATAAAGAGAGATGGATATACCTCAACACTGCGGTTACCTATTTATCGACTTGCTTCAGTTCTCGAACATTAGGGCGTCTGTCCACCCGCATGTGGTCTTCCTCTCGCATATTAAAAATACTCTAAAAAATCTGCTCTCACCTCCATCAAAGCGCAAAGTTTTTTTGATTTTTTTGAGGGTATCGCTAACAAACCTATTACCTTATTTGTTCATTAATGGTAGTGCATTAAATAATTATAATAATCCAAACTAATTAAGTCATTATATACTTGGATTTAAAAAAAAAAACATGAAAAGAAATAAAAAAATATGAAATATAATGTTACATGAGAAAAACGCTATATTTTCAGCATGAATAGTTCAACTCTCTTGAACTTTTTTACGTATACGCGTACGGTGAAAATGGCTGGGAATATTTTTAAATAAACAAGAGCCAATCATAACAAAGAATTACACAAGAGTCTGGGGAACAGACTTGTAAGATCTCCGAGTTTACACGATTGGCATCGACAACGCATGTAACGCTCTTGTATTGTTCGACCGTGTAACGCTTTCAGTTTTCCGTTACAAACACTTAGGTATAATTAACATTATTTCTAGGAGAAACAAGATTAACTGGTGGAAAGGTTTGATCGCACAATAATTTTTTCATTTTACAATAATTGAAAGCATAGTTATACCATAGAGGTGAGTTAAAAAACCTAAACTATACGATCATCACGATTTAATTAAAAAAACAGAATATAGAAGGAATCCTTTTGTTACGTATTAAGGGAGCGGCTCAAATTCTAATTTAATTTTCTAATAACCTATTTTATAATTTCTAAAATTTAGGGAAGTTAAACAAAAAAAAAACTGCGGAGCTTGTTGAGGAAATTATAGTCTAGCTAGGGTGACAACATATGTATTCTTTTGAAGAGTAAAGTTCTCTTTTTCAGGTCCATGAACTCTGTATTGTAACTATTACGATATGTACGACAAATATACCCTATTTTGAGAAATATGGTCGTGTTTTCTAAGTTACTATATACATTAATGAAGTTCAGTTGCTGTTAACTTAATACAAATGGTACGATTTTTTTTTATTTTTCAGTTGGTTCATACTTTGAGGTAGACAGAGTAAAATTCAATAAAGTATATTTTTTTAATCAAAGAAAAGAAAAAAGCCATATTTTTGTGGCTTAAAATTTTTAGAGTGTTTATACAGGTTGTTTAAAAAATATCCGTTAAAATAAAAACTGACTCTGGAAGAAAAAGTTATAATTATTTATTTATAAAGGCTATTCCTAGAAGGGGTCATGGGGAAAACATTTACAGGATGTATACCTCGATGTATACAGGAAATATCAAAAAGAAAAACATATTATCATGCGAAAATTGAAACAGTAAAAAAAATCAAAATAATTTATAAAACGATGGTTACAAATGTACAAGCTAGGAAAAATAAGAGCTAATATGTTCACCAAGAACTATCAACAATTTCTGGTAGCGGCCAGACATACTAGAGATAATAAATTTATGTGGAATACTTTTTCATTTTCTTTGCACGTGTTAGATATGGGATGATTTGTGGTTGATTTTTAATTGTTTTAAATGTGCATTTTAGGCTACTCCTAACGTTTTCAATAATATTTTTACCTGGAGATCTTGCCTGAACCGCCTACCACTCGGGTTTATTCCATTATGTTGATAATATTCGTTAATTTTGACTGCTTGAAGAGGTTTTGCAACACCATCAATGAGTGTAAAAGTGCAGTATTTACCGGTTCCTTTCCTCCGTCGATCGCCGTTATTTTTTTGTACTTATAATTACATTTACATGTGTTTCCTATTGTTTCACTTGTTTGTGAAGTTTTTAGAGACCCTGTTTGACACAGTGACTATTCGTGTGTAGTATTTTGGAGTAATACAAATACATGGATTATCCGAAACGCTCTTTTGATCAGTAAGTAAAAATATCGCAGCAAATTCTTACTTTGCAGCCACACATTTTGCCCTAATTCGGGGATGATGCTGTATCTAGTTATTAATGAACGAATTTAAAATCTGTGTCTCTGCCTCACTCTTAACTTATCAAATTTGTATACAAAAATTCCAAACCATTTTTCCGATATCACCTTGTAACACTTTAAAATTCTCACCGGTTATAATTGTTAAAATTATTTATAAATATACATTATTCTACAACTTTAAATTTGTGTCCTTTCATTTCGTATTTGTATTATTTTTTTTCTTATGTTATATATGTATTTTTATTATTTTTTTATTATGCTACTTGTTAAAAGTATTAATAGATACACTTATTTAACTCTTTCTTTGCAAAAAGTAGTTAAAACGTCTATTTCCCTCGCATGGTGCATGACCATGTACACAACATATCAGCAAAATCTACCACTGGCACCCTGACTACAAAAGTATGATCGACCTTTTTCGGAGCTCTCACAAATCTGCTCCCCAGAATTACTATTCGAGCACAGAAATCCGCAAAGGTAGGCAGCCGCCTTTACGGTGCCATTCGACCTTTATTGGGTGTCATTTAAGTCACTTACACAGTGAACCCTAAATGCTCGTGTCTTTTTCGCAAATGACCGATCATTCCTAATCCGCTAATTTTTGAAAATAGCTGTATCAATACCTAAAATCACCGGACATTCACTTATAAGTGACCGATTTTGGAAAATGTCTACATAACTTAAAATACGCCATACTTGTTGACTTGTTTGTTTGTTTTACGGTTTTGCTGGAAGGCAATCGCCAGATTGCTCTGCGTCCGGGGCTTATTCAGAGCTGGGACAACCCTCCCAGATGATTTACACCTTATTCTAGTTTGGAGACGTTATCGGTAGGATATCCGGATGGCGTGCTCTAAGCTCCCGGATACCCCGAATCTTTCAAATACTTCTTAATTTTTCATCTTTAAATTTTTGAAATGCATCTCGGCTTCCACTAGGTGCTTCTTGAGAGTACTACTAATATCACGAGATGACCCTTTCTTTCAAGCTATCCCTTACCCCTCCCACTCCCACCACATAGGGGCCATTACGCTAATATTCTATGTAGAACTGCGGCAGACAAATGAAGGAATAACTATGCCTCACAAGTTCACAGCGTCTGCTACCTTTCTAGCGGGGTTGTTAGTTTCCATACTGAGCGATTGGGTCTCCCGCTTCCCCCCGAAATAAAGCAGCAAAACCGAACACATGCAACCACTTATGTTAATAACACAGAGATCTGCCTTCGACGATGCGAACCGGAAGACTGTACGCAATACTAAAATCACAACTACATACAATTTTTTTATGTAATCCACAGGGATGGAATGGTTTGAGAGTTAGCCGCTAATGGTTATGTCGGGTGCATAATTTTTGTTCTGGCAGCCAGGAACACAATGCAAATACCGTAAACGTTTATCGTAAAAACTAGCCAACAAAAACGAAACTTGAAAAAGAAATGTTCATCGCAGTACAAAAATGGATGATAATTTTTGTTGATGGAGCTAAAAATAACCGCTTATAACTTACATTTCAAAAAAGTATCTAAACAAAACATTGAAAAACACATAAAGAAAAATTACGTTTGACAAAGACAGTTGACGTAATTTGCTTTGTGTTCCTGGCTTAAAGGATCATCTAGGAATACAAGATCATCTGAAATAGTCAATTTTTTGAAAACCGATTAGAATCGAGATCCAAGGACCAACTATTACAGAAATCGCAATTAAAAAAATTCGATCTTTTTGTCTTAAGATACAAAAAAAATATATAAGAGTTTGAAATAGGAGAAAAACAAGCAGGCAATTCATAAAAAGTCTCAAATGCCAACAAAAATCAAAGCTACCCAATTAAATAATGTTGGTCCCCAATTTGACTTTTAGAAGGGACAAAGGGCACCATCTTAGTTCGTTTAAAAGTTTATGTATCTAATGGATCGTGATAATTATGCCTAGCACGCTTCTTAAATAAAATTTTGTAACAAGTAACAGGTAAAATAAGAACCTTAGATTAAACAGGAAAGGACAGCCATGAGTACTCTCGGTCTGTGTGCATTTTTCAATAGCTCTTCACTTAAAACATTTCTGAATCTCCATAATCATATATTATGTATTCGGAATGACTGGGTGCTTCGAGCCCGCTAAGCGGTGGTCCCACAATAGCGTCTCCAAACTGGAATAAGGTATAAATCGTCTGTGAGGGTCACCCCAGTCTGACGAAGACCACCAATATTCAAATAGTCCTAGAAGCTATGGCCAAATACATGGTCGGAAAAAAGCCACCTGCAGGAGACCGATTGAAAAAATCGATTTTTGGTAAATAAATGGATTATGAAGTGATCGATCCGTAATTGTTCTGTGCTCCCTATTCTCAGTGTATTGTTGGTTGTGTGATGTAGTTTCTAGTATATAGATTGTTAAACCAATTTATTTTTGTAAAACAATATTATGGATTACGTGAAATTTAATAAAAAATATTATGCAATAATAATGATTTTGGTGATCCATCTAATTTAAGCGAAGTAAACAGACCCTAGATAATTCCTTACCATCACGTGATAACTCATGACTGACGCGGACCAATCAGCGTTCGCCAAATACGGAATTGTTGATAAACGTCACATCCTAATGACAGAAATTGGTCATAATGAATATAAGGGGAAATCAAACATAGTTATTTGGACGTAAAATCGTGATAAAGTGCCAGTAAATTGTATTTTTAGTGATTCTATAGTGGTTAACTGGATCGTTTTGTTAATATAACCGTTTAAAAATGGATTCTCTGCCGGTTACGTTAATAGTTAAGGCTCCGAATCAACAAATTGAAGACCAAAAAATTAGGTGTGAAACGTCATGGACTATAAATAAGTTAAAACAACACTTATCGGAGGTTTATCCTAGTAAACCTGTAAGTACTTAAACTCAATTGCGTCTTATTTAATAAAGCTTATTATGGCATATTTTCTAGAAACTGCAGATAAGGATTGTTACTGTAGCTTTATACAATCCATAAATAATAACCATTCTTGTACAAAATTATTGATATATAAATATTCTCAGGTTGTACTTATTTAACTAAGCTATTAAAACATATGAATAAAAACTTTTTTTTTAATCTGATTTAATAAATTCGTTTCCTTTGACTACGTTTCAAGTTTCAATTTCATTGCTAATGATGAAACTATTTTGTCTTTAAATACAGTGATTTATTTTATCTGTGGAAACAAGAGAGATTGCAATAAATTGAAAGTGAAATTAGTTATTTCATAAACCTAGAAGTAGGTAATGATAATCAGCTTCCACTGTTATGTACCAGGCAAATTAAAATTTTTCTGAACATTTTATTTTTATTAGTTAATCTATAATCGCAGAACCCATAGTTTCCAATTGCAGAACTTGTTACATAACAATGTGATATTGACTAGATGTTGAAGAATCTGAATCTTATGTTTTCTTTGTGACATTATAAACATACCTAGCAATTTATTTTTATATTAGACTGAATAAAGGTAAGAAACTTTTCATTCAGTATTGATAAAGTAGCAGTTAAATTGAAATTTCTAGTTAAAAATTATCTAAGGAATTGACAACACATGAACTCTAAGTATATAATCATTAAGTATTATCCTCTTCACCCCAGTTTTAAAAATATTGCTTTTAAAATATTATTTCTTCTAATACATTATCTGGTGCACATGCAAATGTTTTGTAATTAAAAAATAATGTTTAGTATTTGTCTGTATGAGCTTATATACATACATCATTATTTTCATTGTATCTGTTCATTTTTTTCAGCTGACTAAAAATATATATACATATTTCATATAGTCATGGGCTTAAGAAGATCTTCAATTTTAAATCAAATCAAAGCTTTCTATATTACCTAAAATGTTTACATAAAAATGCTAAAACAGTAAAGGTTTGGCATCACAGAAACATTTACCTTGTTTGGTTTACAATATTGATCTTAAAATTAATATACATGCAATTAATAAAGATTAGTATTTTGTTTACAGTAAGATCATTTGTTTATATTTACTTTAATTAATGAAATATACAATTTATGAGGGTTTGTGTTTTATTTACAATAAAAATTATTTGTGTAAAGAGTAGTAACAAAGATCATTCACAAGGTGGAAATACTTTAAATTTAAGAGTCTAGAAATTCCTGAATATCATAGGGTTCTAGGTTTACAAGATAATTAAAAATATTTTTCTTGTACATTCTGAAACCGGGCCTAACGAACTTTATAGTTTCTGGCAGTTTATTACAAAAAATTGTACAATTATGTAGTAGAGATCCCTCAAATAAAGTTAGCCGATGAATGGGAATATGGTACTTAGACGTTCTGGTTTCGTAGTGCGTATTGGTCTTCCGAAAGGGTTTGAAATATATTTGTTGTGCTTTTAAAAGAAAATGAGAGCTTCATAAATGTATACAGGACTAACAGTTAATATATTGAGTTGTTTGAATCGAGTTCTGCAAGTTTTATTGGTTGGCATTCCTAATAGAACTCTCAAAACGTTTTTAAGAAAATTTTGGAATCAATTGGATAAAGTCTGTGAGAATTAAAAGAAAAAAAATTGGTAAAACACAAAAAGAAATTTAAAATACACTGAGAAATACTTTGAAATTAATTGCAACTAAAAGAAAATTGTGAAAATACTAAATATTAAGAGAATACTACAACAAAACTAGAAAATACTTTAAAAATAGAGCAAATACAGGGAATAAAAAATAGTGTACAGAATTTTTGTCAGTGGATTTCCCCTTGGTTTGTGTCAAATAATTGTATATAGAAACTTTATATCTAATGCTAATTTTACCATGAACGTCCTGTAGAGGGGGGATTTTGAAATTTGAAGGGTGATATTTTATTATAGAATTCTTAACTAAAGCGGAAGTTTGTAGGGGAAGTGCTGTTATGTGGATATTAAGAGTCATACTTAAGCTGATGTAGTCTGAATTTCTTGACAGGCTGTCTCGAGAATAAAAATGCATGGGAGTCCTAATAATTTATTATCAGTAAAAAATGGTTTACAAGAATCTCTTGGTTTCACCCATAACATGAATCTCAAATCTCTTTTCTGCAGAAGAAAAATATTAAATTAATAACCTGGACAAAATCCTCAGAAACATATACCATATCGCAAGTGGGACTATATTAGAACAAAGTAAACACTTCTAGTTGTTGATACATCCAATTTATGACCTATAATCCTTATTGCAAAATATTCTCTGGAAAGATGTATGGACAATTGTGAAATATGTTGTTCAAATTTTAGTTTTTGGTCAACAAACACACTAAAAAACTCATATTGTACACAGCTCATCTGCTCATCATTTTCCAAGCCTCACATCCTCCAACTGGTACTTAAAACATATAACATTTATTTTGAATATATTAAGGGTAAGGAAATTTGCATCTCACCAGTTTCTAAGCTTCTTAAAATCACAAGCAATATTGTTTTCGAACAGATCAGGACAATCAAAATGCCACAAAATAGTGGCAATCATTACCAAACATTATGAAAGATCCAGATATTTTTAAATTTGCTAAATCTTTGATATATATAAGAAATAGTAGGGGGTCCAAAGACAGAGCCTTGTAGAACTTCAGGATATATTGTTAATTTTGAGGATAGATCATTATTAAATATCACCGACTGTTGAAAATCTGACAAATATGACTTTAACCACTTTAGGGTTGTGCCTCTAAAACCATATTTAATAGATATAGATAACCAAATTTTAAGCTTGCTAATAAGTATCCTGTGGTCCACACAATAAAAAGTTTTGTGTATTTATCAATATATTATGCATACTCGAGAAAGTGGTGATACTTTTTTGACAAATTTTTTCAATAAATTTTGCAAGCGTTGGAAGAAGTGATATTAGTCTGAAGTTGAAGGGAGTTATTTTATTTTCAAGTTTTCAATTTCATTCATTAGTTTTACATTTATTTAATGTCATGCATTATTGTTATTATGTCTCAAAAAGTCTAATTTTATAACCATTAAGTACTAGGTTAATGTAATAATTATAAATTAATGTCCTTAGTTTATTTTTACAATCATATTTTCCTTCTAATTTTCATCAAATATATTTTGTACTGTATAGCATTTTTAGATCCCCTTCGACTTCTCCATATAACATTGTCATATTTATTTGTAATAATATTAACTCTAATTTAACATAGCAATACTTGTGAAAATGAATGATGTATATTATTATTCACAAATTGCAGACACAAATTTCAATTTACATTTTAAAGAATAGAAGGAAACACCAAAAAATTCTAAGTCTTGGTGAATATTTACACTAGTGACAATTTTATTGTATAGTCAAAAGCAGTGTTATCCTTTTAAGTTTGTTTTTCTTTTATTACGTGTAATCATATCCTCCGCATAAAATTCGGAAGATGAATTAGATAGACCTATGATGTTTTCATATGAAAAAAGAGGGTAAACATATAAATACCAGCAGTTGCAAAAATATTTGAGCGATGTCACTTCAAAGTCATATTGACAAGTCAGTGACAAAATGAGTAATAGAAAACAATTTTCGGGTTTTTTGCATCCACAACCGAAAAAAATGGTATTAAATCTAATAAAATATTACGTAAATGCAAATTCACCGGCCAATATCCAGGAGACAGTAGCAAAAGCTCTGGGAATCGGTTTAAGGACTGTGCAGACTGTGTAAAATTGTGCATGAAAAAATGCATAATTTATTACTGAAGAAGATTAAGAAATGTACACGAAAAAAGCCAAAGACAGAAGATTTAAGTAACAATGTAAAAATGGATGTTCGTAATGCAATTTACGATTTATACACATCAAAAACTAATATAACCCTTCAAGTTTTAAAAGAAGCTTTAAAAAATCAAGGCATATTGGAAATTGGACTAAAATTGTTGTCAAAATTAATAAAAATGTTAGGTTTTTCGATATAAAAAGGACTGTAATCGAAGATTTTTATGTGAATTGCCACATAAAGTGGTTAAAAGAACAACTGATTCCAAATTTAGATGTGCCATCTTTAATCATTCTGGACAATGCATCTTATTATTCAAGAATCTTAAATAAACAACCTACTTCATCCTGGAAGAAAAGTGATATTTATGACTGGCTAATAAAACAAAAAAAATCCTTTACCCAATATGCTGAAACTAGAACTTCTTTTAATGGCAAAATCTATTAAAAAACCAACAATATATGCCATAGATGAAATATAACGGGAAAATGGACATGAGGTTTTACGACTGTGAGTCAGTAGAGTGCAGTTTGTTGTATGGGGTTGTGCTTGTGTGAACAACTGGCAAATGACAATTAAAATTATGTTTTTAAAAACTTTGTCTTGATTATTAGGGCAATAGCAAGATTTATGTTAAAGATGCCATATTACAAAAAATCAATTGGCCATTAAATACAAGAATGGTTGCACAAAATAATGTCATGCTGCAAAATCCCAACACCACTTGTCAGCTTCATATATATTGTTAGGTCCAAAAATCTTTAATAGCCTTCCAAACACAATTTCTCCATATTATAAATCTAAGAAGGAACTAAATAAATGGATACTCAGTGGCTGCTACACACTAAATTGAGTATAATCTGTGATGATATTGGTTGTTATTGTTTATTCTCAATATTGATACTGTTATTGTGTATTCTTGTTATTGTTATTGTTTATTCTTAATATTTAATATTGATCCATATTAATTAGTTTTAAACTTGATCCATTAATTCATAATTACAAACTAGGTAATTTAGGGTATACATTTTAGCATTGAGTGTAAATTTTCTTTTTACTTTAAAAAATTATTTTATTTTATTATATTTGCTTAAATTTGAAAAAATGCATAACTAATAATGTATGAAGGTGCACACACAGTACTTTAAGTATCATTCTAAGTGGTTAAATGTAAGATAATTGGTATATTAATAAGTGTGATAGCCATATTATTAATTATGTATGTATATGTATAAAAAATGTAATAACTAACTGCAAACAAATAAATAAATAAAGTTTAACAACTGGCAAATGACAAATTATGTTTCTTTGTCTTGTTCGAACATTTTTTCATGGACATTCTTTCTTCCATTTTGTAACACCTTTCTAAAAAAAAAATTATTTGGATTGGACACATGGTTCGTCAATGGTATTTTCAACACTTTCCAAACTTACTTCATCTGCAAAATCTTCTTTCGATTCTGTCTTATGATATCTTTTGCAATCTTTCATGAAAAAAACAATTCAAACCTTTTTCTTATAATCACCTATTTTGACTGAAAGATATAGCATATGCTAACTACAAAATCACTATAAATATTAAGTATAATTGTTACCTTCAATATAATTTGAGATAAACAAAAAATGACATGACAAGCCTACGTTGCCCTATACAGGGTGTCCCTCAGATGTGGCTCATCCTTATAACTTTTTGAAATTTGGTTTGTGAATACAAGACATAAATTTGGATTTTTGGACATATTCATTTGTTTTGAGCCACTTATATATTTTTAATTATTTCTATAGAAAATGGCGTTCTTTGTGCAATGACCTGATTTGTCAGTTTCTAACAGATGGAGGAATTTTTATGATATATATTTTGTTTCAATCTAGCATGCTATGAATCACTTAAATCGGTTCATTTCTAATCTAGTAGTAAGGAAAAACTATTTTATGCCCATTTGAAATAAGTAAAATCAGTATTTTTGTTTTTACTCGATTTTTTCAAATAGAAAGGAAGTGGCTCCTGGGGTTTTTATAAAATATCGTTTTCTTTCGAGTATTTCGATACCACATAGTTCATGATAATGTATGTAATATTCCTGTTGCATACGTTATCATTGCTCTTGGTCTGCATCATTTATTTTTAATTAACGGACACGCCATTTACAATTTAACAATTTACACTTCAAATGACTTACTTCTAATAAAATTAGTTAAAAATGTATACAAAATAGAAAATTTAGCTTGCAACATTAAATTAATTAATCTAAGTTATTTTTATTTTTATTTTTTTTTTTTTTAAAGCTATGTTAAATTCGACAATTAATACTAACAACACATATAAATATATATTTAATTTTGTAGTGGCGGCTCACATCACATTTAAAATACAAAAATTATATATAATCACAATTTGATCATAGTACACTTATTGGCCAATTAATTATCACTGAGTGGTGAGAGCTCGACATGTTTGTTTTTTAAATTAAGAAAATGTTAAATAGAAAATATCAGCATCTAAGGTATTTATTGCCCTTGACATCGTAGTAACGGGCGATGACTGTCCATAGTTTGTTCTATGGTATTTAACATGGAAGAGTTCCGAGTGTCTTGTGTTTCTTTGAGGGACCTGAATATATATGCACCCCAAGAGTTCTGGACAATCAATTTTATTATTCATAATCTCTCTCTAGCATGTTGAGATCAAACAAAAATCTTCTCTGTTCAAGAGAACTAATATTTAAAATGTTTTCTAAAAAAATATAATCTAAATGTTCAATAGGTATATTCAATTTATAATTTATTATCCTTAAAAATGTATGTTGGACTTTTTCAAGCATCCCAATATATTTGCCATAAAAAGGATTCCATATTGGACTTGCATATTCTAAGATGGATCTAACCATGGAACAGTATAAAGTTTTAAAACAATATATATTATTGAATTCTTTTAGTGATCGAGAGATAAAGCCAAGTAGCTTCAACCCTTTATTGCAAACATTCTCAATATGTAAATTAAAGTTCATTTTTTGGTCGAAAGTCACCCCAAGATCTCTCACAGAGCCAGCAGCACATAAAATATTAGAGTTTACTGAATAGTCGAATATAATAGGATCTTTAATTCGATAAAAATGCATTACAGCACATTTTTTTATGTTTAAAGTAAGTTTGTTAACTAAACACCATTCTCCAAAACGATTCAAATCCTGTTGCATGCCAATACAATCCTCATAACATGCAATAGACTTGTAGAGCTTGAAATCATCTGCATATAGAAGAAAATTTGAGTTGGTAATACATTTAGAAAGATCATTAATAAAAAGATTAAACAATAATGGGGATAGATGGCCCCCCTGTGGAACTCCAGAAGGAACAAGGATAGAAATAGATTGAAAATTAAATATTTTAACAATTTGTTTTCGGTTAGTCAGATAGCTATGGAACCAGGATAAAAGAGTTCCAGAAATTCCAAGTTCAGAAAGCTTAGCCAACAAGATCACATGATCCACCTTGTCAAAGGCCTTGGAGAAATCAGTGTAGACTGCATCAACCTGACCCTTACTCTCCAAAGCCTCCGACAAGTACTCAGTATATACAAGTAAGTTTGTCACTGTGGATCGGCCACTCAAAAATCCATGTTGTTCACAACACAAAGTTTTATTTAAATTGTATGAAATTTTATCTGTAACTATTTGCTCAAATATTTTACTAAATAAAGATATTTTAGAAATTGCTCGATAGTCAACTTATCCATGATTCAAATAGTTGACTGTGTTACTATGGCTACTAAGGAAAACGTTAATAAATTATAAATAAACCGACAGCTTAGAAAAAAAGTATTTTATTATTATTTATACGCGACAGGTTTATATACATGATAAAATTCATTTAAGCATAGTAGACTATGACACTATGAAACGAATGGTGGCTTTGAAAACATTACTCATGACTTATTTATTACAGCGAACATTTTTAGAATATTTTTATGGTTATTTATGTTTTATTTTCGCCGTTTTATGTATTTGTGTATTTATTGATCTATTTTACTTTGTAATTTTACTTCATTGTACCTATTAATTGCATACCTTTTGTGAGATGTTTTATTTTTTGTTTAAACTGTTTTACTTTACCTTTGTCAATAAGATTAATTCTCTGTATCTTTGACAATAAAGCATATATTGATTTGATTTGATTTGATTTGATTAACATGATATATATTATAAAATTTTAAAAGTGTTACAATGACAATTTATAATGTAATTACTTTTGAAATTATTATAACGAAAATAAATTTTTAAGGTTCCAAATTTTTAAAATGGCTATCATACTCTTGACAAAGCTGTACCTTTTCTACAGTTGCTTTCACTACTTCTCTTAGTTGTCCTGAGATAATCCTGTTTATGTATGTACACTTCATTTTTGACAGTGCCCCACAAAAAAATCTAAGAGGGTGAGGTCTGGCGATCTGAAAACAATTATAATAATGTGGGGTGCACAAAATAGGTCCACTATTTCCTATCCAATTTACGCCAAATGTGGTATTTAAGTAATTTGTTACTACCCTTGCATTGTAAAGCGGAGCGCCATCTTGTGGGTAAAATATGCGGTTTCCATTAATCCCTGGTATTTCTTCGAGAAACTCCCGAATTTGATGGGTCAAAAAGTGTAAATATCTCTCCCATCTTAGGTGACCATCAAAAATTATAGGCCCTAAAATTCTATCACCGAGAATTCCAATCTAACAATTAAACCCAAAATTTCCCTCTTCCATCAAATGCAGATTTTCTTGAGACCAATACCTTTGATTATTTCTATTAAAAACTCCCAAATTTGTAAAAGAAGAAGAAATGAAGCATGGGGGGTGGCAATTTATAAACGGGATACATGCAGTCTTAAGTTTGATATTTGTGATGTGTCTGACTATTGTAGGAAAGGAATTTTGGAGTGTGCTTGTTTAAAAATTAATTGTGTTAACATTATTTTAATTGTTTTATATCGTCCACCAAATGTAAATTTTAGTGAATGTTTATCAATTTTTAGTTGTCTAATAATGAAACTTGCACAGCCATCATACTCATTTGTAATAGGTGGTGACTTTAATATTAATTTTTTAGTTCCTAGTACAGACTTAAGCTGTTTTACAGATATAATGTCAACTTTTAGTTTGGACTATATTATTACAGACCCCACAAGAGTAACAGGAAAGTCTAGCACATGCATAGATAACTTCATAGTTAGCGCCGATATAGATTCACAAGCTACGGTAATTGATATGGGTCTTTCTGACCATTTTTCACAATTCCTCTGTGTGAGATTAGTAAAAGGTTTAATAAAGGAATCGACGAGTTTTGTGTATAAAAGAATTACTTCTGAAGGTAACACTAAGCAATTTATTGATTATATAAGAGGGGAGAATTGGGCTGAGGTCTTTAATCAGACAACAGCAGAAAGTGCTTTTGATTCTTTCTCGGACACTCTTCATTACTACTTCAAACTATGTTTTCCGATACAAATATGTTATTTTAAATCCAAGAAAAAAGTAAGCGGTTATATTTTATCCCCAGAATTAAAAAAAAAAGTAGTTTATTCATTATCAATATGTACAATCACAAACGGATATACACTTAATAAATTATCAAAAATAATACAGTTAAAAACCTGTGATATATAAATAATACAACATAAAAAAACAAAGAAAAAAAATCACTTACATTAGTGTATAATAAATACATAACAATTACAATATTTCATCTATTCAAGAACTCAGCTGTGGAGTAATATGTTCTGTCAATAAGAAACTTTTTTAGCTTTTCTTTAAAAATCTTTACTGAAGAATAAGATTTAAGCTCTTTGGGGAGCTTATTGTAAATTTTAACAGCCATGTAATAAGGACTGGTTTGTGATATTGAAAGCCTCTTATAATCAATCACAAGATCACAGCTGGTTCGCGTCCCATAACTGTGATTGTCCATGTTACTGCTGAAATGTGATTTGTGTTGAACAACAAATAAAGCAAGTTGGTAGATGTAAAGGCTCGGCAAAGTCATTAGATTTAGCTTTTGAAAGCTCTCTCTGTAAGAATCACGGAATGATAAGCCATCCATTATTCTAACTATTTTCTTTTGGACTCTAAAAACGTTTTTAAATCCACTTGAACTGCCCCAGTACAGTAAGCCATATGAAAGCAGCGACTGAACCAACCCAAAATATGTCAACCTCAAAACATCTGCCGTGACAGTACTCCTTATCTGCCGAACTACAAAGCGTGCAGAACTAGTTTTACCTACAAGATAATCTATATGTTCATTCCATTTTAATTTGTTGTCAATGTATAAACCTAAAAATTTAGTAGATTCAACCTGTTGAATTGATTTGCCCTCTAATTTTAAGAGCCTACTACTCTCAACTGAAGTGTTCATTGTACAGAACTCTATAAAATTTGTTTTTGTAGTGTTCAACTTTAATCCATTTCTAGAACACCAATCAGCGATCTCGCCTATGGCAGCCTGCCCCTGTTGTAGAAGGTTTTCCATATTTTTATTTCTGACAAAGAAAGAAGAGTCATCAGCAAAAATAGTTATCTGAGAAGCTGATTTACAATAGTCAGGCAGATCGTTTATATACACTAAGAAGAGAAGGGGTCCCAGTACGGAGCCCTGTGGTACGCCCACTCCACACAGCCTTTCTCCAGACTTACTTGTCCCGATCATAACCCGCTGACTACGATCACACAGGTAGGACTCCACCCAACTCTCGGCCCTACCTCTAGGTCCATAGCTCCTCAGTTTCCCCAGCAAGACTTGATGATCTACCAGATCAAAAGCCTTGCTGAGATTTAGCCCCAGATTGTGTTCCTTGTTCTCCAACGATCCAAGAATAGATTCTAAAGCCGCATCTATTGCCGTTAATGTTGACTTGTTTTTTTGATAAGCGTGTTGATTGTGTTTTATTATGTTATACTTTTTAAAAAAGCTATACAATCTCTTATGGAAACAATACTCAAAGACCTTTGAAAATTGTGCCTGCAGAGCAATTGGTCGATATGACATATCACTGGTGGAACCTTTACCCTTGTAAACAGGAACTATCTTAGATGTCTTCAGGCAGTCCGGGAAAGAACCCTCAGAGAAAGACAAATTGACCAAATAACAGAGTGGTCCAGCCACTGCCTTGGCAACGTCCCTAACCACAGTGCCTGGAACCTCCTCCATACCACTAGATTGTTTACAACAAACTGTCTTTATAATTTCATTTCATCAACATCATAAGGAGCTAGAAACAAAGTATAAGTAATGGTTTCACTATACAGGAGACCATTGGCTTGATAAATTTGAAAATATTCCGAAAAAAGTGCACAGATTTCTTCCTGGTCTGTAATTTTTTCATCATTATGATTAATTTGAAGAATTTTTTGTTTTTTTACATTCCTTGATTCATTCACTATCCTCCAACATTCCTCATTTTTGTTTGGTGCAAGCATTATTCTACCATTGTTATATGATGTTTTGGCCAGATTTAATTTATGAATGTAGTTACATTTGAGTATTTGATACCTTGACTTTACGAGAGGGTCCTCACTGGTACTATTAAGTAGAGCCATTTCAGAAAGCATGTTCTCCAGTTCCTTAAGCTCATGCGTTAACCACGGACTTATGTTGGTTGGTTTATTTCTCAATAAACTCTTTGGAAATGCAATTTCGAAACAATCCAAAAATATTTCATTAAAACATTTGAACTTCTCTTGAAACTCCGATTTCTCATTGACTACACGCCAGTCAGTCTGAGATAAGAGGTTTAGAAATTTATTTTTATTGGTAAGACTAAAAATCCTGACCACCTCCTTATCTTAACAAAATTAAAAGAGAAAGTCGCATTATTTTTGGAGCTTTCAAAAGTTGATAATAAGTATAAAGAAACAGCAAAATATTTAAATAAAATCTACAGAGAGAAACTCAGGATTTCTCGGCAAGCAGAAAATGACAATAAAATACACAATTCAAGTAATAAATCAAAAACAATGTGGCAAATTATTAATAATCTCCAAAAGAAATATATTAACTTAAAAAAAGTAGAGTTTTTTAAAGGAGATGAACAAATAGGTAGTGGACAAGTTGCCGAGAATTTTAATAAACATTTTATAATACCAAATTCCCATGGCGAGATTGACTATGAATTTTTAAATTCGAATGTCCCTTGTTGCTCATCCTCAGTTCTCCTCTGCCCAGTCTGTGAACCAGAGGTTTTAGCCTTGATGAATAGGTTGAAGAATTCAAATTCTAGTGGTCCTGATGGGGTTTCTAATAATATTCTTAAAAATTGTAAGTTTTACTTGTGTAGTGTTTTTACATATTTAATTAACTTGTCTTTCACTGAATGTGTGTTTCCCAAAAAGCCTAAACTTGCAGTGGTGATTCCTATTTATAAAAAAGGTAATCCGAATGACTACAGTAACTATAGACCAGTAAGTTTGTTGTCAAGTATACCCAAGATATTTGAACTTAGTATAAAGGACAGGTTAATTGACTTTTTTGAAATGAATATCCTACTATCTGATGCGCAACATGGGTTTACAAAACAGAAGAGTACAGAAACAGCGCTTTCTTTTTTTCATAATAAGATCCTGGATGCAATTGATAAAAAGTTATGCACTATGGGGCTGTTTGTTGACTTTTCTAGAGCTTTTGATATGGTAAACCATCAGATTTTGTTGTCGAAACTATCAAGATACGGTGTTCGAGGTCAATTTCTTCAATTGCTTGAATCTTACCTTGAAGAGCATTTTCAATATGTAAAAATCAACAATGAAAATAGTACATCTAAACTTATACCTCAGGGCGTTCCCCAGGGTTCAATTTTGGGCCACTTACTATATTTGATATTTGCTAATGACCTTATTTTTTATCTTTCTAAAGACATATCAGATATTTTTCCTATTTGTTATGCGGATGATACTAACATTCTGATGGTTGGGCCTGATCTACCATCTCTTAAAGTTATCGCTGAAAATATTTATAGAAAAATAATATCCTGGTCAGAGAAGAATAATTTAATATTGAATAAGGCTAAAACGAATGTTCTTTGTTTTACACACTCAAAAAGACAAACTGACAATAGTGTTGCATTGTTTGAAAACTCACCTGACACGCTTGCGCCCATAAGTGAAACGAGGATGTTGGGTGTGGTGTTTGACGACGGGCTTACGTGGGCTACTCATTGATGCATTATGTAGTAGGCTTCAGAGAACCTGTTATGCATTAAGCTATCTTAGGAATCACTGTGGTCAGGACACTTTGTTGACTTTATACTGCGCTAATTTTCACTGTCATGTCAAATATGGCATTTTGATTTGGGGCAGAGGTAACGAAAGCAGACGGGTCTTTCTATTGCAGAAATACGCGTTAAGGATAATAGGCGGTCTTTCACATAGAGAGTCTTGCAGGACGCTGTTCAGGGGTTTAAAAATTTTAACAGTTTTTGACCAGTACATTCTGGAAGTATGTATTTATGCATTCAAAAATAAATTGCTACTTCAATCAAATAGACCATCCCACAATTACAATACACATGCTAAAGACCTGCTGTTGCCCGATAGTCATCGTACGTCTTTTTTTCAGAAAGGCACTTTATATGCTGCTTGTAAATTTTATAATGCACTTGATGATGATATTCGTAAGTCCCGCAGTATTCCTATTTTCAAAAATAAAGTCAAGAAATTGCTTTTGAGAAAAAATTGTTATTCTTTTCAGGACTTTTTTGTATAACCTGACATGTTTTTGCTTTGTTTTTTTTTGTAGCTTTGACTTTTTCTCCAATTATTGTACAGTGTATATTTTTTTGTATGTTCTTTTCAATTGAAGAAATAAAACATTATTATTATTATTATTAAAGGGCTTGGGGAAATAATCCCGGGTGGGATGACGACGATCGAGATATCTCTGTGCACACATTTGATCAGTTTGGACTGAATTCTGCCTGCATTCACCAAAAACTAGAAGCATAGTCGATTTTTTCACTTGTGTAATTTTCCATGTTATTATTATTATTATTATGTGATTATTGTACAAATTGTGATACTTATTTTATATTGTTAACTACTCACAATATTTTAGATGTGTTTAAATAAACTGCTCGTCATAAAAAACGTAACACCTAGTTTTTTGGGCAATATTTGAAAGGCCATATTTCGAAAAGTACTTAATTGATTTTGAAAAACTTTGCAAAATCTGAAAAGTTGATTCGTTGGCTCACCTGACTAATTTTTGGAATACGCTATTTGTGATATAGCATATAATACAAGGTGTTAAATAAAGAGATGTTTTTTTTTCCTAAATTTCATGTCATCCCCATTTATAAGAGAGTTGAGTTAGAGAGTCGCAATAATTTTTCATATTAACACTAGGTCAATACCTCGGGCCGTTTTCGAGATTTTGTGGATATCTTAGCCTACTATGATTATATGGCAAATTTTATAAAATTGTTGTTATTCTACAGTTTATTCTTAAAAATTTACAAAAATCTTTTGTAACTTAATTTAATTTAAATGATAATTTAATAAATGATTTAAACAAAATAACGAAACCATATTGTCACGTTAAAGCAACAAAGAGAATTAATATTTTGTTGGCCCACCGCCTACACGTAGAACGTCTGCTACCCTATTTGGCATGCTGTTTACCAAGTCTGCAATAAAATCTTGAGGAATAGCCTCCCATTCTAACCGCACTGCATTTGTCAAATCATTCAAATTGTTTATTACATACTCACCTGCATTTATCTTCAGTTTCATCCTACTCCATACATGCTCTATAATATTCATATCAGGAGATCTAGCAGGCCATTCCATTCGTTCAGTGTTGTTCTCCCTCAAAAATTCTTGAACGACTCTTGCTCTGTGTGGACGAGCATTATCGTCTATCAGTATAAAGTCATTCCCGAAATTTTGAGCGAAAGGAACAACAATCTCATTTAAGCACCTATCTCTATATCTCTCAGAATTCATACTTTCTCCTACACACTAACTACTAAATCAGTCTTACCATTCTGCATCACACCGCCCCATACAGTAATCCCACCACCTCCAAATGCTGCTCTAGCTTCCATATTTTCTTCTACATGTTAATCTTTCTCTCCATACCAAAATGAGTCCATCACTTTCATTCATATTAAACCTACATTCATCAGTAAACATGCACCTATTCCATTCGGCTATTCCCCAATTCGCATGTTCACGTGCCCATCTCCTTCTGGCAGCCCGGTGACTAGCAAGCAAAAGAGGGCAGGCAGCCCACGTCTAGCATGTAGGCCATATTCGTGCAATCTTCTACGAACTGTTGCTGATGAAACTAAATACTTCCAATGTTGGCTTCACGAAGTCCCCTGTTGATCTTGGTTGCATTGAACGGTAGTGTTTATTTGACAGACAAAACAAACCAAAAATGTGTATCCATAGCACAGATTTCCTTATAAGGCGGTTCTGACGTAGGTTCGTTACCCTGCCGCGACCACTGCGTCCAATGTTGCGGTAAGCAGAGGTCCCGTGTATTGTGTGACGTTCAATTGCCCTGTATATGGACGTTGGTGTTGAACCCATGATGTCAGCAATGCCCCGAAAAGACATCCCACGCTGATGCAGTCTAAAACATACAATAAATATGAATGTTTTGGGAATTTTTACATTTTTTTGAAAAAAAGTGAATAAAATACACTTACCTTATAATGTTTGTCAATTCAACGATCCCCAAAACGAACCATTGTTGGATAAATTTTGTTATAAAGATTTGAATAACTTTTTATGTTTGGTGAACGTGTAGTGTTTATTTGACAGTACAAAACAAACCAAAAATGCGTATCCATAGCCTTCTACGATTATAAGGCAATTTCTATAAAATTATGGTTACTCTGCAGTTTAGTGTTAAAAATTTACAAACTACAAAATCTATTGATACGTTGACTTTACAGAGTTTTAAGACAGATCATGTGCTATAAGTTCACGTATACAAGGTGATTCGTTAAAGTAGAGAACTTGAATTACAGCATGCGCAAAAAATTTTTTGTAAACCACTTTAAGAATAAACTGTAGAATAACAACAATTTTATAAAAATTGACATATAATCGTAGTAGGCTAAGATATCCACAAAATCATTACGAAAACGTCCCGAAAAATATTGACCTACTGTTAATATGAAAAATTATTGCGTAGATTCTAATGGTATTTTAATTCAATGTTTTGTGGTTGATACTCTCCTATATGTATTATTATGTTATGATTTCTTCTATGAAATTTTATTTTATTGAAAAAAAAATCTCTTTTTTAACACCCTGTAAACTTATATGCTATATCACAAATAGCGTATTCCCAAAATTAGTCATGTGAGCCAACGAATCAACTTTTCAGATTTTGCAAAGTTTTTCAAAATCAATTAAGTACTTTTCGAAATATGGCCTTTCAAATATTGCCCAAAAAACTAGGTGTTACGTTTTTTATGACGAACAGTTTATTTTATTTAAGTAGGAATCCTATTTCGTATTATATTTCATTTCATTTCATTTTCATGTTTTAATAGAAATTTTTAAATCAGTTTGCTTGCTTTAAATGTATTGCTTTTTTTGACTATATGTATACTTATAGCTTTTTATATTGTGCTTGTTTATTCTTTTTAAAGATACAAATTTTGTGAATTGTTATAATTTATTTTTTTTACAAATGTAGCCAAATAAATAAATAATATTTGCAGCCATTTTTAAACACATTTTAATTTTTAAGGAAACATTGTTTTAGTTTGCAATCCATTATCAGCAGTAAATAATATTAATTGCGCAAATAATCAGCTGAGTGCCAGTAAAAATCCTTTATCACTCAAGTTTAGAAATTTCCATTTACCAATTCAAATCCTGTAAAGTAGATAAACCACCTTATCAATAACATTATTTAAAAACCAAGCTTAAGATAAGCTCTTATCTCCTACCTTTAATTTGCAGCCACAACATGAACAAAAACTTATATATTCGGGCCAGTTATTGAATGATTCAGTCATTTTGAAGGACGTGTTGAGACAGTACGAAGGACAGGACACACATACGGTTCATTTGGTTTGCACCCCAAGACCTACGAAAATGAACGTCAGACCTAGGCAGAACACTCCGGTATCAGAAAATGGCGTTTCTGGAGACAACCCAATAAATTCCAGCACGAGTAGCACATCAAGTTCCGCGAATGTCTCGCCAGAGACAACAGCGGAATCCTCACAACAGAGCCGCACCGAGACAGAAAACCGAATCCCTTCACCTTTTGCGAATACTGGTATTCCGGACAATGGGTTCCCTTGGGCCAACTACAACAGTCAGATGCCTCCAGTAAATCTCAACACCTTGAACCAGTATCAGTTGCAAATGGCGTGGATGCAGCAGGCTTATATGCAGTACATGGCTCAGTATATGCAGCTGTAAGTATTTGTTATATATTTTATTGTTGTTCCTAGTACAAATTTTAAGAATTGATTTTTATAGTTGTTTGTATATGAACCAACCAGCAAGTTGATTAAAAAAACAACAATTTTTTTTTAAGTTTGAAAGAAAAATGCATGTTACTAACTTTTTGTTTTTTTGCAATTTTTACTTAGAAATTATATTGCCCTCATTTTTAGATGAAACCTCGGATGAAACTATATATATTGTTGAAAGTGTTAAAAACAATTAACAACTTCTCATTAGAGAACTGAAATATAGTAAAATAAGATCATTCTGAATCTTAACATACTGCTGTTCCTTTATAGTTTTTTTAGTAGGTATTGAAGACCTAGTGCTTGTTATCCTATAAAATTTGCTGGAGTATATTTACCGTGCTTGTCTCTGTTTGTTTGTTTGTCTTGTTCAAATGTTGCAATGGATTTTTCACCCACTCACACGTAATTGGTACATCTTCATATTGGACAACCGCAGACAGATCATGTGAAATTACACCTTGACAATGTCATTTCTAAAAAATAAAAGATGGTGGCTACAATATGGCGTACAAGTATTATTATTTGTGATCCAATTTCTCACATCAACATCAACCTAAAAACCAGTTCACTATCTTTAGAAATTCAAAGATAAATGTATAACAAAAGCAATATCTATCACATATTGAATAAACAAACAAAAATGAATAAACCAATAAAAGTGGAACATCAACTAACCGAATTGTGCTTACTACTGCTAATGAATAATAATCATAATAATAATTCAACTGAAAATCCGTATCTGGGGAAATGTACAGGGTGTCCAGATTTGGTTGCAAAAGCAGGGTATCTCGCTTATTTTTCAAGATAAAACCTTGCGATTTTCACGAACCTGAGCTAACTTTTTGTGAAACTCATGAAGCCGTAAACAAAATTTTCATAGCCTTCTTCGTTTATGAGATACAGGGCGAAATAGAAAATTTTGCATTTTGGGACCCCCCTCGTATCTCGGTTATCCTTTAACTTAAGGCAAAGGGAGAAATTGCTGCTTATGCAGTTTTTTACGCTGGATCCAGTGGCGTAGTCATATTTTTCATTTGAGTTGTTATTTTTTAGATATGACACAAAGTTGTGTTTTTTTAAATAGGACACCCTGTATATTTGTCCAGAAATTGATTTGTCCTTTTAAAAGCTTCTCAAAAATATATAATAGTATATAATAGTATATAATAGTATAACAAAAATCCTAATTTTTATAAAATCCCAAATTTTTATAAACATGCAAAACAATGCTGCCTTTTATTTAAAGTCGTTAACAATATCTACATCCTAACAATAAGTCAAAATAAATATGTAATTAAATCTATTTATCAAAATATGTATTGATAATTTTGCACCAAAAAAGTACCACCTACCTAGATTTATGTAACACAAGAACAAAACAGTAATAAATTATTATGTAACAAGCCTTTCAGCAAAAATCAACTGTCATATAAGAACTACATTAACCAAGGAAATCAAAAGAACTGTTCTAACTGATTTCCATTTTGTTCTAAGCATGCTTCGCACAATTTTCATATTCGTTTTAGGGAATTAAGCAAAATAACGGGATGATTATGTAAATAGCGAAAATTGGACATTATCATAGTGTTATTTGTAAATTCTATTTTCCAGATATCCCCATAGAAAGAAATCTAAAATCGACAAATCTGGGGACCTAGGGGGCCATTTTATAGGTCCATTTGTTCTGATCCATTGATTGGTAAAATTATTGTCCAGAAATAATCTCATTATTCCAGAATTGTGTGCAGGAGCACCGTCCTGTTGAAAATAAATTTCGTTAATTTGCGCTAGAGGAACATCGTCAAGTAATTCAGGTATAGCTACCTCTAAAATTTCTATATAGCGATTGGCTGTTAGATTTCCCTCAAATATATAAAATTTTATATGTGTTCCTAATATGAAGCAGGACAAATTTAGACCAAAAACCTGCCTAGCTGTCTTCTAGGAAATATTTGGTGTTGATTTTCCTGGGACCAGAATCTACTAATGTGCCTATTGAGTATACCAGAATTACTGAAATGTGCTTCGTCTGACCATATAACCTTCCTTTCAAAATCTCTAACCATATCGCATCTTTATTCGCCTCCTTTCTGGATATCTAAATAAAAATTAACTGGCCCTACAAGAGTTTGTAGGGTAAGCAGCCAAAACCGTAATTTCCTCAGATTTTATCTATTATATGTTTTCGTACGAGGTTTGATAAATGATCCGTGATTAAGTAAATTCTTTTTTATCCGATAAAAAGTGGATATATTAGGTCGCCTCCTTTCTGGATATCTAAATAAAAATTAAGCAATAGTATTTCAACATACCTAAAAATTAACTATTTACCTGTTAAAATACATCTCAGAAGCCGCTTCAACATTTTCGTTACTTAATATAAAACAAGCTAACATATCGTACTTTTCATAATCTTCGAAAGTTTGGTTTTCTTCCATAATAATACAAATATACTTTTACACAATAAATAAATACAAAAAACTAGCGCTATATTTTATATACGCGTACAAAATTGGGAAATGTCATTTGCTTCCAAGAAAACAAAAGAAAACGGCATCGTTTTGCATGCCATACTGCAAAATTTGGGATGATAATTATAAAAATTAGGATTTTTGTTGTTGTTTATTAAAATAGACCCATACTATTATATATTTTTGAGAAGCTTTTAAAAGTACAAATCAATTTCAGGACAAATATACAGGGTGTCCCTTTTAAAACAACACAACTTTGGGTCATATCTAAAAAATAGCAACTCAAATGAAAAATATGACTACGCCACTGGATCCAGCGTAAAAAACTGCATAAGCAGCAATTTTTCCCTTTGCGTTAAGTTAAAGGATAACCGAGATACGAGGGGGGTCCCAAAATAAAATTTTCTATTTCGGCCTGTATCTCATAAACGATGAAGGCTATGAAAATTTTGTTTACGGCTTCATGAGTTTCACAAAAAATTAGCTCAGGTTCGTGAAAACCGCAAGGTAGTATCTTTAAAAATAAGCGAGATACCCTGCTTTTGCAACCAAACCGGACACCCTGTACAATTTTATTATGTTTGTTTATTATGTTTGTTAAGCAACACTTAGACATGGAGGAATTATATCATTTTTACAGATTCAACAGGACATCAGTATCTGAAGATATTTAACAGTGCAAATTATATTTTTCTTTTGTATTTACAGGATAAAAAATATAAAAAACAGAAATTTTCAGTCACAATTTTTACAATGTGGTTTTTTGACACCCTGCAAAGAATGTTTTGTTATGCAAAACTTTGTATAATTAAACAAATTATTTTATTGCAGTTACTGTTTGAGAAATTCGAGAATACCTTGAACTATGTTTTCTTGCCAAACAGGGGCGTACGGTGAAATTTTAAGAAAGGGAAGCAATTTTTAGAAACTTACCTATTTGTAATGTAATTCGATTCTTCGATCATTTTTTGCAAATTCGTCAATGACGTCATCATAAAAACATCGATGCTCCGACATACTTTAGAGAAGTTTATTTTCAATGGACAACAGCGATGTATGCGAAAGTCTCTCCTGTCCCGTTGAATTTCTCACGAAATTTTTTATACGTTTAAGTGTTGAACAACTGCGTTCTACTGATGAACTTGTGGCAGGTATTGTCAATACTAATTCACACAATTTCGACACTTCGGTGTAGGCATCTTCCAGCTCCTTGTCTTTTAAAAATTGCGTTAGTTCCTTAGCGTTATTTTTTGCGCTAATGTCATCAATTTCGTAAATCATTTTTAGTTCAGATCGCAGTAACATTCGGTCGAAGAACTGGCCATAATGAAGAAGAGATTTAAACGCATCTTCTGGAAAAGTTTTTCCTTTAAATGCATCAAAATTGCAGAGCTCGAGGAATTTAAAACCATTTAAACCATTAAATCTATAGTTTATTTGTTGCTGAATTTGATCGATTATTTGATAAAAGAGGCGTCTGTATGATGTTTCAACATCTCCCACCTTGTCTGTTCGAAGACGCTTGGCTTGTGGCTCTACATTTAACGTCATCGTTTTCTATCAAAATAGGTCAAAGTCATCTCTTTTTTGGCTTAACATGGACTTAAAATCATCCACTTTTTTTAGGCAAAAAGCAATATCATTTGTTTTTGTTTGTAATATATTAAAAACATTGTCCGAGAATGGAAATATTTCTGAAAATATGTTCAACAGATAATTAAAATTAAAATTTCATTTCAAACAGTCCAAAAACCCCCTCGAACTATTTATTGCTTCTGATTTCCAAGTTTCATTATTTTCTCAAATAGTTCAATCAGTGATTCACGATTTTCAGATACTGTTAACACAAGTCTTCCATTGTAGTTCCACCAGGCAATCGTTTGTGGACAATGGAGTCCAAAGCTTGTGTACGTTTTGTTGACTTGGAAACAAAATGCCACTTAAAGTAACGAAAAATACTTTACACTCTTTAATATGATTGATGGACTGGGATAAAACTAAATTTAATTTATGAGCAAAACAGTGGACAAACACAGCACTTGGGAAAGTTTATCATACTTTAGCTTGCAGACCTCCTAATTGTCCTGCCATCACTGCAGCTCCATCATAGCTTTGAGCACAATTTTTTCTCTTCATTAATTTCTTTAGTAACGTTATAAACTACGGTGTATAATGCATCTGCTGTACGATTTTCGGACACATTCTTAAAACCTAAAAATCGCTCTTGATTTGTTAATTGGCTAAAATTAGTGATATCATTTGTTTCGTCCAGAACAATAGCAATGAACCGCGCCTCGCCAATCTCCTGCTTAATTCTTTTTAGAATAATGGTTGTAACAGCGGAAATTAAATCATTCTGGATTCGATTCGACGTTCTGCGAAAAACGCTAGACTGTTCTAAATGATTTTTTAAGCAATCATTATATTTAGCCATTAAACTAAGTAAATCTTGAAATTTCCTCTATTTGAAGAAACCCTTGTTTCGTCATGACCTCTAAATCCCAATTCGTGCTGTCCGATAAGTCTTCTTAATATTTGCCTATTTTTATCGACTAGTTCATTGTGTTGGCGGAGACTAAATTCCAACTGTTTATTAAGGGCATGTTCAATTCTGGTTTTGCCCAATACTTTTTCTTTTATGACGGCCTGTATGTGTCTTTTTACAGCTTTATGGAAATTGTTTAAATTGGAAAAACCAGTTTTATTCCAGAGACATTTTTCATTTTTTAAAAAAATAATTTACTTATATTTTCACACCCTTTAATTTAAATTGTTCATATTGTTTTTTCGGATAAAAATGTCTAATACAGTTTTTCATTTTTGTGGTTAAATTTTTCATACGCGGTTTTGCCCGTACTTTGGAAATTATTTCAAGCTTATCAGCGAAGTTTAATGTTGAAAATTCCTTTATTATTAAGACACACACCACACATTCACCCACACTCTTCTCACTAAATTCTCCAACATTTTTAACGTCATTACCGACAGCCGAAATTAACGGTATTTGCATATCCACGTCCGTATTATTGTCTTCCATATCGCACCATGCACGACGCGACGTACGTATCACACAACACACGGATAGCCGTTCAAACAAAGAACACTTAAAGCACGCGAATGAATGCAAAAATTGCAAACAGCCGGTGGAAAGGTCAATAACCCCTGGCTCGACTCACAGGAAACCAAGCATACAGGACTTGGCTGCAGAGAAGCTAGCGGCCTGCATAGGTTGTATTGAATTTTCTATTGTCGCTCGGTCGGAGTCAACCGCATTTATTATGGGCTTGATAATTAAGATAATATTTTAGCATTTTTAATATAAACTAAACTAATGGTTTTCTATTTCAAAAATTACATTTTAGAAGATGTTTTATAATTTTCTTGGGAAAGCACTGCTTCCCTTGCTTCCATGGACTGCATGACCCTGTTGCCAAAGAAGCATTATCAATTACCAATCCTTCCAAACAACATCTAAAACAAACGATGTTGGTCTTTTGTCAAATTCAGTGAAAAGAGATTCGAGTCACACATTAGTTTAATTTTTTTAGTATGGGGTTAATATAGTGTCATTCAATAAATTGACATCAGCAGAATGCTATAAAATTGTTGTGTCGTCTGCAAGTAATGTGAAGTGACCAACAATATCCGAGTTAGCAAGGTCATTTATATAAAGAAGGATGAGAAGTGATCCCAAGACAGAGCCCTGTGGTACTCAGAATCAGAGGCACTTAAACCCACAAAGACCCTTTTCCTCCGACCTGACAAATAGGACTCAAACCAGGAAAGAGCCATTCCTCTAAAGCCATACCAATGAAGTTTACGCAGCAGAATTCCGTGACTGACACAGTCAAATGCCTTAGATAAGTCACAGAAAAATGCTGCTGCAAATCCCCCTTTATTAATTTGATTATACAGGTATTCCAATAAGTTGAACATACAATCATTTGTGCTATTATTTTTCTTAAACCCGAACTGCGGTCTGCTAAGAATATTATGTCTATCCAAAAATGAAGTAATTCGCGTTTTGGCCAACTTTTTTATTATTTTCGACTAGATAAAAGAGAGATTGTTCGGAAATTTCATGGCTCGTTTAAATCACCTCCCTCATAGATAGGAATCGCCTTGGCTAAAGTCAAATTTGTAGAAAAGAAACCCTTTTCTCATGAGATATTTATTGCCTGTACCAGTACATGCAATGCAGAGTCAGACATATTGAGAAAGATTCTTGCCGACAACCCCTCCATCTTTATTGATACAAATATTTGTTTAAGTTCATTTAGATCTGTGGGTAAGAAGTAAAATGAATTTGGAGTTGATCTACCAGACATGTAATCAATTGAAATACAGAAATATTGAATTTGTTCATGCTTATAAACAAAATTTTTTTTACATATGTCAAAAAAATACAATAAATGGTATTTAAATCTAAAATAAAGCTATACATTCTAAACTATATTATATATGATAGTTTTAGATGAGAATATTTTTATCTATGAATTCCTGGATAGAATAAAATGCATGGATTTGCAGATATTTTTTCACACTATTGACAAACCCGCTCTCGCTCAGATTTCTTACATGTTCAGGAAGTTTATTAAAACATTTTGGTCCAAGATACCTGCTACCAATACAAGACCTTTTTAGTCTCACAAATTCCACATCAATGTTACTCCCAGTCCTAATGCTATGACTATGACGTTCACTACAAAGACTATATTTGGACAGATTTCTTTTAAGATAAACCAGACAACTCAAAATATACATTGATGAGAAGATAAGAATTTTTAATTAAATGTAGGATTGCCTGACATCAGCTCTATAGGGCAGCCCTCCTCTGAAGCCTGAAAATTCGTTCAGCGTTTGCCAAGTGTCCAAATAAATATTGCATAGTTGCATTGGGATTGAAACAATACATGAAATGCCATGAGTAGGACGTTGTTGTCAACAGTTAGTTTCAGATTCTTTAGGAGAAAGATAGAGAAACCCCAAGGTGCTATCAAGGCTGACACCAAGGAGCTTCACAGATTCCTTCTGAGACGCCTCACCGGTGCCCACGTCACAATTCATATCCCTCAGACTAAAAATTATATACAAAGACAGTCTGTTCGCATTAAATCAATTCTCAAGATTTGTCATGCATTGTTCCATTTAGATCCAATTGGATCTACAGATGGCTTAATATTTTTCGTTAGGTTCTCCGCGATGGTGCAGTAGTAAATATTAATGACATCAGGGGATTGTTCTGGTTCAACAGCTCCCTGAAGTCCATTGTTTTGGCGAATACCATTTACAATAGACCAACATTCTTTTTGTTTATTTGCTGAGTGTCTCAGACGATCAGAGTAGTAATTTCTTTTTGAAATAATAATTAATTTGCGATAGAGTGATCGATAATCATTAAGGTATTGGTGGAAATAAACAGAATCAGTAAATTTTATAATTCGATGAAGCGAACGCGTGTTTTTTGAAGAAGCTTTTATTAAACAAATGTTCGGCATATCTTGAATCTGTTTTATTTTTAATATGCTCTGCTAATCTCTGTTTAAAAGTTCTCCCAGTCTGGCCTGTATATACTTTTGGGCATGATCCACAGTTTAATTTATAAACTCCGGATTTATTATTTGTTTTAAACGCAATTTTAATGTTCTTTTTACGCAGTATAGAAGCCCCCTTCTCTGTAGGTTTACCAATATAAGTAGGTATCTTAACTTTATTTCGTTCTTTGGGTGGTACAGGGTAAATTTCTGAAAGTGATTTTTTAATAGTTTTTTGATTTAAAATATTGTTAATTATTTTGGCATCATATTACAATATAAATAAGCTTAAGCAAATTGTTTATAAGTCAACAGCTCCCCTTGTTATGGGTGAGCTGACAATAAGTTTATGACCAAAGTGATCCAGCTTTTCAATAAGGTAATATATTTAATTCTGTAAACTTTGATAAAATTTGTATCTAGAATTTTTGTCCAATTTGTGAAATAATGTATTCTTGACCCTACAGTGACTTTATACAGAGACAGTGGCGACAATAGAACCCATCCGCCATATTGCTGCTAAATTTCTGAAGGTTTAAATGGGCGCACACATATTATCGATAGTTTTTCGCAAAATATGACTGAATTAATCAAGTTTAACACATTAATATGAAAAAATTGGATCAGCTAAATGGTTAATTATTAAATTTTTAATCAATTTTAGTTTAGAAAGAGATATATGGCCCACAAAAAAAAATCGAAATTTAAATTTCCCGCCTTTACACTGACAAATTCTGTCAGGGCCACCTGTAAATGTGAGGTTATGTGTCATGTTATTGTTATTATTGTATCAATTTTTATTGCAAATATTGAAAATACTGTGTGAATTGCAAAATGCTTGTTTATGAAAAGTTTTGCTAGTTTGCTACCCTACCGTCAAATTATGTTATTGTTAAATTGCCACATGTTCTTAAATTTAAAAAGAGCTTGAGTTAAGTTCAGTTTCAACTTGGCAGAGCAAGGAAGCAAAAGTTTTTGGTGGCATAAATTCAGTTTAATAAATAAAACCACTTTCAAAATATTAGTTATCAGTCACTTTCCAGTTTCCACACTGAGTGTTTAAATTTGGTGGTGTTGTGTCGTAATTAGATTTAAAAAAGTTTTAAAGGAGCCATTTAAATTGTGTTGTGTAAAATGTGTTGTCTCTTGTAAGCTGGAAAATCAAATCCAATTATATTTTTGGAAAAACAGAGTATTAAGATAAATACCTAGGTGTAATCGTTGACCCTGAATTGACATTTAATTTTCAAGCTGATGATACCGCTAAGAGAGAGTCTGCAGGATGTATAGGTTTATAATTAGCAATACTAATGACTTTACCAAGTTCACGGTGCTTCAAGAAGCTGTATCATACCTACTTATGTCAGAAATTTGTTAGACTCTTAAGATAGTTTTAGGTATATAGTCTGTTTCTGTTAAAGTAACTAAATAAATATGTTGAGTTTGAGTAATAAATAAAAGTCGATAGCTACATAGATGTTTTAGTTAATAAGAAGTACCGTACTACCGTATCCACCTTGTCACCTAGGTCACAAGTTGGATACACTTCTGAATGTAGTACTAGACTGTAAGCGGCAAGTAACAAAGCAGGTAACAAAAGCATCAGTTACTCACAAGTAGCAGCACTCAATAATGACCTTAATACTGATTATGTAGGTAAATATAATAAAATTAGAAAATATTAAAGATCAATAAAAGCCATAGTGATTATTCTAAATATTTATTTTAATACTATACCTTTTTAAAGATATTTATTAAATAAAAAATATACAAAATTTTATACAGATGATCCACTAATACTAATTAACATTAACAGGTATTAATACTAGTCTTATGTGCTCAGAGCTAATTTTATACATTATATAGTTTTAACAGATCAAAGCACTATACATTGATAATCCAAACTACAGATTACTAGCAAAATACACAAAAAACACTTTTTTCAAATACTGTTCTAGACAATACTAAAATTTGCAATCTTTCATTTACAAATTTATCACAAACACTGATTACAAGCGAAAAGCAGGTGAACCAGGCTTAAACACATTTATTCATATGGCCAATGGCTTAGAACTTATTGTTGCTATCGATATTCGTTTTAATAATCACAAAAACTAATAAAATAATACACTAAAACAAAAAACCTTATAAGAAACCCATTTAGGCAAAAAGTAAACAAATCGATTTTTGCAGCAATATGGCCGCCAGGACCACGTGACGCGGAGAACCAATCAAAAATTGGTTACCCTATTGTCGCCACTGTCTCTGTATAAAGTCACTGTACTTGACCCCTAGCAAGCGCGTCCTCTTGCGGTCAATTTAGAAAATTAAAAATCCATTTAATTTCTCTTGGCCACTTTTGTTATACTATTTTTTTCAAGACGCTAACGTGAAGGACTTTCGAGATATGGATAATGAAAGCATTTTAATTTGTCGCTAACAATAGTTTAAATGTGAATTATATTTTTCTAAGAATCCTAAGAATCAGCACTCCATATAAAGAATATATTGTCAGGAAAAAAAGGCAATAAATTATTTAGGCTTGTTAATATTCATATTTATCAGGAAACTAACTAATATTGAACCAATCCTGTAGTTGTATGTACCCCATGAATACTGTTTTCACTCCAAAGTTGTTATTTGTCTGTAAAAATTAGCATATTTACGACATGATGAGTCGAAGCGTACCGCAAAGTGCAAGAATAATATTAAACTTTGGTAGAGGTCAAAATTAATGACATTCTACAAGGTCAGATCACTTTTAACTCGAGTGGGATATAAGTAGGTACTACCGTAAAAAAAAACAATTGTGAAATAATTACTTTAACGCTTTAAATAAACTGTAGCGTTTATGTTTTTTTAATATGCTATTATTTGCGTATTTAATGTGTTTATTCAGAGTTACGAGAATTGGCGGATACAAATCTGATTTGCGGATTCGGTTATGAAATTATTTCCGATAATTTCGGATATTTTAATAGAAAATTTCAAACCTTTCTCCAGGGTAAGCTAGAGGTGATTACACTGGAAATATTTTCGACATATGTGATGTGATAAGTAGAGTCCGGATTAAAAAGCATAAAAAAAGTTAAAATAAGCGCTTAAAAAGCATGTAATTTTTTACAAAAAAAGCATGAAATATGCATAAAAAAGGCAAAAAAATTAAATACAAATTTATTGTTTATCTAAAAAAAACGTAATATAAAATATAATGGATAAACATTAAAATAAACAGAGCCTCTAATAAACAACAAAACAAAATAAAAAAATTAGTTTTTGTAGAAACAAGCAATAATTAAATGCTGATTTAAATGTTCCATAGTAAAGTTCTGTCTTCTATCACTTAAAATGTTTTTATAGTTGGAAAAACTTCTTTCTACGTCAACACTCGTTATGGGTGCATATTTAAATTTTGCAACCACATCTGGGTTCATCTGTAAGTCTGGGTCAGTACTCCCTGCCAATACCAAAGCAATTTTTTTTAATTTCTGAAAACCTTCATTTTTAGACAGTGTGTCTTTCAACTTTTTTTGTACTATTTGGCCAGTTGCTCCAGGAACATTGTCAATGGCTGTTTCAAAATTATTAATTATTTTAATGGAAGTATTTAATGTCATTCCTTGTTTCTCGAGGGACTTTATGGTGGAACTGACAAAACTAAAATTAGTTTTTAAATAGGATAAATTGTTTATTAATTCATTTTCATTTAGGACCGTTTGACAATCTTTAATTGCTTTGCTGGCTGTATCCGGTAGCTCAAATATAACTTTTTTAAAATTTTCAAAATTATCTGCATAATATAATGCGGCATCTAACCAAGTACCCCATCTTGTTAAAACTGGTTCAGGTGGTAATGGAATATTGGGCAGTCTTTCTTTAAAAAGTTGTACCCGCAAAGGCGCTTTGACAAAAACCTTTTTTCCATTTTTTATAAGTTTGTTGAGAAGAGGAAATTGTTGCCTTATAGTTTCAGCAACTCTATTTAAGCCGTGAGCTAAGCAGGTACAATGGCATAAATTTGGATAAAACACTTTTAAATTTGTAGCCGTTTTAACCATATACGCTGCCGCATCAGAAAGCATGAGTAACACTTTGCTACAGGGAACTGCTTCTGGCAAGTAAAAGCTTGTTAGTGCCTCATTTACAAATCTTGCCACTGTGTTGCTGTTTGTGGCTTCTAGTTCCTTGGAACATATTAAATATCCTGTGGGTTCATCCACTGTAAACCACATATAGTGACTTCCAATTAGTTCCTTTATTTTTTGAATTGTTTCATTGTATATAGCGGTGACATATTTTTTTCTAAGGGTACTTTCGTCTGGTATACGCATCTTACAATATTTTTCCAAAAATGACCTTAATCCATCATTTTGTAATTTATTCAAAGGTATATTGGATTGTACCATAGCTCTGCATAAATCAAGATTAAATTTCCTTTGATCGCTCTGCCCTGAAGTTGATTCTAACGATTCAGCAATTGTCAATTGTTTCGGTCTATTCGCAAATTTTTTCAGACATTCTTGATGTAACTGTGTCTTAATGTGTTGAGTTATATTGTATTTTTTATCGCATTGTATCTATAATAAAAAAAAAACGTAAGAAACTAGCTAGATCCTCAAACCATTTTTTAAATTAAATTAATTTTCTCATTGTTTCAGTAAAAGTATGCATAAGTAAAGTACTGTAAAAAATTTTTAGATAAAAAAACTTACCGTTTTAACACAAGCTCTGCAAAACAATCGACCACCCTCGTATGTTAATTCTTTATAGTCTTTAATTAGCTCATTTATAGAAGGTTTTACTTTCGGCATTTTATAACATTAAAGAAAATCACAACGTTACGCCAAATACCGACGATGCAAAATGAAAACATTCCAGTCTTTTTCTCTTTCGATACGTAGAAAAAACAGCTGATGCAAGACGCAACTAATACCATAAAATCTATTTTTGGACTGGGGTTTTACGCGTATTATCGATTTAAAAAGAAGAAACTGCAAGCGAGACAGAAGTTTGTTTATTTTAATTCGCGTTGATAAAAGTGTGCGTGTGCAATAATATTATTTTACCTATATTTGCAGTACTTACTACAAGAAATCTAAAAAAAAGCTTTAAAAAAGCACAAACCATAAAATAAGCATAAAAGTTGAAAAAAAGCAAAATAAGCATTAAAAACAGTGCCTTTTCGGCAATGTTTTTGTCTAATTCGTCAATATTAAAAGCCATCTAATGTTTGCCTGTAATATTTACAAAAAGCATATTGCCTTAAAATCCGGACTATGGTGATAAGACAGAAAATTTACATTATTGCATTATTGTTTAGATATTTTATTCTAAAGTTTGGGCTTTCAATAATAAAACAACTTTATATGGTCGATAACATGTATTACATATTTACTTTAGATAAACATCGAATTATTCTACTCTAGCAGCTAAGGCACCAAAATATTTCTTAAATTCTTGAATTACTTCTTGCTTTCTAAGGCAGTGGTGGCTAGCGATTGAAAAAGTAGTTAAAGTACAAATGAAGAAAGAAAATATCGCAATATTTTTTTTTCCAGAATTTTTTTTATGTGTGGAAGGGGTAGAATATTTTTTACGACTTACCTAAATTTTGTATACTAAATCAATTCTCCTATCCTTCATAGCAGCAAATTTATTTATAACATCCTCATAAGTTGCCCTAATCTCCTCCAGAAATTCCTTTTGAATTGAAATATTGCCTACAGAAGTAAGTCTTTCTTGAGATATGGTATTTCTTAAATAAGTTTTTACACGTTTGAGGCAAGAAAAACTTATTTCCACTGACGCACTTGTCGACGGTATTGTCAAAATAAGGGAAAACACTTTATATGCTTTGGTTAAAATATTTTTATTTTCATTAATTTTTTTCACTGTCATTGGCAAAAATAAGATCAAGCTCATTTTTAAGTCGTTGAATTTTTGAAAATATTTCCCCACATAACTGTAACAAATTTTCAAACGGACCAGTTGGAAAATTTAAACTATTCGGTAAATTTTGCAGAATCTGCCAAACATAAAAATATAAGTTTTTCACAGTGTTGAAAGCTTAGTGTCATTTGCATTAAAATATGGTCCAATGTTTCATAAAAAAGGGTTCTATACTTAGCCTTGTTTTACACAGCGCCTCACAACAGCGTTTTATATTGGATATGCAAAAATGAATGTCAAACGTTCGTTTGGCTGAGTGATGAAAAAATGAGGGAATACCACTAAGGCTTGCAAAAAAATTCGACATTTAGAAATATTTTTAAACTTTGCGCTTTTACTTTTTTTTTTTTTGAAGGCCATTTAAACTGGTCCAAAATTTTATTCGATAGAGAATACAAATTCTCCGACATTCTATCCGAGCTGACATTATAAAATCCTACGAATCTCTCGACTACTGAACCTTCTGAATTAACGTATCTTAAAATTATGGAGCACTGGAAGGTTTGCGTAATATCAGTGGTGTCATCCACTTGCACAGAAAAAAACTGTGTGTTCATTATTTCATTTTTTACATGATCATTTAAATAATCAGAAATGCATTCAATTAAATTCAATTAATAATTAATTTTTTTTGTGATGATCTTTTAGTTCTTGGGAACTTCTCAATATTAATATACGTAAAAGCTTTTTAAAATTCCCCCTATTTATTGACTCGCTGCTCTCATCATGGCCGCGAAAGACTAACTCTTGTTTTGCAAGGTACAAAACTGCGTCAATTACCATGCGCATAAATAGTCTATTTAATCGGACGTTTTCGTTAAAATGTGTTTTATATAGTTTAGCATTTTCTTTTAAAGTGTCAGCTATACTGCTTTGATTTTTTTACAAATGTGTTTAGCATTAATTCGCATTTTAAATGCTCCGCCGAGTCTTCATGTTTATGTAAAGGCCTTCATATATTTAACATACCTGCAAATCCTTCCTTATTCCACACTGAATATTTATCGGAAACTAGTAAACAAGGCCAGCAAAACAATTTTTGTAATATTTGACTACCACATAACCGTTTGTACGCCGAAAACCAGGATGACGATTAAAACTCTGATCTTGTTCCTTCCACTGATTAAATGGTGTTTCAAGCAAATTATTTATAACATCCTCATAAAATGGATGAGTTGCCCTAATCTCCTCCAGACATGCCTTTTGAATTGAAATATTGCCTAGAGAAGTAAGTCTTTTTTGAGATATTGTATTTCTTAAATAAGTTTTTACACATTTGAGGCAAGAAAAACTTCTTTCCACTGAAGCACTTGTCGACAGTATGGTCAAAATAAGGGAAAACCCTTTATAAGCTTTGGTTGAAATATCTTTATTTTCTTTAATTTTTTTCACTTGCTCTTGCAGCGATATATTCCACTTACTGTCATTGGCAAAAATAAAACCAAGCTCATTTTTAAGTCGTTGAATTTTTGAAAATATTTCCTCATATAACTGTAACAAATTTTGAAACGGGTCCAGTCGGAAAATTTAAACTATATTCGGTAAATTTAGCAGAATCTGTCAAACATAAAAATATATGTTTTTCAGTCTTGAAAGCTTAGTGTCATTTCCATTAAAATATGGTCCAATATTTGATAAAAAAGGGTTCTATACTTGGCCCTAATTTCTTCAGGTGAAAGCTTAGCAAGCTCACGTTTGTAATGATTTATTTCTGTAATAGAATTTGCTTTATCAAACATGGTATTAAAAAAATGTTCATTTCTTGTTTTACAGAGCGCCTCACGACAGAGTTTCATATTGGATATGCAAAAATGAATGTCAAGCGATTTTTTTTGAAGAACGCAAATAGCATGTCCGTGATTGAGAAAATGTCATTAAACACTAATGCCAGAAACGTGAATTCAAAATCGTTCATCTCACCTAAAAATCCTTTCGCAAGCCGGATTGATTTTTCATCAGATTTGTCACAGTTTGCAATAAATTCAGGGACGTCTTTTAATTTTTTCCAGTCTTGAACAATCACATTTGCTAACTTCGAATTTGAAGACCAACGAGTTTCTGTAATTGTTGGTATACGCCTCGTAGATGTAGGTGTAAGACAAGGTTAAGACGATGCGCCAGACAATGAACAAATACAGCCTGCTGCGCTTTTTCTTTTTTTTTTGAAGGCCATCTAGATGACCAGACATCACACTTGCGCCATGGTAACATTGCCCTGTTAAATTATGTTTATAGTCAATTTTGTCCAAAATTTGATCCAGTAGAGAATATAAATTCTACGACGTCCTATCGGAGCGGACATTATAAAATCCTAAGAATCTCTCGACTACTGAACCTTCTGAATTAACGTATCTTAAAATTATGGAGCACTGGGAGGTTTGCGTAATATCAGTGGTGTCATCTACTTGCACAGAAAAAAACTGTGTGTTCATTATTTCATGTTTTACATGATCATTTAAATAATCAGAAATGTATTCAATTATTTCGTTTTGAATAGATTTCGAGCCACCAGCAAAAACATTTTTAATTTTTTTGTGATGATCTTTTAGTTCTTGGGAACTTCTCGATATTAATAAACTTAAAAGCTTTTTAAAATTCCCCCTATTTATTGACTCGCTGCTCTCATCATGGCCGCGAAAGACTTAACTCTTGTTTTGCAAGGTACAAAACTGCGTCAATTACCATTCACATTTTTTCATTAAAATGTATTTTATATAGTTTAGCATTTTCTTTTAAAGTGTCAGCTATACTGCTTTGATTTTTTACAAATGTGTTTAGCATTAATTCACATTTTAAATGCTCCGCCGAGTCTTCATGTTTACGTAAAGACCTTCATATATTTAACACACCTGCAAATCCTTCCTTATTCCTCCCTGAATATTTATTGGAAACTAGTAAACAAGGCCAGCAAAACAATTTTTGTAATATTTGACTACTACATAACCATTTGTACGCCGAAAACCAAGATTAAAACTCTGATCTTGTTCCTTCCACTGATTAAATGGAATTTCGAGCAAATTATTTATAGCATCCTCATAAAATGGATGAGTTGCCCTAATCTCCTCCAGACATTACTTTTGAATTGAAATATGGCCTAGAGAAGTAAGTCTTTCTTGAAATATTGTATTTCTTAAATAAGTTTTTACACGTTTGAGGCAAGAAAAACTTCTTTCCACTAAAGCACTTGTCGACGGTATTGTCAAAATAAGGGAAAACCCTTTATATGCTTTGGTTAAAATATCTTTATTTTCATAAATTTTTTTCAGTTGCTCTTGCAGCGATGTATTCCACTTACTGTCATTGGCAAAAATAAAACCAAGCTCACTTTTAGGTCGTTGAATTTTTGAAAATATTTCCTCATATAACTCATAACATCACACTTGCGCCATCGTAACATTGCCCTATTAATTTATGTTTATAGTCAATTTTGTTCAAAATCTGATCCAATAGAGAATATAAATTCTCCGACGTTCTATCGGAGCTGACATTATAAAATCCTAAGAATCTCTCGATTACTGAACCTTCTGAATTAACGTATTTTAAAATTATGGAGCATTTTTTTAAAGGGTGTAAAACATTAAGTTTTAAAACAATGTTTGTAATATTTGACTACTACATAACCATTTGTACGCCGAAAACCAGGATGACGATTAAAACTCTGATCTTGTTCCTTCCATCGATTAAATGGAGTTTCCAAACCTCATCCGTGTTCGGATTCATCAATAATGTAAATTAATAAACCCGACACGAAAAGTTGTAACAAAACCATAAATAAATATAACACAAAACAGTCAAGTAAACTCTAAAGGAACTAACCGGTTGCAGCGAAATCCGCGAAAATAAAATTAAACAACCACCCCAAACTGAACGACGCGTGGGTGTAGTGTACTGCGTTAGCAATTCACCGAGAGCGTTGTATGGCGATGGTTAACATTAATCTTCCTCGCGGTCGACGTCATCGTGTACGCGTTGTCATGGCAACTTAGTAGCAAAATCGTAAACTAAACATAGCACCTCCAGCAAAGTCGAAGCGGTTTGCGCCACTGTTATAGTTGTTATAAGAAAGTTCGATTGAAAGATTTAAAAAGACATGCCTCCAACGGTCAAGTAAAATATTTATTCGAGATGTACAGTTAATTTTTTGCTAATTAGGTGCATAAATGAATGTAAAAACTTAAATTTTAAGAGATATATAATAAATATAGTTAGATGTTTGCTTGTTTATTTTTCCTGGTGAAGTAGCACTTCACCTACTTCACCTGAATAGCCGCCACTGGTTCCATTCCATTCGTTAAACCAGTTATTTAAAAAAAAATCTTATGTGCGCCGTGTTATGCGGCGAGGCCGTCCTAGTGCCATGTTATGGTTCTGCCTACTTTGACAATATAATAAAATTTGTAATTCTTCATCCTCATTTGCGATAACTAAGCGCTTTTTTCTATTAAGTGTTTTATACTCCCGCATACACCTTTCAGTATAATAGAAAGTGCACCTAGAAGAACTGGCATTCCGGAATAAAAACATTTTTCTTTTTCTGCATAACCCATTTTACTGAAGAATAAAGGAAATGTGACAGCCACATAAAAATCTGACAGCGGAATAAAGCCATTTGTGTATTCATGGCAACAGCAATTACTTTTAAATGCAAATTTTTCGAAAATGGCCAAACCAATTGTCAACATATATATTTTTGAATTCAGAAGGCTCGAAAGCCGAGGAAAATTTTTCATGCAAAAGATTCTGTATGGAAGGACGTAGCCGATGCACGCATCGGACAAGTGGTCCTTGTGAAACGTACACTACAGAATGCTAAACATTCTAAATGGTACGGATTCGTAAACAAGGTCAAAATAAAAAAGTCAAAATCGAGAGACCCAATAAAAACAGTAACTACATCAAACATTTAAAATAGAGAAAAAAAATTGATACACAAATACACATTTACAGACAAAAAGAAATTACAAAGGAATACATAAATCCATATGAATACGAAGTGTAAAAAACCTCACAAAAGCAATCCATTTAGCTGCAAAGTGCTAAGTCTAAAGATGTCATATTCTGCGAAATGACGATTGTAATTACACACTAGTCGGTCAATAAATGCGCCAGACCCATAATTTGTACGGTGGTATCTTTCAAAGAATAGCTGAGGTTGTCTTGTTCTCCTAATAGGTATCAAAAATGAGACCGACCACAACAATATTTCACAATCAATGTCTCCATTTATTAGCTTGTGTAGAAAAACAAGAAGTGCCTTACGTCTCCGAAACTCAAGGGTTTGAAGGCCGCATAGAAGAGCTCTAGTGTTATACGATAGATCCTGATATGGAAAATTAAATTTATATAAGAGGTATTTCGCAAATCTATTTTGTACTTTTTCAACTTTATCGTTATGGCACTGGTATGATGGACTCCATATTGTTGAACAATACTCCAAAACACTCCGTACCAGTGAGTAATACAGACAGGCAATTGCTTTGGTGTCCGTCACATGCCTTGTATTCCTTTTTATAAAGCCCAACAATCTAAAACCCTTGAGTACAATGCTGTCAATACGCAGATTAAATGTTAGTTTGTCATCAAAAATAACACCTAGGTCAGTGTAAGAACTAACAACCTCTAGTGTTACATCATTTATGAAGTAGGAGGAGAGAACAGGATTAATGCGTTTATGAAAACGGAGCACTTTACACTTGGATATGTTAAGATGGAGATAATTAGTGCTGCACCAGTTGACGAGCCTTCCAATGTCAGATTGCAGTGCATTTGAGTCAGTGTAAACGGGAGCAAAAATTATTAAATCGTCTGCATACAAAAGACATTTGGACGCTCTAAAGCAAGATACTATGTCATTTATAAAAAGTAGAAAGAGCACTGGACCAATGTGTGAACCCTGTGGGACACCCGATGTCACAATAACCTCCCTAGAAACTGAAACCACAAATGTTGACCTGTTGTCGACGATTAAACAAATAAGATCTGATCCACTCCAAATAACTTCCAGAAAGACCAATTTGCTGCAATTTTAATAATAAAAGCTGATGACAAACACTATCAAAAGCCTTGGACATGTCCGTGTAAACAGCATCAATCTGTTGGCCAGCTTCGACAGACGTAATTAAGTAATTTTGGAAAAATATATGTTCTAATTAAAAAAACTGTTAGATTTATTCTATTGATTTAGAAATTGTTTAATTGTGTGTTTTTCTTTGCAGCGCCTCTGGCCAAGCCTCAACAACTTCACCACATAACTTCACAGTTCCTACACCCAACGCACCAGCTAATCGACCCGACGGACAACAAAATCAGCCCGAGGCCCCCCAAGCTCCCCCACAAAATCCCGCCGCCGCCCAGCTACAGCAAGAGAATGACGAACGGGACTGGCTCGACATATTCTACATGCTCAGTAGGGCGATGGTTCTATTCAGTGTAGTGTATTTCTATTCCAGCCCTCTAAGGTTCGTGTTCGTACTACTTTTGGGAATCGCCCTGTATCTATACCAAGCCGGCTTCTTCAGAAACATAAACATCAACAACAACAACATCAATGTCACTCCGGAAGGTGAGGAACGAGGGGAGGAACAAGCACCAACCCGGTTTATGGTGGCTTGGACCTTTATATCGACATTTTTCGCCTCTCTTGTACCCGAAATACCAAATATCAATGCATAAAGTTCGATAAATCTGTAAAATTCCCCAACTCTGTGTTATGTACTGCTCACTCTTTTGGGTTAGAAAAGTGTAACATGTAACGCGTTTCAAATTCCCCTTGTAACTTATGACGTTTTTGTAAGTTTTGCATTTATAAACGTTTTTTAATGTCGTAAAATAAATATGAAAAATGGTTGTCGTCATTTTCAGCTTTTACACCGGTGGTTTAATAAGGAAAGGAGTACCTGATGTAAAAACTTAGTACATTATGCCATAAGGCCTTACGGGCCAGCATAAAATCAAATTTTCCATGTTTCGTTGTTCTCATAATTTTCTAGATTGCAATATACCTTGTGACAATGAAATTACTAATAAATAAAAAACGTATAAGGTAGCCTGGGGCAAAACGATTATAAAATTTGAATAGTTCAAATTAAATCATAAAATATGTATTTATTTTCTTATTTTAATAAAACAGTTGATACCATATTAAGTTTACCGCTTCCTGAGATATGGGATTCATTTACTAAACCCGATATTGAATAAAGTATAAAAATAATGTTACATATTTTTTAAAATGTCCACAGTATCTTACATTTGCCCCAGGCCCTGGGGGCAAATGTAATCAACAGTTCTATCGTGGTATTAAAATGGCATAGAAAAACGTCTGGGGCAATTGTGAAAAATATGTTTTTTCCTATAAAATTTGCTATTTAGTTTATTGATTTATCTAAAAAAATAACAGAACTGCATAATATTAAAAGAAAATTGAAAAACAAGTCGTTGTTTAAGACGTAATATAACTTGTAAAAAATAATAAAATATATTAACATAATAAGTGAGAATCAAAGAGTCTTAATTCCAAACATTACATTACGTCGTAAACAAGTAAAAACAGAAATTTCTAAACTAAAATTTTAAAATATTAACAAATATTCATTCCAGCAAATTTAACGTTAAATGTGAATCCGGACCCTCTTCTATCTTCTGTAGGCTGTGGAAGAATGCGTAAAATATCTGCCGTGTCTACCAAAGATTTGTCTTCAATATTGGGCCAAAGGAATTTATTTCTTTTTAGTCTAAGAAAATTAATCAGCCATTCTTCCCTTTCTTTATTTTTCTCCAGGAGTTTACCAACAAAATGTACAATTTTCTTTTTTGTTGGGAATTGAACAAGGACCCATTTATCTTTCTCTAGAATTGTGTCTTCAAAGGAGTTCTGATTTTCTTCTGACTGTTCTATCAGTTCTTCTAAAAAATCCCCGTCATTATCTGATTCTTCATAAATAATGGGAAGCTCATCATCAGATTCACTCGAGGAGGTAGATGCCCTCTTTTGATGAGAATGTGCAGATTTCACTTTACGTTTTAAGGTTTCTTTTTCTTTTGACCTCTCTCGTGCAGTAATCACTTCAGCACCAGCTGCCACTCTTCGTTTTGGTACTTTGGGTGAAACTTGATTTTGTTTGACACATTGTAGTAATAGCTTTTCAAAAGAAACACTTTCCAATTGAGACGTAGAGTTACTGTCAATGGCAACGTTACTTGATAATCTACTAGGACCAGGCTCATTATCATCGGAAATATTACTTAATATTGTAGTCGGACCAGGCTCATTATCAGCGGAAAAGCTATTTGATATCAAGCTCGAACTAAGCTCATTGTTAGGGATGACTGTTACATTTTTTGCTTGAACGTTTTGCGGATTAGGGATTTGAATGTTTTGTGACTCCCACCGTTTTAATGCATCAGCGTCGAACTTCTCTCTTGGTACGACTTTGTCATTGAAAGGTGAAATTCCGGCCTTCCTAAACCCATTTACAATAATACTGGGATTCGTTTCGTTCCACACTTCAGCTATAAATTTAGAAAACATACTTTTTGGTAGCTTCCTACCTGTATTATGGCGCTGCCACTTTACTAATTTTTCGTTCCACCTAGCTTTCACCGAATGAAAAACTGCAATATCAAGCGGTTGCAATAAATGAGTAGTGTGAGGCGGTAACTTTAAAATTGTAATGTTTTCTTGAGCTGCTCGTTCAATTACGGATGATGAGACATGTGAGGAGTGACCGTCATATAACAAAAGTACTGGTCTTTTCTGACCCAACGCAGGAGTAACCGTATTTTTAAAGTAATTTAAAAATATTTCACTGTCCATCCAACCATTCTTACTTGATGCATAAGATAGTCCTGGAAAAATTGAATCAGGTGCCTGCCATTGATCCCATACATAAGACCCTTTAAATATTATCAAGGGGGGTGCCTTTTGTCCATCAGCACTTGTTAGTAGACAAACCGTTGTATTTTCACGGCCTGGGGTACTGATTATGCGAGCGCAAGGTTTTCCTCGCTGTCCTACGACCTTTGTTTTACTTGGGTCTATACTGAAACTACTTTCGTCAAGATTCCAGATCTGTCCAGGTTGATTTTCAAGATTTAATTCTGTTAAAGTTTACTTTAATAGCGAAAAGTAGCCATAAATTACAAATGGATCAGTGGCTTTCTTGCGCGCATATTTCACAGATTGTGGAACTTTTAAACTTAAATTATTTCTCTTCTTGAAATTTAAAAACCAATCAGTTCCCGGAACGCTATCCTTAAAAGGAGTCTTTATTTTGTTTTCCCTCACATAATTAGCAACTTGCTGCAACACCTCTTTTTTTGACAAGCCAAATCCCCACTTCTCCATAGTTTTTAGTGCTGTAGCCAATTGTTTCTCCTGTTCTTGAGTGAAGACAGTCAGTCGACCCCTAGTTTGCTTTTTTACACCATGAAGACCTTTCGCACGGCTGTATATTGTCGAATAAGGTATATTATAGGTTTTGTGTGCTCTGTAAATAGTCATTCGACCAGCCATATATTCCCGCACGGCCACTTTTACGTCTTCTTCCAAATATGAGGGATTTGGGAGCTTTTTCTTGTAGGAACGCACCATCTGTAAAGAAAATAAAAAAAATAATGGGGCAAATGTGTTATATGGGGCAAAAGTATTTTAGTCATACATTTCAATTGCCCCCTACCATAAAAATATGCGAGGTAAATGTAATATATGGCATTATTAAAAAAACAGTTAATAAAACCACAAATTTAAAAATATTCTATACAAATATAACCCTTCTGTAGCAAAATAGTCAAATATATAAATTACCTACCCTAATAATGCAGATTTAAACGATTTTTATATAGACACGTGGCAAATTAAACTTTTGACCTTGACAGCAGCACAACATCGGTCAATAATACTGATCAAACTGAGGCGAGCGGCGAGGGCCCAAATTTACTAAGACATTCGGTGGCGGGTAAATATTGATGAATAACGATACGGAGCGACAAGTTTTGGTTAGAGGAAGGTATTATAGACTACTATTACATTTACCCCATTTTCGCATTTGCCCCGGTTTACCTTAATTTCAAAGTAATAATCTTTATTAGTTAAAAAGTTCAATCAATCAATGCGATTTTTAATATTGTTTATTTTTGACAAGTTTTGTAGTTGCAACCCGCAAACTTCTTTCCAGATGTGTGTCGCTCTAGTAGTGAAGTTTTAGAACCATTAGAAAGATTCAATAGACATGCAACGCCATCTAGTGGCCTTGTGGGTAGTCGTGATCGCGAGTACACAGAGTGGATCTAGATGACGCTGGCGTTAGAAGGCGGGCCGCGGGTTCAAGTCCCTTGTTTTAGATTAAATAGAGAAAAAGAAAATCTTCCACAGTAAGAGTTCTGATCGAATAAATTTTTCAAAAAATGACAGGGTATTATATAACATCCTGTCTTTATCCTCTCGGAATTGGTCACGTTGCTATTACATTGAAGAGATTTTAAAACAATACAAAATGTATTCAGTTCGTTTTGTTGCCGGTTCAAAAAATTTTCGTTTAATTCCCCTGGTCTATTATGATTATTTTGGGCTATATCTTGGCAAGGGAACTATCGGTGACCCTGACTGTACATAGTTCACGTGGTACTATAATTGTACACTGTCGCATATAAAAAAATCAAGATGGTGGCTCAAAATGGTGGAGTAAGATTGTTATTTGTAGTCTGATTCGACTGGGGGTTCTGAAATTGCATATTACGAACTTTGTCTTAAAATTTAAAATTCTAAATGAGGAAATTTGAAATTTATTTATATTCATTCACTTGGTACTCAGTATTGACTGCTTGATACTCCGAGGATTGTTTACAAAATGTTTCAAAAAGTCTGTACAAAAAGAATACTTTTTAAATTTTGCTATAACTTCCTAACGAAGGTTTTTTGAATGGTAACCCTGTTTCAGGAACATAGCCAGGAGGGTCCTGGGGATCTAGACGCCCCAAAACTTTGAAAATATGTTGGTATAGGCAAGCTTGTTAATAATTTTCCTGTTTTGTTAGGGCTCAACAGTCTGATTAGGAATTTTGTTGCCACAAGGTATATATGATTTATATTAATTTTCTTAATTTAGTAATTATGGTAATAAAACTTCTTATTTCTAAATGTTATTCCATTTGAAAACTAAATATTTTTAAAAAAATACATGCACAGAACAAAATTGTCGCATTTTTAGTTTCCCCTTTGGCCATATGTTTCACTGCGCGTTAGAGCTTTATTTTTAATCTCCGAATTGACTATTTTTTGACAGGGAATAAAACAAATCAAAATATTTTACTCTATACTTTCCACAATAATATACTTTTTCATATATGTAATATATATTTATTATTGTGATCTTTTTTTAATGTCTCATTAAAGATATTATACTGGCATTTTACCAATACTATATTAAGTTGGTTTTAGAGTTTATTTATTAAAATATAATCCATTTAAGGGTTTTAACCATCTCATATCGACATACTGACTGATATACAGCTTTTTCCTTGTGTATCAATAAGTTTCGGCAACAGTTATTACTATGATTTTGCTATTTTATGTAGGAACGTTTCGGTTGTTAAGTTAGCACCATCATCAGGCAGTGCTTAAAATACCATTTTCATTATGAAAGTTACAGAATTATTTTGCATATATTTTTATTTTTTTTATTTGTAATCGGTGTTATTTCTTTATAGATATTAAAAACCAGTAAAACCTAATTTATACTTAAAGTTTCTGCGATATCGTCTTAAAGAAAATGATTTGTGATGATTTTTTATGAAATATTACACAGGATCTAACAAGTAATTTGAAGTATATTGCAAACTAAAATAAAAAATGATAGGTATGTTGTGAAGCATTTCTACAAGATTGCGCATAGTTATTCAATATTTTTTGTACAGGGTGGTCGAAATTGGTCTGTTTTAACAGAGAAAACCTATTTCCTGACTAGATAGAGCAAAACTGACTTAGGTGTCATGGGCTCGATTTCTGAGAAATGTTTAATGGCAAAAACCGCCTGCCGATATTTTCACTGCCAACTGAGATATAGGGCGTTTTTCAATTTTCGGCCATTTTGAAAATTGTCCATAACTTTTTTATTTTGCGGAATATTAACATTCTGCAAAGACATTCTAAAGGCACTTTTTTATGTGCAATCCAGTGGCATACTCAGATTTTTTCTATAGTTGTCCGTTTTATCATAAATAGGCAAAACTTTTTTTTTCAAATGGAAATCATAGTTGGCTATAAATTATAAAAAATGCTCGCGTTTAGCCCTTTTCAGTGATATAAAGTTGTAGGTACTTATTTTCAAAAATAACGAAAATATTAGGTGTTTTTGGTTTACATCGAAGTAGGCTTTGATTTGTGATGACAATATCTCAATTATGTATTGTTAAGATTTATAGTTTGTTAGCAACTTAAACACAACTTTAGATAACACTAGCTAACGTTATTTTAATTATTTATTATTAATTTTTTTTATTTTTTTTTGTTTACATAGCAAAGTTGAACAAAATTAACAAACTAAACTACTATTTACAGCTACAAGTGAAAATAAAAAATAATTATGAAAATCTAGGTATTTAGTTAGATAGGTTTCTGATAAATATATTTAGAGAAGTTGTTCAAATTGAGCCCCTCCCTGTTGAATACAAACTAAGCATCTTTTGCGTACCGAGTTGCAACTATTTATTAGTTCAACTGGGCTAATAGATGCAAAAGCTTGCCTAGTGGCCTCTTGCAATTCTTCTTTTGTGTGAAAGGTTCTTCCTTTAAATATCAAGTCCTTCAATCTTCCCCACAAAAAAAATCTAAGGGAGTTAAGTCACAGGACCTAGCAGGCCAAGGTATGGGGCCCCATTCCAATTTTCTCGAAATTCGAAGTTTAAAAGATCAGTTGTGATCCTTGCATTGTGCGGGGGACAACCATCTTGTTGATAGTAGATATTTCTGGCATCAGCTAAAGGTATGTCTTCCAACAAAGGGACAATATATGTGCGCAAAATATTTACATAATCATCTGCAGTTAAATTTCCATCGTAAAAATAAGGTCCCACAAATCTTCCTCGGAATATCCCCACCCATATATTGAATCCACACCGACCTTGCCGGTCTTGTTGCACAACTACGTGTGGATTTTCAGTGGACCAGTGATATGAATTATATCTATTAAATATACCAGAAGTATCTACTCTGGATTCATCACTCCAAATAATATTTAATGGAAAATTCTCATTCTCCATGAATTTTTGCTCATACCACTGACAAAATCTCAATCTTCTAGCGGCGTCCCCTTCACGGAGTTGATGAACTCTTCTCGTTCTGTACGGTTTGAATTTATGTTTTTTAAGTATTTTTAAAACGGTGGTCTTTGGAACATTCGTTATATTAGCCAATGTTCGAGAGGAGGTGCCAGGATGATCTAATACCTCACCAATTATATTTAGCTGCTGGATTTCCTTTTCTTCCTTTAGTTCATAATGTCTTGTTCTTAACTTTTTAAAACTTCCGTAATTTACTAAATTACTTTTTAATGTTTGATAAATTCGGTTATCCGGTTGACGTCGCTCGGGAAATGTATTAAAATATAATTCACTAGCTGCTTCAGGAACTTCGTTAGATAATATGTAACATTTTAACATATCATACTTTTCATAATTCTCAAACATATTTTGTCAGCAACTTAACACAACTTTATAAAGATAACACCAAAACGCAATAATTACACCAGACTACAGTAATCTGACAGCAATATATTCAAAATATTGAACGCGCGTCATTATTCCAAGGCCTACTTCGATGTAAACCAAAAACACCTAATATTTTCGTTATTTTTGAAAATAAGTACCTACAACTTTATATCACTGAAAAGGGCTAAACGCGAGCATTTTTTATAATTTATAGCCAACTATGATTTCCATTTGAAAAAAAAAAGTTTTGCCTATTTATGATAAAACGGACAACTATAGAAAAAATCTGAGTACGCCACTGGATTGCACATAAAAAAGTGCCTTTAGAATGTCTTTGCAGAATGTTAATATTCCGCAAAATAAAAAAGTTATGGACAATTTTCAAAATGGCCTAAAATTGAAAAACGCCCTATATCTCAGTTGGCAGTGAAAATATCGGCAGGCGGTTTTTGCCATTAAACATTTCTCAGAAATCGAGCCCATGACACCTAAGTCAGTTTTGCTCTATCTAGTCAGGAAATAGGTTTTCTCTGTTAAAACAGACCAATTTCGACCACCCGGTATATTGCTTTGACCAGTATTGAACAAACTGGATGTACACAGTCCAGTGGTGTATCAGATTTTGGAAAGAATGTAAAAATTGTTAATATTATCTGGCACTTCTCTTCTCTCTCTTCTTATACGCTCAAGCCTTTTTTTGGATACACCACTGACCAGTTCAGATGGAATGCTGACAAGTTTTAAGGACTGTTGGATTAAAGTCTGAAGGATTCAACTCTACTTTTGTTAGTTTGGGTAAACTTATTACTTGTGACATTCTACTTATAATTTAAATTTTACTATTAAAATTTCTTTTTAAACGCGACCTAAAAATTAAATACTTTTATTTAAATCCCTATATTAGAATTGTATTATTCTTAATTAGCCTTTATCGTTGATGTTTTGTTGTATAGTTTATTTTGATTTAAATACAATTACTCTACTCTGGACATTGAATTTGCTGTATATTGTCTAGATTGGAAGAGGTCACTAATTTTAATAAAATGTCATATTTAGAGATCTGTAATTAAATATATTTGAAAATAGTATATCGCTTTGTTTTATAAAGTACCTAATGTTATTGTAAAAAAAAATGTAATTTTAGTTACTGTAAATACATCTATTTCTTAATTGTATTATTTATTAGCTTTAAACGAAATGTGATGTAGAGAAAACAATAAAGTAATCTTTCTAAAATAAACAGTTGGGATTTATTTTGGATTAAATCAAAAATTTGATATACTTTACATAGGTACACAATAAGTTCATCACTTTCAGTGCTCTTTCACATATAACATATGTTTGAAACGACAATATCCTCACATAGCAATGAATAATTTTAATATGTTTTTGTTTCATCTTACACCAACATCACAACAAGGATACCTTGATCCATTTCAGTCCAACCACGACCGCTATTTAATATATTAACATTATTTCACCCAACAAAAGTCAGGAATCTACAGTGCACTTCAATGCCGTATTAGACAGAGACGTAGCTGTTTCTGTGATTCTATTTTCAAGTTATAGAATATCAGTCAGTCAGATGTAAGGCAAACATTCATTAACTTGAGGATAATAACAATTACCCTCTCGTTTTATTTATGAATGTCTTCTATATTCGCATACAAAAATGTAGAAAATTAACTAACAATGAAGTTCATGAACATTGTTGATCATAGCTGTTATAAAGCAGCTTTATACATTAGTCCTGCAGCAACAAAAAATAAATAATGAACTGATGGACGAAATTCGCACAATGAAAAATGAAAGCAATGAAAAGTTAAGTTCTATTGAGCACAATGTGGTGAGTATTCAAAGTGAGCTTGACATATTGAAAAATAATACTGCTGATATGCCTGTGTCCAATAAGGAGCTTGACCCGAAACCCGGTTGTGACGAGCTACTCATGGAATTGAACGATAGAACGGCAAGGAAAAATAATGTTATTGTATATAATATCCCGGAGAGTAATTCAGATACAATCATGGACAGAATCGAACATAATAAATCACAGGTGAATGCAATATTGGAAATGTTGGAAATAGAAAAAAATAACTTTAGAGTATCTAGAATAGGTAAAAAGGGAAACAGCCCTAGACCCGCAAAAATTGTATTTCATGATCAGCTTATAGCTAGAAAATGCATAAAAAATAAATCAAAACTGCGAAGTACTGATTTTAGATTGAAGGCTGACCTGACAAAACTTCAACGCCAGGATCTTAATAAGTTATATGGTGAAATGCACGATAGGAATCAAAAGGGTGAGAATTTGGTTATCATTTATAAAAATGGGATACCAACTCTAACTAAGAAGTCTACAAAAAACTGACTACAGCCCCATTGAAGATTTACTATCAAAATGTTGGTGGTTTCAGCAGCAAGATTCCAGATTTTAAAAGAGCTGTGCTTTGTTGTGATTATGAAGTCATAGTTTTGTGTGAGAGTTGGTTAAATAATAACATCTCGGATTGTGAGGTATCAATTAAGGGTTTTAATGTATATCGTTGTGATAGATCAGTTTTTACTAGTTGCAAGAAAAGAGGAGGTGGGGTAATAATTCTAGTCAAGAAAAATATACCTTCACATGTTATTAAAATAAGACAAACCTCTGTAGAACAATTGTACATATTTATAAAGTACGGATACTTAAAACTGGTCATTGGTGCGTTGTATATTCCTCCAGGTTCAGATAGTACGGTTTATGAGGCTCACTCTGAGACGGTTGAAAGTATTTGCTTCAATTACGCATCAGCTAAAGTGCTAATTTTTGGAGATTATAACTTACCTTTGGCCAGGTGGATAAAAGCAGATGATGAAGGATTGACCCTAGAATGTCCGATTAGTTATCAGGCCAAACCTTTGGTTGATGCCTATTCTTTGTTAAATATGGTTCAAATAATTTCAGTTCCCAACTCACGTGATGTCTTTTTGGATTTGGGCTTTAGTCATTTAAGAAATATTAATATACAACTTGCTAGAGATATTTTATTTCCATTAAGTCAACATCATTCTGCTTATTATTGTGAGCTGAGTGTGGAATGTACAAAGGTTTTACAAAAAGAGGAATATTTTAGAGATTATAAAAATGCTGATTATGTTAACTTCAACAATTATTTGGGGTCAGTTAATTGGGAAGATATATTAAAAAATTTAAATATAAATGAAGCCACTGATTATTTTTACGAAATTTTAAACTTTGGTATTTCTCAGTTTGTACCTTTAAAACGTTATACAACCTCGAATTTTCCTAAATACTTTAGTGCTGAATTAAGGCAAAACATTGTATGGAAGAAGTCAGCTCATAAATCATATATGCAATCTAAATGTATTAATGACTATGAAAATTTTTCTCGATATAGAGCTATTTGTAAACAGTTGGTTACTCGAGACCATAATATTTATCTCACACAAATCGAACAGGATGTATCTAATACTCCACGTAACTTTTGGAAGTACATAAATAGCGAACATAAAAATTTTGATCTTCCTGAGTGTATGTATTATGAGGATAGAATGGTAAATGATGGTCAAAGAATTGCAGATTCCTTTGCTGACTTTTTCCAGACAGTGTATTCAGCAGAGAGGGTTGGTATAACTGTACCTGATTATATCCAGGAACGAACATCTGATGTAATTGTGAATCAAATTAAATTAGTGGATGTTTTTGATAAGATCTTTAACTGTAAAAAGAAATCAAATAGTGGACCCGATGGAGTACCTGAAATATTGTTGTTTAATGTGGTATGTACCATAACTCTACCACTTCATATATTATTCAATAAGTCATTGACAGAGTGCGAGTTTCCGAAAGTTTGGAAAGAGAGTTTCATAGTACCAATTTTTAAGTCAGGGGAGCGATGTAGAGTTAATAACTATAGGGGGGTAGCAAATCAATCGGCGATATCAAAAATTTTTGATTGCCTAGTCTCGGAGCAATTAAAATGGTCATGCAAAGAACTTATTTCTGATCAGCAGCATGGTTTTGTGAGTGGCAGGTCCACGGTTAGCAGTTTGGTTGAGTTCGAGACGGCTGTGCTGGAGGCCTTGGAGGAAGGTTGTCAGGTCGACACAGTTTATACTGATTTCTTCAAGGCATTTGACAGTGTTAACTTTAGGCTGCTCATTGCCAAGTTGCGGTCTTTTGGGTTTGCCACTGATCTATTGAGATGGCTGGAGAGTTTTCTGACTGGTAGAGTTCAGAGGGTCAAGATAGGGCCTTTTTGTTCCAAGTTCATTACAGTAACATCTGGAGTACCACAGGGAGGTCACTTGTCGCCTCTCTTATTTATACTGTTTGTCAATGATATAGCCCTAAGCTTACACTCCTGTAGGTGTCTACTGTTTGCTGATGATATGAAACTTTTTATGCCTATTAGGTCAGAGACGGATATTTTGGCACTCCAAACTGACCTTGACAGTTTTGTGCAGTGGACTCATGATAATTACCTTTCACTAAATGTTAAGAAATGTACCTTTATGAGCTTTTACACAGTCACTAAACAATATAGATCTGAATACACGATCGATGGAGTTCAATTGGAAGGGATGGATAGGGTAAGGGATCTTGGAGTATTATTTGACCGTAAAATTTCATTTAAAGATCAGTATGCTGCGGTAACCTTCAAGGCAATGCAGATACTGGGTTTCATATTTAGATGTGGGAAAAGTTTGTCTCCATCATCTTTAGTACTTCTATACCTTTCTTTGGTTAGGCCTCATCTTGAGTATGCTTCCATTGTATGGTCACCTATCTACAATGTCCATATATCAAATATTGAATCAGTTCAGAATAAGTTTGTAAGATATTTGCAACATAAATTTGACATTCAATTACACTTACCATCCTTATCCTGCAGAAGAAAGATGAATGACCTATGCTTTACCTATAAAGTTTTAAATGGTATGGTAAACTGTCCGTTTCTACTACAGCAAATTAAATTCAAAATACCCTCTCGTACCCTTAGGAGATCTGACCTCTTTCATATCGATTTCCATCACACAAATTATGGACTTAATATGCCTCTCACACGGTCATTAAGAATATTAAATGATAATTCCTCTCTTGATCCTTTCGGAAGCTCATTACAAAAATTCAAGTCCAAAATTCTCAGGACACTAAATGATTGAACAAATTCTTGGACACTAATATAATTCCTGGTATGTTTTGAATGCTTGCATAAATTTGTTATTTATGATTGCTTTTAGGTTACACTTTTGTATTGGGAAAATACTAGTATTACCTTACTTGAAAATTTATTTTTTGTAAATGTTTATTGTAATTCAATGGGGTATCCCGTTTATTAATAAATAAAATAAAAAAAAAAAAAACATATTAAACTTGGCGCAGATATAAGACCAGAATGCCTAAAATTAAAAACATCTCGTGTTTCGACAAATTATTTTTGTATTAAATTTTAACAAATTTTCAAATGACATTAAGAGAATGTCACTAAATAAAGTAGAAATCAAGAAACTAAATTTATCAAGAGCTTCTTATAATAAAAATGAATTCCTAATACCTACCACTACTATATCTGGTCATATTGTCTGATGAAAATAGCTCCGATCTCTTTTGGTTATATGTACATTTATTTCTTTATTGAATAAAGCATCTACAGCATTTAAGCCGATTATAGATCTCTCGGTTATAATATACTAATCTAAACAGTACCCTAACTATACTAAAAAGTTCAAAATCCTGAGCTCAAGAAGCAAACAATTTTTTACTTATAAGGTCAATAAATTTACTAACACCACTGTTGTCTGTGGTGCCCAAATCAAACTGGCATATTCTAATCCAGGTGAAACAACCTTAAACAAACGCCAACCTTAAAACTTTTCGTAGATCTAATGATGAAACCCATGATTGGATGGGATTCATTAATTTTATTCATGATGTGTTCTGAAAAGTTTAAATTAGTGTCGAATAACACTTCCAAATCTTTTTGAGTCGAGGTTTGCTAAAAATATATATATAGACAAAGTAAAATATCAACTGATTAAACCATTTAGCAATTACACATTTTATTTTAAAAAAAATTTATTGTCAAAGAAAAAAACATATCTCAACATTTTCTTTCTTACACGACAAACTAAAAATATATCATAAATTACAACTACCTATTTAGCATTTTAAATAAAAAATGTACAAAGTATTGTCTATTGAAAGAATGTTCATTTTGATAGAGATCGAGAGTAAGGAAAGCTTTTATATTCTATGTTGAAATCAAAAAGTTTCTTCTTCCTCAGCTAGCTCCATCATCTCCCCGTTTGTTAACACATCTGCAGAATGACTTTTCAATTTTTGTGGCTGAGGTAGATCATTAGAATCCTCTGTACTATTACTCTTAGCATTCACTGAATTTAAAGAAACAACTGTAGGTGCCTCTAACTCTTCTTCACTTTCATCACTATCTATAATGGTAGCTATTTTTCTTTTAGTTTTCTTTTTTATCTCATGGGTATCATGGGAATCCTCACTGAAACCTATCTTATTTACAAACTCAGAAGATTTGTGTACACCAGCCTTAAACAAAGAATTCAATTCTCCATTATCATCCTTTTCGAAGTGTGTTGACACTTCTGAATCGCTTAAACGACTTTGATCCATCTCATCACTTCTGTTACTTGGATTGTCTGCCATATCAGACCGTTCTTGCCCTTTCTGAGCAGCACCAGCACTGTCTTCTTCATCATCGCTATCGAAAAGTCTATTGCTCTGTTTGAATCTTCTATGCAAAGATGCACTTTCATTAAAATGACTTTCAGTATCAGAGTGGTTGAGATGTTTCTCCTCATTATTGCTATCCCTGACAAGTGTCTTGCTTGACTTTTTCTTTATAGTACTACCTTTAAGAGCTGTTTTACCTTTCACATTACTTTCAAGATCAAATGTAGGCTCTTCAGATGTATTTATCTGGAGTTCTTGGCTATTAACATCAATACCAGTATCAATGTCCACTCCACTTATACCAGGGATCTGACTTGATGTTTCCAAATTTGCTTCAGATTTTTCTCTAATTTTTCTTAATCTCTCTTGTCTTAACTTTTCAGCCCTCTCTTTATTTAACCTTATTTTTTCCAACTGCTCTTCCGTCAGTTCCACTGAAGTTTGATCTGATACTGGAACAGGAGTTGAAAAAAGCTGATCAAACTGATTATTAAGCTGTTCATTTTGAACATCGACAAAGCCATCTACATTTGCCTCTTCATCAGAAGAGTCAACAATTGGCTTATCTTCAACTAATAGGTCGAAACGGATCCTTTTGATATGAGTCTAAAATAAAATAAATCTGTTATAACCTTTCATAGGTACATCTAATGAATTTATAGTTAGTCTATACAACTTGAGGATTTTGACACAAGGCAATAAAAAAGGAATTTTCTAATAAAAATTCGGCATGTTAATTTATGAGAATGCAAGTCAGATTGTAGGATATTTTTGACAGTTACCCCTCTCCACATTTTGAACGGCGGTTGTCAACTTTCAAATATCAAATGAAATTATATCTTTTTTTGAAAATTTGATTGTCAAAAACTATGAAAGTATAAATTAATAAATGATTCTATCTCTTTAGAAAGGAGATAAAAGTACACATTTTTTGTTGCATCAAGGCTAAGTACCTGTATAATAAAAACTATGTTACACCCTTTTATTACAACATTAATTACAGCTTAAACATTTTTCACACTATTTTTAGATAGCCCTGTAATTAATTATGTAATTCATTAGTTTTTAAAAGTTATCTATGCATCAAAATGGGTCAAAACTATGAATATCCTTAACTTTTTTTCACAGGGTGTAATAGAAACCACATAAATGGTATGTCCTTTTTAATTTCTTGTTTTGTTTAACTAAAATTTGAGAAGGATTACTTATATTAGCTTTTTTAAATTTTAAATGATAGCATATGGTGTATAGAATAGATTAAAAGTTAAAACTCGGAACATTTCTTACTTTTTTAAACAATAAGCACCAAAAAAAAATTTATTTTCCTTCAGATCATATTTATCAACATAATTTCAGAAAGATTTATGCTTGTGGGCCTTTACAAATTACTAAAAAACAGTTTTCACTAACTTTTATTGCACATAAAAGGTTTCTCAAAAAATCCATATATCAGTAGTGAAATTTATGAACTTCGTTCTTTCTCTTTTGGGTAAAAAGTGGGAAATGTTATGGGTTTTTATTTTTATTTTAGTCTATACACTATAGGATATCATTGACAATAAAAAAAAAAACAAAAATGGGTGGGTTCGATAACAACATAATACCTAAGAACAACTATCCACAAGTCCCATAATAAAAATAATGTTATGGCTCTCTTTTATATTTGACTTAGAAAAAGAACTGCCTTCTTTATAATTATTTAGTTAAAAGATGAACAAAACAGAACAGAATGTTCATTTTAAGGGCATTTATTACAGTTTCAAACAATTTTATACAAATTTGATAGAAGGAGAGGTGAAGTTAAACTAAACTCAAGGGTGAATATTTTAAAAAATTAACCTTCGAGACTTTTAGAACAGGTAGTATTAATAATAGATCTACAAATAGGTTTCATATTATTACACCCAGAACTAATCTGTTTACCACAAATTTGACAACTGATGTTTTCAACGTAAGTTGGTAGATACTTATATTTAAAAAGGAAGATTAATAATTATTGTTTGGAAGCGATAGCTGCTTAAAACCATTTTTTTTAAGTGAATTAGTTTGTAACTTAATTCACATACATAAAATTTACAAGATATGCTGGAAAAACAAATTCATGGCCAGAACCATAAAATCTATCAGTATACCCGATGATACATTTGCTAAGGATGCATATTTGTATGTACTAAGTTTTTTTTATTTACCTGTATTCCCCTTCTACTACCCAATTTCTCCAGTTTTTCAATACAAGTATCAAACGGGAATTTTGGAAATAATCGATGACACCAATACTCATAGGTTTTCATAATAACTTTCAAATCCTGATCTTCATGCCCTTTTCCTTTGAATTTCACTCTTTCAAAATAAGATTGAAGAGCAGTTATTCCTCTAGGGCCTGAAATATTTATATTGAATGTAAGTTCACTATTTTATTAGTCTTCGTTAAAGTGCAACACAATGTAGAATTTTAAACTGTTGTAATGATATACAGTTGAAACTTCAGCAGAAACGAAATATTATAGTATACAGAAGTAGATGTAATGCTTATGCTTAATTGCAAAAAAAAAACAAATATTTTGGAAAGTTAAAGTTTTAGAAAGTCATGGAACTTTATGAATAAAGTACTAAACAAATTCACATACCTTTAATAGTTGTTTCGTTAAATTTTGGTTGGGGATTCCTAATCACACGTTTTGGTTTAACAGTCCTTTTTTCTTCCCCTTCATTGTTTTCTCCACCAGCATCATCCCTTTGAACTTCTTCAGTATTCTCTTCTAAATTATTTGGTTCACCTTCAGTATCCGAAATAATGACTTTACTATTAAGAGGTTCCTCATCAGACGACATTTTGTAATTTTGAAATAAAACATCTAATTAAAAAAACACTAAAACAAAGTCTCAATGTCAACGTCTTTGGCGCGAATATCTAAGAAAATGTTGGGTTATGTTGTATTCATGATTAACGTTTAAATGATCAATGACGTTTATTTCCTTCAAAATCCTCATCCCATTGCGAATCTTCTGAAGAATAGTTATTAGAATTTCCATTAGTTCTAAGTGTATCAGAATCTGCTCGATTCATGCTTTGCAGAAATGCAACTAATAAATGCCTATTAATTCGATCTGTCTGCGTTAATTCATTCGCCTGTTGGGGAGTTTGAGCGTCCTGCTGACTATTTTCTGAAACTTCCAGATCAGTATGTTGATCTTTATTAATGCCAGGCATATTACCTAGTTAATTTTTTTCGGATAGTTATAATTGGGCACTAACAATAATAATCACTAACTAAATGACAGTTGTGACAGCTTCATTATGTCTCTATTATTTATTATTATCTTCTGCTTTCTAATTTACAACCTCAGCTTCTAGGACTATTCAGCCCACTCACCTCTCTTCCTTTTGGTAACAATTTTTGTTTTGCCAGCTCAGCTTCAAATACTTAAATATTGTTGGACTTAAAAACTTATTCATAAACACCAGTTATTTATTTTCTTTCGGAAAAATGACTTGTTTTTTAAAACCTCCCGTTCAGATTAGATTTGGTAATTATTTACTTTTTTACACCACCGGCGATTTTGATTTTTATCTTTAGGTAATCTTTGAGATCCTATTACGGATACGAAGTAAAATTTTTTTGGTTGTTTCCTTTTTGATTTAACCATCCTCGAATTTCATAAATATCTTTAATCCAATTTACTATTTTCTTTTATCTTTTTTTATGAAAATCCGCTGGTTTTGTATGAAACTACTACTAACAAATATAAAAAGACGTAAACAAATTACTCTTTTTGTAATTTCTTGCCTTCTTTAGCTAAAAAATTGGAGAACAATTAAAAAAGAGCCGTATTCAGTATTTTTTGTAACTATTCTTTTATCTTGACATCATGAAAAACCGTTGTGCTACATCTTTAAAGAGAATATATTGATACAAGTTAATTATGGACTTTTTTGTTGCCTACTTAGGTGGGACGTTACCAGCTAGACTGGTTCCATGTTAGCACCAGGCTAAGTGTCGTAGGTATCATCGTTAAAACCCTAACAGAAAAGGCAGACAACAGCGAAGATTTCCAGCCAGTGATGCACCCCACTGTTGATTAGTGTTGATTCCCTTTTGAGTTACGCCATCTTTGATGATGCTTACTGCGCCTAACCTAGTGTTAACCCAATACCCATTCACCTATTGTTTTCGCGCTCTTGCTGGTACCGTTCCACTTCTGTTATGCAACAAAATATTCATAATTGATTTGTATTACAGTGACTACTAGCTACTCTAATTTGTATCATTTAATATGTTTTATCTTAAAAGTTTGTAGCTTGATAGTTTTTCATGATGCTAATATGCCAACATGAAGGAAAAATACTAGTCCAAAAAATATGAATTATGATTGTCCAGTCTCCCGAACCGCCTCGTAGAAGACAGACCTCTATGTTTTTGACATAAGTGGTTCGGCAGTGTTCGGTTTTGCTGTGTTGTTTGCAAGAGACTTAAACGCTTAGAGTGGAAACTAACGACCCCGCAACAACGAGAGTAGACGCTGCGAACGTGTGAGGACTAGTTATTTTTGCATTCTATCCTGTTCGTCTTCCCAGTTCTACATAGAATATTTAGCGTAAAAGCCGCTATGTGGAAATAAAAGAGGTACGGGGATGACTTGAATGAAAGGGTCACCCCGTGATGCCAGTAGTACTTCTTTAAGGGGCAACCTGTGGAAGCCAAGATGCATTAGAACAAGATTAATTACCTTTTTTACTAGAACATAATCGGTAATTTGCATTCAGTGGACAGAACCTCAGGTTCGAACAGTGCCCGGGATGCACCCCAGAATGAGCTGACGAATTGTTCCAGCACGAAACAGAAGTCAATAATCCAATTACCAAACCAACCAAGTATGATTGTTTCAGGTGTTTCCGGTATTTCAATTTCAATTTCAATCTATGTTTTTGGCACTGCACTTCGCAACTTGCCAGATTGCTCTCCGTCCGGGGCTTATTTAGAGCTGGAGCGACCCTTCCAGATAATTTACACTTTATTCCGGTTTGGAGTCGTTGTCGGTGGGATGTCCGGATGGCGAGCTCTGAACCCCGTGTATTTCAATATCTTTAAATTTGTCTTTCTTAATAAACTCTTCTAATGCATCTTGGTTTCCACTAGATGCCCCTTGAGAGTACTACTGGTCTCACGAGATAACCTTTTCTTTCAAGCTATCCCCTTACCCCTCCCACTCCCGCCGCATAGCGGCCATTACGCTAATATTCTATGTAGAACTGCGGCAGACGAACGGGATAGAATACAGAAACAACTAGGCCTCACACGTTCACAGCGTCTGCTCCCTTTCTAGAGGGGTCGTTAGTTTCCACTCTGAGCGTTTGACTCTCCCGTTTCCCTCCGAAATAAAGCAGCAAAACCGAACACGTGGAACCACTTATGTTAATAACACAGAGGTCTGCCTTCGACGAGACAAACCGGAAGACTGTATTTCCGGTATCCTAATTTGTTAGATAAAATCATGGTGGAGATAAAATAAGCCAAGAAAATCAAGAAGAGAGTTTTGTTACGTCTTTTATAATTGTTTGTAGTAGTTTCATACAGAGCACGTCAGTTTTTATAAAAAGGAAGAAAGAAAAACCGAGGTTAGGATATTTATGATTTTTGAAAATGAACAACTCAGAAACAGAACTTGACCGAAAAAAATTGACTTTGGATTCGTAATCAGGACCCCAAAATCCATCTATATACAAAAAATGATCAGAATCAGCGGTGATGAAAAAAGTAAAATTACCTTAGATTTTAGCAATTGAAAAATATATTTTATTGTGATATTGTATTTACCACATTTTACCATGCATATTACTTGTTGAAGTTAAAAATAAAGAATTAAACTGTGAGCACAAGAGTAAGAAATTTGATGACGGATGTCACGGAAACAAAACGGTAGTTCCGTTCTAGACTTTTCCGCCATCAAAATCCCTTTAGTGCTTATTTTAAATTATATTTGATTATTCCTATATTAAGTATATAAAGGACATATTTAAACATTTCCTGTGAATTTCGGCCATTACCAGATACCACATGATCGCGTTTGTTATCTTCTAAAAGTTGGTTTCACTGAGAAACAGCGTTTATTTAGTGTTAGAAAATATAATAACGTTAAACCATATGTTAGTCAAAGGAATCTTGATGCTAAAACTTTAATCGTTTAACGCATATTTTAGTTACTGGCATCACTAATTTTAGGGAGATTCGGCCAGACGAAGGATGAGAGCACTCGGCCTGTGTATAATTTTTATACCCGCTCGTGTTATTTTTTACATGCTACGGGAGTATAATAAAACAAACAACAACCTTATATTACATTTAATGTTTTGACTGTGTCCGTGTCCAGTGAAGATCTCTGAAGATGCCTCCCAGGCGAAACGTTGAAAAGTAATTCTAATTTGACAGGGTCTAAACCTATCTATTATGATTTCTTTAATTCGGCAAACAAACGCATCATTATTTGAGCATTTTAATTAAGATTTTGATTTATTAAATATAAGAATTAAAAAATATCTACAAAGAGAACTGCAAAAAGGTGAAAAACGGTGATTAAATAATTCAGAAACCAAAGGAGGACGCCCCAATAATCTGATTTCGAATTCGTAATTAGCGCCTTAGTTAAAACTAGTTGGTATACCAGAATCTAGACGCTAAGAGTGATGCATTTTCAGAAAAATTAAAATTTAAGAATGGAGTTGATTTAAAATACATTTTGGAAATATGAGCCTGGCCACAGTCTTAAAATATAAAAATCTTAAAGAAAAGAGAAGAAGAAAAAGGTTAGAAGTTTCAATATTTGCTAATTTGTTTTTTTAATTTTTGGACAAAAAAAAAAGGATAAAAAAACGATGGGAGTAACTTTGTACCATTTTCCTGCAAGTGCTCCATCCCGAGGAGCATTACTAAACGCAAAAGCTATTGGTTTAGACATTGATGTTGAAATAATTAATTTATTTAAAAAAGAACAGTTTAGTGAAGATTTTTTAAAGGTATGTTAACCATGCAGTGGCTGATTAAGCTTTTAAGAGGCTACAAGCACGCCCAAAATGATAAAAATTATTTGATAGCTGCGTGGGGGCGGAAACGCACTACAAAAATAAACTGGAGAGCAAAAAAAAGTCCTCACTTTCAGAGCAAAGTAAATCTTGTATTTTGCGGTGATGCTCCATTGTTTAAGGGCATCATAGGCCAGTGTCTAATGGATCATTTGGCTCTGTTACAAAAAATACAATTTATTATTTTGTTTCAGATTAATCCTCAACACACAGTTCCTACTTTGGTGGATGGCGATTTCAAATTATGGGACAGTCACGCAATAGGACCTTATTTGGCAACAATGTATGGCAAAAACTCAAACTTTTATCCCTCGGATCCAAAACAAAAAGCACTTATTGATCAGAGGCTCTATTTTGATTGTGGCACTTTGTACCCTAGAATTAGGGCAATTTGTGTAAGTAAAATTATCCAGTAATAGTAGACAGCAAAATATGTATAACGAAAGTTCATGCTTATTGTACTTTAAAATAATCACTGTGGGTGGATCAGGACATTGTGACTAACCCTTGTCTCAAGTAGGTACTGATATTTTTAAACAGGGAAAAAGAGTTTTTTATAAAATTAATATTTTATTTTAAAATCTTGGATTTAAGTTAGGGCAATTAATTTTTTTTAACAATTTATATTCTTCCAGTTTCCAATTTTGTTCTTAGGAGAAGACCAAATTTATGACGAACATAAACAGCCTCTAGAAGAAGCCTTAGGTTTTTTGGATGTATTTCTAGAGGGGCATAAATATGTAGCAGGAGACAATTTAACTGTAGCAGACTGTTCATTGGTAGCATCTGTTTCTAGTATCGTGGTAAGGGCTCATTATAGAGTATTTCACCATAAAATGTACAGAGTTATTGGTTATATTTTACCTAGTGGATATCTCCTCTATTTGAAGAGTTAGAAAAAATATTTAAATTATGAAAGATAGGCAAAAAATACCAACTTGGATTTAAATTGAATTCCCTGCATATTGTTTCATTAAGTGCATCTTTTCCTGATTGTAACTATACCTCCCTATCTATAAAGACAACCAAGGAAATTGACAAAATTCATGGCATAAGAGGCAATGTTTGAGAAAGAGAGAGGACATTCTAACTGACACATCTCACCTGGTAGGGTTTTCGTCAATATTCTTAGTTGTCTTTAAAGATGAAGATAATGAACCTGACACTTATAATCAGCAAGAAACAAGTTGGTACTTTTTGATAGTTTTTTTATGTTCTTTTGTTTTATATGCCAATTCAAAATAAAATCCTACTGCTTTCATCATTTCTGTTTAACTCTACAAAGAAACGATTTATTCCATTGGGAAAATATAACCAATGTACTGTTCACACAATACATAAGTCAAATGTCAATAGAGGACCTTTAGATACTAAATTCACTTACTAAAAGTATCTCCAAGCTGAACCAATACCCTTTCTTAAGAGTGTTTTGTGTCATGCATCATCTGTATTTTGGAAAATAGTATGTCTTTTTTTATTTAGAATATAATCGAGAACATTTTGTCAATTTAAATTTTTTTCAGGCTGTTGGATGGGACATAAAGCCATATACCAACGTCAACAACTGGGTAGCGAGGTGTGCTCTATCAATACCAGGGTATGTGGAGGCTAATCAAACAGGAGCTGAAGAATTTGGTAGAGCTGTAAAAAGCAAAATGGCTCCTGGACAACTTCCCTAGAAATTTTGTGACTGAATAACTAAAAAATTTTTTTCCAGTTTTACCATTCCATTCAGTATAAAAGTAAAGAAAAAAAGATGGTTAGCAGTATCCTAAAGAAGAGTTGTTTAAAACTGCATTTGAGTTCTTAGTTCTGTTGAGATTCTAAATAATATTTATTTACAGCTGTGCCACATTTGCTATAAAAAGAACAGTAATTCCTTTAAAAATCCTGGTAAAAGTCATGGTTTTATCTATCATTTTACAAGAATGTGGAAAATGTATGACAATGGTTGTTAAATATAATATTTTAAATATATTTTTGTAAATACTACAGTTTGTTATTTTGTTTTTTATTAAGGATACCTGTTGTCATAATGATAAACTCTTATTTCCAGGGTGTGCCAAAATCAGCAGCAAATTAAATGTATCTGGGAACTAATAAATGGACTACTAAAACATATTTAGCTGTGTGGTGGCAATATTAAATTTGTTATTAAAACAATACCTTATATATTATTGCATTTTTATATTTTCCTGGACATTCTGAAGATTTTACATGTTATTATAGTTCCTCTATCTAAATTCAACTGTTTTCGAAAAAATAATGCTTGAAAGTTGACAATTTTGAAGCCAGACGAAACAATAACTTTGATGAAAATAAATTTTACTTTCCTTTCTTAGTTTTTAATTATCTATTTTCTGACACATATCTGATTTGACACTTCCTTTCAAACCTAAAACTGGTATGAAATAATAGATTACTTTTTTTATCATCCCTTTCAAAATTCAATTGGCAACATACTCCTGTTGAACTCCGAACACTACTCAGTTTTAACTTATTACCTACCAATAAAACAATATAAAGAAAAATTATCTTTTATTACCTTAAAATATTGAAATCCCAGCACCAAGTTATCACAAGTAAGAAATTAAACTCTTCTATGGGGAGTCTAAAAAAATTATGATGATTGCATGTGTTTATATGTTTTAATTTATATTTTTTTAATCAGCATGTTTGTTGCTTAAATACTATAGTAATTTAGATCATAACACTTATTAATAATATCAGTTAGAGATGGGAATCGTTACGGTTTTGCATTATTTTTTAAGTACCTGCGTGCCTACTGTCGATGAGGAAAAAGGGTCAAATTTTTGTACCTATTTCACGAAAGATATTTTTTCTACAGCCGTGCGGAAAAATCAATTTTCCGCACCGATATCCATGCGGAAAATTGGTTTTTCCGCACTAATGTTATTTATTAATTAACCATCTTTGATACATACCTCAGAGTGTGTAGCAGGCTTAATGTATTTCATTTTGATTAGCTACCAGGTTTCCAGGTCACTAAGGATGCTTAAAGTCAATTGTTAGAAATCAACAAACTGACATTCGACATATTTATTGTCACTAATTGGTTTTATATGTGCGTATTTTCCATAATTTTGCATTATTACAATGAATTTAAGTGAATTTGACAATCTGGCCATGCAAGACGGGGTTCCAGAATTATATATTGCAGCAAAAGAAGTAGATTTGAATTTGCTTCCAGAAAAATCCAAAGACATACATACAGGCATACGAAAAATTCATCAAATGGTGCGCCAACAACAAAATCAACATTAGTACAGAAGAGGTGCTTCCAGTTTACTTTCAAGAAATTTCAAAGAATTTTCACCCTTCTACAATGTGGTCCAAGTACTCAATGATAAAATCTATGCTAACAATTAAGAAAAACGTTGATATTAGCTGGCATTTTAAATTGATTGCTTATTTAAAAAAGAAAATGGTAGGTTTTAGACCAAAAAGGTCTAAAATTTTAAACCACGAACATGTTGAAAAATGTTTAAGCATTGCGCCGTATTTACTAATCAAAGTCGCAATAATTGTTGGAATCGCTGAAGCCTGTAGGCGTGAAGAATTAAGTCAACTATTGTGTGAAAATGTAGTCGAACAAGATTTTGTTTCTGGTGAAAATACCTGATAGCAAGACTCACCAGAGCAGAAGCTTTGTTATAACTGAAGAAAAAATCTTAATTTAGTCAAGAAGTACATGTCTCTGCGTCCCAAAAATACACCGCATCAAAGGTTTTCTTATCAGTTTCCAAAAATGTAAATATACTACTTAAACTGTTGGTATTAGTAACTTTCAATTTCAATCTATGTTTTTGGCACTGCACTTCGCAACTTATTTAGAGCTGGAGCGACCCTTCCAGATAATTTACACCTTATTCCGGTTTGGAGACGTTGTCGGTGAGATGTCTGGATGGCGAGCTCTGAGCTCCCGGTCACCCCGTGTATTTCAATATCTTTAAATTTGTCTTTCTTAATAAACTCTTCTAATGCATCTTGGCTTCCACTAGATGCCCCTTGAGAGTACTACTGGTCTCACGAGATAACCTTTTCTTTCAAGCTATCCCCTTCCCACTCCCGCCACATAGCGGCCATTACGCTAATATTCTATGTAGAACTGCGGCAGACGAACGGGATAGAATACAGAAACAACTAGGCCTCACACGTTCACAGCGTCTGCTCCCTTTCTAGAGGGGTCGTTAGTTTCCACTCTGAGCGTTTGACTCTCCCGTTTCCCCCCAAAATAAAGCAGCAAAACCGAACACGTGGAACCTATTATGTTAATAACACAGAGGTCTGCCTTCGACGAGACGAACCGGAAGACTAGGATTAATAACTTTGGTAAGATGCCATCAGACGTGCCTGCTTTTTTGAGACTTTCAAATCCAGAGACTGGACACTGTTATAAACGTTCTTCGGCAACTATGTTGGCCGAGGCTGGAGTAGATATTACTAATTTGAAACGTCTCGGGGGATGAAAAGTGACAAAAGTTGCAGAATCATATGTGGACGAATCCATGGAGAACAAAAAATGCATCGCCAACCGAATTCTATGTTCTACAAGAGAAAATTCCAAGGAAAATTCGCCTCCTTCTATAAGTTTCGCGTATGAAATTGATAGTATTGCTGACAACAATGGACCAATGAATCAGCACCAATATTGACAAGTTAAGAAGAAAAAGTTTCGACATTATTGCTAGCGCCAAAAAGGCTAACCATCAAAATGCTGCCAATTTAGTTAATAACGCCTATAATTGTCAATTTTCGGTTACCTACCATGTTAATTACAACAAAGAATATTTTTTTTAAACAGTTTTCTATAGCTGTTAAATTTTTAGCTTTTAAATATATAATAGTTTGTTTCTTATAGTTTAATAAAAACTATTAAATCACTACGAATTATGTTCTCATTTTCGCACGTCTGTAGAATAACTATTGTATCTAACCCTTGTGGAAATGTTTTTTTCCGCACTCGGCCATTTGTTAAATTACAAAAATTTCCCAGAACAACAACAAACATACGCCCCATAAATCTTAACGTCAATGGATGAACATTTTAAGAAAATTAAACATGTTTTTGTTTAATTTTACAGATAAATTTCAAAAGTGCTTAACATAATTTCAATTTTGGTTGTTTGGCTTCCACAAGTTGCCCCTGAAGAAAATACTACTGGTGTCAAGAGATGACCCTTTCTTTCAAATCATCTCCGTATCCCTTCTACTCACGCCACATAGTGGCCATTACGCTATATATATGTAGAACCGGGCAGACGAGACAAACAGGATAGAATGCAGAAATAACTAGGCCTCACACGTTCACATACTCTGCTCTCTTAATCGCGGTGTCGTTAGTTTCCACTCTGAGCGTTTGAGTCTCTTGCATCCCTCCGTTTGTTTGAAAAATTTATATCTTCAATAGCAAACCTGAGAATAAAGCACTTTCTTTATCTTTCGATAAACATGTAACGAATACTGCAAAAAGAACAGGAAATGGTCAATGAATTAGATTTAGATGGCCAGAACAATTAAACCATCTCATTTGACAATTTAGGGAATTTTTGAATTTTGTCAAATTTGCTGCTGTTTATTTACACCAGTTTTACCTTAGAGTAAGAATTCTTATTCTAAAAGTTTTACTATGCTATTTTTACTGATTCTAGTTCATATTTTTCGCGGCAATAAAACTAACCAATTTGTAAGTAAGACTGCAAAAAGGTTCGGGACAGTGATCCAAACATTTAATGTGACTATTTCACTCATTAACAGCAAACCAGTGAAACAATTGCATTTATACTATTTAAACCAATCAAATCGTGGTTACAGCGATAGAACAACTACAAGCTGTTTTATCCATTTCGTTTCACCACTGTGATTTCCTATCTCTACTGTGTTAAAGTAATTTAACTAACTAATCGAAGCTTGCCTTGACCAGTAAAATTCAAACAAAACACTTTCATTACGTAATCATATAACCGATGCCATTTCATATTTGCGATCAATTTATGAATTCATTCTCAGTTTGTGATTTTGTAAAGTAGGTGAAAAATTACCGAGGTGTTTGGTACTAATGAGTTCAAGCTGATCTATTGTTGTAATTAGTCGACGTTTCGACCCCTATGAGGTCATCGTCAAGACTCTAAAAGTTAAGAACTGTTGTTTAATATTTTTTTTTAAATTTAAGGAGAAATGTTCTTTAGAAAATTTAAGATAATAAAACAGAAATAAACTGTTTTCCAATTATACGTACCTAAGTTGATTTGTTGCTCGATTTACATGCCCTTTTGAATTCTGCCTGGAATAAAAACCTCTAGTTTTAGCCATCGATAAGAGCTATTTCAATTGGGAAGAGGGGGAAATAATAAATAACTACATTTGTACCTTCAAAAGTGAAACCTTTACAGGCAATTAAAGGTATAATTTCTGGAAAATATTGTTTTATCAAATATGTAAAACCATATTAGTTAGTTTATGGCTTTGAAACATTAACACGCTACCCTTACCATAAAAAGTAAAGAAGTTAGTACCAATCAGCTACCATCTTTGATACTAGCCATCTATAACATTGGCAGTTTCTGTAATTAATAAGTGTTATGGGATATATCGAGTATGTTTTGTTATCCAATATATTTCATTCTACCAAAGGCTGACAAAACATGTATACAGTATAAAAACAAATGCAATGCTTAGATAAAAAGTAAAGTTAATATATAAAATTATTAACAAGTCAATAAATAAAATATCAATGGTAAAAACAGATAAAAATAAGAGTACTTTGGCATTAATTGCATCATTAGTAACTAAGAAATGCACTTAGAACAGGATTTCCAAAAAGTTAACGAATTCTATATTCTATAAAGAAGAATCTAGTAGACTTACTAGGTATAACCGGTTAGGCATCTGGTATCATCTATTTTGAGTAGGGTGCCATGGAAACAATACCATTGACAGTTATACTGACATATTTGTGTGCGTCAATACAGTGACGGCTAATTAATTGGAAACGATAACTTACGAAAATCTGCACTATTGCTAGTAAGAAACTGGTTTAAGATATTTCGATATTATAATCATTGTTGCTATTGTTAGGGTGTACATCTATTATTATCGCATTAAGCAACCTTATTAAGTATAAGAAATAATTTATTAATTATAAAATTCGAAGAACACTACATTTTTAAGCGGCAAACTAGTTGGAAACTTGGAATCAACACTTTCTAACAAGAAGGCTTATTTTAAAATTGACAATCGTTACCATAGAGCTTTAGTGGGTTGTTGACTTCCGGTCGTGTCAATAATTTAATGTTAATCTTCATTCGAATTTTTGCAAATATGGGTTCGCGAAAAACTTGTAACGAAAATGAAAGACGTGTCATTATTAATCCTCATAGGAAAGGCTATTCGTAACAAAATATTGCAGAAATGGTTAATCGTTCCAAAAAGGCGGTGTTTAACTCTGTTCATCATGATAGGATCTATATAACTTACTTAAGAATTGTCATGAATATGTCTGTGATGTTGTCCTACGAAGAGGGGGTATTTCCTACTAAACTAAAGTTGGCGTGATTCCAACTTTTAAAAAGGGCGACTTGAATGATTATAGTAAGTATCGACCAATAAGCTTGTTGTCGGCTATCTGCAAAGTATATGAGATGAATTTGGGAGATCAACTCTCTTCCTATTTTGGAAAGTATAACATCTTATCCTTGGCACAACATGGATTTACCGAACTAAAAAGTACTGAGACCGCTCTCTCTGCTTTCCAAAATAATATTGTGCAGGCACTTGAGGGTAAGCTATGTGTAATGGGCCTGTTTATTGATTTCTCACGCGCATTCGATATGGTTGACCATCGACTTCTAATATGTAAGTTGCAGAGATACGAAATCCGTGGAAAGCCCCTTGTATTACTCACTTCATACTTGGAAAGGCGATATCAGTGTGTTGTTGTGAATGGCAAAAGAAGTATTTCGAACATTATTACTCAGGGTGTTCCCCAAGGATCAATCCTCGGGCCATTGCTTTATTTGGTTTATGCTAACGACCACATACTATATCTAGAAAAAGGTTCACCTAGAGTCCTTTCCATTTGTGACGATGACACCAACATCCTCATAACTAGACACGATCTACCATCATTAAAAACCATGGCTGAAAAGGTGTATAAAGGGGTAATTCTTTGGTCAGAAAAAATAAATTGGTTTTAAACAAAAACAAATTGTCTCCTATTTTCGTCTCAACAACATCATGATTTTATGCGATAAATCTGATGACACTGTCTACTCCACTGATACAACGAAAATGCTTGGTGTAGTTTTAGACAGTGCCCTTACTTGATGCAAGTGCATATAAATACCTATCATTGCAGTCAGATGTGTAAAAATTTTCACTATTCGTAGCTCTTGTGCACAATAAACGTGTTTTTTCTGTTGCAAAGAGAGAGTTCATGAGATTCATGTAAACCCGTTTTTGAATCTTTACAAATTTTAACATTATTTGATTTGTACATACTTGAAATTTGTCTATATGCATACAAAAATAAATCTTTCCTGCAGTCTACTAGAGCACCTCATCATCATGACACTCGTAGGAGACATCTTCTCTTGCCATGTATTCATAGAACTAGTTCTTATCAGAAAAGCATATTGTTTAATTCATGTAAATTTTATAATGTTCTTGAAAAAAGTATCAGGGACTCACCATCTGTCAATATATTTAAAAACAAATTAAAAAAATTACTATTGGAGAAGAACTGCTACAGTGTTCATGATTTTTTTAATACAGAGGCACCTAAAGTATCAAAAAATTGGTTAGTGTGCCCATATAGTTTTGTGTGTCAAAGGAGCAACTCGATTTAGACCTGCTTCGACTTGTGCATGACTGTATATTTTGGCCTTTTCTTTAGTTATTGTGATGTATTATATTTAGATTACTTTTTAACTGAAGAAATACAAATATTATTATTATTATTATTTGGATAGAAATTTTTGTTGAAAATCCAAAAGAATTTAGTGTTCGAAGTGTTCGTAATCGTTTGAACGAGGCACAACTTTTTGGCAGGGTACCAAGGAAGAAGCCTCACCTTTCTAAAGTGAATCGAAGGAGCCATTTGGAATTTGCTAGAAATCACTTTCCTTGGAACGTCCAACAATGGAGCAGATACTATGGTCAGATGAATCCACGGTACCAAATAAAGAATTTGACCCGCGCTACACCATGAAAACAGCGAAATTTGGTGGTGGTTGTATCATGGTATGGGGCTGCCTCTCTTAGAATGGTGTTGGCCCTCTTTATAGAATAACTGGTACTATTGATCAGTATGAATACATTAACATACTGGAAAACGTGATGCAACCATATGCAGAAGAAAATTTATCAGTACATTGGAAATTCCAACACGATAATGATCCAAAGCACTCTGCTAGGAGGGTGACTGTATGGCTTCAAGATAATCAGGTAGATGTTTTACAATGATCATCTTGTAGTCCAGATCTTAACCCAATAGAAAATCTTTGGATGATAGTTAAAAGGAAATTAGGTTCAAGAACAAGAACCAAAATTTCGAGGAAGTATTCGAGAGTATGAGAAAAGCTTGAACCAGTATTCCACTAGACTTGTAGACGTCTAATACAGTTCATGCCTAGGAGTGTTTGAAAGTAATTGAAGCCAATGGATATTCAACTAAATACTAGGTACTCGATTGAGACAAAAACTTATAAGTTGTTAGAAAATGTTGAATCAGAATTACGTTTCCGTTTAGTTTGCCGCTTGAAAATAGAGTGTTCTTCCAATTTTGTAATGAGTAAATTATTTTTTAAACTTAATAAGGTTATTTAATGCGATAATAATTGATATACACCCTAACAATAGCAACAATGATTATAATATTAGGAATATCTTAAACCAATTTCTTACTAGTAACGGTTCAGATTTTCGTAATGTATCGTTTCCAATTAGTTTGCCGTCACTGTATTTGCAATGTATGTAATGATAGATACGTTTTCAATTAATGTTTTTGTAGAAAAATAGTTTATTTTGAGTCAACAATCACTTGCGCAAACCTAAAGAAATTTCCATCGCGAGTTTAATATCCAAGAGTTCCAATACGCCACACCATAAAGAATTAGGTTCCAGATTTCAATATTAAGGGGAAAATAAATAATGTTAGAAAATATTGAACATGTCATCAAGCTGTAGAGTAGAGAGAAACCCAAAACGATTTGCATTAAGTCAGTCAGTTGCTTGGCACATTTCCAATAGGATATTGGCAAGAATTCGGCATTTTAAGGGCATTTTCACCAGTACAAATTTCAAGTAGTCCCTAAGTTGAAAGATGCAAATAAACCTGTTCGTGTTGCTTTCTGTAGACAGCTTTTGCAAGGTTTAGAAAATGATGAAAACCAATTGAATTTTTTGATGTCAGATGAAGCTCACTTCCATTTAAGTGGCTATGTTAATATTCAAAATTATCACTACTGGGTAGAGGAAAATCCAAAACAACTCCATGAAAGACCGCTTCACGACCATAAGGTCTCCATATGTGTGGTGTTTGATCTTTTGCTATGGTTGGACATCTTTTTCGAAGAAAAAATGCATATGTCTCAATTAACTTCGAGCATTACGTTCATATGTTAGAAACATTTTTGAGACCAGAATTATGCAGACGCCGGCAAAATTAAATGTGGTTTTAGCAAGATGGTGCTACCGCACATATAGCACGGCAGACTAGACTTATATTGCAAGGAATCCTGCCCGGTCACTGATTTGGTGACATAACATGGTCGCCTAATTGTCCTGATTCGACAGCTCCTGATTTCTCCTCTGGGGATATCTCAAGCCAAAGGTTTATGAGAGACCCCATTCAATTTAGGAACTTAATATTCGAATTTTCAAAAAAAAGGGAATACTAGTGCAGAAATGTTGGAATGAGTATAGGTTACAACAATGTGAAGAGGTTCAGGGAACGCATTTGAAAAATGTAAAGAATTAAATTGCACATTCCCGATTGTTGAAATACTGGGTGTCACACGGAAAAGTAACACATTTCGCGACTTAATAGCTCGAAAACGAAAAATGATATCGAAATGCGATTTTCACCGAATGGCTTAGATTTGCCCTGAGTTTTTTCTTGTCAATGTTGCCAAATTTTTCCATTTATCCTAGGATCGCGAAGAAATACCTATTTTTCCGAAGCACACTTGATAGTTATGGTGTCGCATAACTACGAAGAATGGATAGCGATGGATGACGTCGAAAAGTAGAGCGACTTTTAAAGATTATTAAATCTAAGGCATACAAAATTCAATCATTTCAACGAATTATCCCCAAGCTTACGAATAAAGATACTAGATACACATATGAAACAATTCTAGATTTAACGAGACTGTCCTCATACGTAATTAATAATGCCAGACGAAGCAACATTTCATGTAAACAGAAAGGTTAATTATTATGAAAGAGTTTACAAAGATAATTTTAAAATCTAAGAAGTTAAAATAAATATCCCCAAACGATGTATTTTTGAAAAGAAGAAGTGTCAAATACATAGAGTGTCCCATTTAAAATAAAACAGTAATTTAGTCCCAAAAAATAGGTATTTCTCCGCGATCCTAAGATAAATGGGAATATTTGGCAAAATTGACAAGAAAAAAACTCGGGGCAAATCTAAGCCATACTAATTCCTAGCCCTACAGTGAAATTTTGAAAGTAGATGATACCACATACCTAACCCAGTATTAATAAAAGAGAATCTAGGATTACTAGATATACTGAAGTTGGTAACATAAGGTCTTAATTACAGCCAACAAAACGAACTATAAAAAACGCTACCTTAACTAAGGCGATTTTAAAGTAAACGCATTAAATTCAACAGCAAATTCTTGACCTATATCTAAGAAGAAAAAGTTCTATAAACATCTGGTGTAAAGTGTATCGTTTTCAACCTACTTAATTAAAATTACCAAAATTAATTAATTGAAATTCTGAAAAAATCGCTGGAATTATTTTCAAGTTCGAAACGCGGCCGATAGGGGGCGTAACAGCAACTCAAAAACGGAAATGCCGATTTCTATTTAAATTTTCCTAATTAAGGATTAACGAAAATATAAGCATTTTATTCTTCAGGAAAGGATACAACTTTTTGCTGTTTTCAACTGTCAATTTTTTTTCTTTAAATGTTTATGTCCCTGTTTTGGATCAACCAATTACAATGAACTTGGTGTCAGAAAAAAGCCATTAACTGTACCGTAATGATTCAATAAGTGGCCACTAGATGGCAATCAATTAGTATGATATAACTGTTTTGTCACAAATTAATTTAAAGTTATAAAAGGTATCGAATATTGAAATAAAAATTCCAGGTCCGTATTTAAATTAAAAAAGCTGTTGATGGTCGCCCGAATACGAAACGTCAGAATGAAAAACTAACTTCACTAATTTGTAGAGGAGGAAAAGTGACGATGTTGAACTGCAAATTATTTTCATCTGTTATTACAACTAAGCCTACAATTATAGAAAAATTTAAAAAAAAAAAACAAAAAATAACTTTTATGGTTTTTCTATAATTGAAAGCTTAGTTGAAATAACAGATGAAAATAAGTTTGATATCATTGTCACTTTTTCTCCTCTACAAATTAGTGAGGTTAGTCTTTCAATACGACGTTTTGGATTCGAACGATCAACAACGTTTTTAATTTAAATACGGACCTGGATTTTTTTATTTAACTATTCAATAAAAGTTATATCATACCATCATATTAACATATTGGCACCTTACTGCCCGAATAATAGTCGAGAGAAATGACGTTATTGAAAATATCTCGAAATATAGACAAATTTCGTTAAATTTTTGGTGTGAGATCTGCTAGCTCAGTGGTAGTCTACTGGGATAGCATTGCAAAGGTAATTAGTTCCATCCATGACGTTTTTTTTGAATTTCGTATGCAGTTGTGTTTTAAACATCGGACTGTGTTTTGGTTAACCCTGGTTAGGCCCTTTTTTTTTCTGGGTTCAATTAAAAAGGTATATCTACAGGGTGTCCACGAACAACCCCTACAAAATGAAAGGGGTGATTCTACATTACATAACAAATTTTCATATTAACCTAGGTCCGGAAATGCTTCGTTACAGAGATACAGGGTGTTGAAATATAAATTTTATTTTATTTTTTATTAAATATCTGTTGCAAATAATAAAATTTCCTCACGAAATTGGGCATTCGGGATATTTTTTGGGCGAAGAATCATAATTTGGTATTAAATTTTATGGGCCCTACGTACAGGGTTTTCCTGTATATTTTTCCACCCATCTAGAGAGTTTATTTGAATAGATAAAGAAATGTCGTAAATACAAAAGTTGTTGGGTTTTTTATGAAGATTTAGAATATTATATCATAAGCGCGAAAATATTATTGGAAATGTCAAATTTTGACAGGTTGTCGGTTTTTTGAAATGAAACACCCTGTATATTAAATCATAATGTTGAAGATCTTTTTTTTTCTAATTTCAAATATATTGTATACTTTTAATATATTCTGTCAATTAGTTTTGGATATACAAGCGTTTAAACATTAAAGAAATAGTAAGGTAATTTGCGCTAAGACATAGTGAGCCATGGTCAAGACAATTGCAATGAACGACGCCTCTTTGACGTTTACCGGTCAGAAGTAATTATTTACGAGCATTTTTAATATCTAAAGCCTGGGTTATAAATTGAAAACGTTTGCATCTTGCGTCGCCGTTTGCGCTGTCCTTGAAGTTTACGTAACGTAAAGCAATGGGTACGATATATTTCGCCGCCATCCGTTGTAGTTTCCGCTAGCCGTCGAAAAGATGGCCATCTTTAACTTTGACGGAAATCGTAAATCGGTTTGCGTTAAGCTGCAACCAATGAAATTGCTGGATTTCAGAGGGCGTCGTCCTTCGTAATAAATTTGACATTTATATATAAATAACATCCTAGTGCATTTAAAAAAAACTGCTTGGGGTCATTGTCTTTAATTTTAAGAAAATACTAGTATGAGTTTTGAGTATTTCTATCCCAACCGAATTCGCCACCTTCTTTGCCGCATTCTCTTCAACAATTTTACAGCTGTGACAGACATTAATATGTCCACAATGCCTAGTCTTTACTAGGCATCGTTACTATGATTTTGGTTATCCATTCTCCGCAAACTAAAAAAACGCACATAAACTTAAAAACAAGCAAGACAAAATTGAATTACACGAAAAGGTGACAAATTAAAACATAAAAGTAAGGTTAGTTCCACAGGCTACGCAAAGCGCAATCGTTTTCAATCTATAACACGGGCTTAGAATCAGCGTAAACACTTAGCTCAATCCGACGACGCAAAACGCAAACCTTTTCAATCTATAATCCAGGCTTAATACGTTGCACGATGGGTTATTCGGAAGAAGAGAAACTCGACATGATAGAATTATTTTATTTACATGGTAAAAATGCATCGATCGCTCGTAACGTATGTTTAACCGGAAAAACAAGCATTTTTGGTCAAAAGAAAATCCTCGAGCTCTTCAAGCGGTCAAAATTCAGGGAAGAAGTTGTTGTTGTTGAATGTTATTGGACCTATATTTTTAAATGGGAATTTAACCGGACAAAGGTATCAGGAGTTATTAGAAAACAAAATCGAGGGGTATTTAGAACAACTACCGATTAATTCATATCTTAATTTGATATGGCAACAAGATGGTGCCCCTCCTCATAATGTCCAGCCGGTCACCAATTTTTTAAATGACAGGTATCCATTTTGGATTGGAAGACATGGACCATTAAGATGGCCAGCAAACAGACCCGATATCTCTCCATTGGACATATTTTGTGGGGTTATCTGAAAAACAAGATATATTTAAACACCCAATCACTTCATTTTATCTACGCATCCCTACACAGAAAATTTAGAATGCATTATAACCTAAGGAGGCTATATAGAAAACCAAAACTTAGTTCTTTAAGCTAATATTATTATTTACCTACTTTATATTATTGATTTTTTATGGTACTGTTTCTTTCCACTATTCTAACTTTTCGCTTAAGTGTTTTTCTTTCATTCAATTGTTTAACGATGTTTAATATTATGCTACGAGTGGGTATTGGTCTATCTGGAAACCGTCTATGATATTCGTTACGAGCTATCGATGCATTTTTACCATGTAAATAAAATAATTCTATCATGTCGAGTTTCTCTTCTTCCGAATAACCCATCGTCCCACGTATTAGATATTAAAAATGCTCGTAAATAGATACTTCTGACCGGTAAACGTCAAAAAGGCGTCGTTCATTGCAATTGTCTTGACCATGGCTCACTATGTTTTAGCGCAAATTACCTTACCATTTCTTTAATGTTTAAATGCTTATATACCCAAAACTACTTGACAGAATATATTAAAACTGTATATATATTTGAAATCATAAAAAACCCAACAACTTGTGTATTTACATTTCCGTATCAATTTAAATAAACTCTCTAGGTGGGTGGAAAAATATACGGGAAAACCCTGTATGCTACTATTATTTATGTAAATTTGCGATTTAGCGATGCACTTCTGGGTTTTTTACGAATAATATAAGCTAAAAAACTATACTTACTCAACAACGCTAGAGGTAACCGTTCTCACACAATTTGCAAGTTTATGCGTCGATGCAAGGTAAAACAATTTTTTAATAATAATAATCTTAAGGTATATTTATTCCAAGACAATACAAAATTAAAGGTAAGTATGAATTATTCTAAACTATAATAAATGCTCCACGTGCTAACCGTTAGTTTGAAGGCATAATATAATTCTTTTTTTTTAGAGAACGTAGTATACTTTATATTTATTACTTTAGTATTTATTCATAATTCTTCAACAATACTAAGCAGCCGTTCTCAACAATAATAAACGCAAGTGTTATTTTGAAAAAATTGTTGTCATATTAATAATTTGATTTAATTGAAAATAAGATTTGAATTTACATTTTTTTAAAAAATGGTTTCGTTTATGAAAAAAATACTCTCATATTTTATTCTCCGATGAATCTAGTTTCACGGAATTAATAATTTACACAATTCACATCATTATGCATATGTTGAAGATAATTCCTATGTGGCGAAAGAAACCAAACATCAACATCGGTTTAATATTAATGTGTGGATTGGTATTGTGAACAACACCCTAATTGGACCTGTTGAGTTGCCAGGTCGACTAACAGGGGAAGAGTATTTAAATTTTCTTCAGAATATTTTACCTACATTACTAGAAGAAGTTCCTTTAAATATTCGGCAAGCCATGTGGTTTATGAACGATGGGTGTCCAGCTCATTTTAGTCGAAATATGCGTCAATATCTGGACCAGACTTACGAAAATCAGTGGATTGGTAGAGGCGGACCAGTTCAATGGCCAGCTAGGTAGCCAGACATAAATCCTTTTTTATTTTTGTATATGGGGTTTTCGCGTAAGCAGCTCTGGTTGCGAATTCAAAATGCCTGCATCACTCCTTTCATTTTATAGGGGTTGTTCGTGGATACCCTGTATATTAAAATAATACCAATAAATTAAAGTTTTAATTATTGTCTTTGCTATTATGAGTGGTTCGCAACGACCCCTATTTCATTGGTGCTTTGTGTTCGGTGGATCAGGGTTTAGCCGGTCTTCTCCCAAATTTCAAGAAAACAAATATTTGTCTCAACTTTAAGGACCCTGTACGTTGAAAACGAAGCACTTTAGACCACATATTTAGAGGACCTTTGCACCTATAATGGGTGTGTGGTGTACTGTCAATTTTTTTGTAAAATATCTGTCTTTCTGAGATAGTCCAAGAAACACCCTGTATATCGAGAACCAATAATTTAACACTTTCTCGTTTTTTATTAAAGTGACTAAACGTGAATTTTAAGTACAAGGCTTATTTTAGGTGAAGTTTAATACCCCATACCTCAAAAACTAGTCATAGTGTGAAGATGATCCATGAAGACTTGAAGAAAAAGTTCACAGGGGTATCAGATGAAAATTTTATCAAAATTGGCAGTGCATTAGAATCCCATTAAAAGTATGCAGGGTGCTTTAATGCATTTACTTTAGATTCGACCGTGGTAACTCAAACTGTTAGAAACTTAGATTTCAAGAGAAATCAGCTGTATTATTTGATTGCTGACGTTACAGTTATATTTTAACTACTGTCAGTTCTCTAGAAATACAAAATAATACAATGGTAGAAACGTGACATTTTTCTTCTTTCATTTCAACCATTTAAATTTATTACAGAGGATATTTTACGACTGTTAGGACTGCAATGTTAGGTTTCTTTTTAAATTAATATATCTTAAACAATTTATTTCTATTTCCAGTCCAACATAAAATAACCACCATCTAATTTACATTTCCAGATCTCTGATGATGGCAAAAATATAACTGAAGCAATGACCTCAAATCCACTATATTTCTAAGCTAAATCAGTTTAACTCTTTGAAAATTCGTAATATCTAAAAGGACTAACCTAATTTGATCGAAATTCTCGTAATACTTAGTACAAGTTAAAACTTCTTAAGACTTAAAAAATAATATAAATAATATATTAAATACATTAATAAATACATTAAGTACCTACATTTTTATCACACAGCAATTTGTTTTATGATAAAACTTTAAAGGACGGAGCTGATATTTTTATATGTACTTCAAAAAAAAAATATCACAATGTTAAAAATAAAATTTAATATATAATAAAAATATGAAAAGTACTATACGGTTGTAAAGTTTTTTATATATATATATATATATATATATATATATATATATATATATATATATATATATATATATATATATATATATTTTAATGTTGTCCATGGAAAATTTTTAAAGTCATTTTTATTTTTTTTCTCGAAAACGAGGCTAGATACGAATAAAACACAAAAGCCAAACAAGTATGTTTAGTCGCTTAAACTAAAAGAGTCAGTAGCGTACTTTTCCTTCTCAATAACAATGGTTGCGGCGCCCCTTAAGACGCCACTGAACTTAACTTCAATCTTGTTAGATCTGAATTAGCGCCTTAGTACTAAAAATGATACTGCTAAATTTCAACCAAATCGGCTTAGATACTGCTAAATTTCAACCAAATCGGCTTAAGAATATTTATGATGTTTATAAAAAACCGATTTTTTTAAAAAACTTTAACAGACCGTATATCAGAATCGAACAACTCCGGATACATGTTCATACGAACTTTTTTTCTTAAAATGACCTAAAGGCCGTTTTACATGCTGCAATTCTTCTTGCAATATGCAATAGTCTTGAACATGGGCATGACGCAGTTTGATAAAATCCTGCAAGTCTCTTGCAATTGCAAGAGAATTGCACAATACAGTTCTGTCCGATTTTTATTGCAAGTTTCCCGCAAGTCTGGGAAAAAAATTAGTTATATGTCTATCACCAATTAAAGCAAAAGTTCCTGTAGAAGTGAAAGAACGGATTCCTGGCGTACCATATTTTGTGGTTAGAAATTATACTTCTTAACGGGGCCTACGTGATTTACGCATTGTTTATGTCCGGTTGGATTTACTTATTTGACGGCACATTGCAAGAGACGATTCTGTCTGATTTTTATTGCAAGTTTCGCGCAAGTCTGAGAGAAAAACCCAGCGCCTTCTTAGTCTTCTTTCCCCCTTGCTGGTTTGCAGAAGAACAGCAGCAGCAATATTTAAGGAAACTGAAGCAGCAATTACTTTTTTCCAGTTACTTATTTTACGATCCATTTTAACTTTTAATAATAATTTAACTCGCACCACAAGTTTAAGTAAGCTGTCAACTGAATACAATACAATTTTGAATCAAGTAGGCTGCAATCCGGAAGTAAATTTAATTTCCAAAAGTTGGCTACATATTGCAATTGAAACACAATTGCCGCTTGTAAAACAACTTGCAAGAGAGATTACGCGCAATGTCTTGCAAGTGCAACCTCTTGGTGCAATAGACTTGAAGGTAAGTCTTGCAGCATGTAAAACGGCCTTAATGAATCACCTCCTGGAGTTACGTACCGTAGTTAGCAAAGACCTTGTGTATATATATATATATATATATATATATATATATATATATATATATATATATATATATATATATATATATATATATATATATATATATATATATATATATATATATATATATATATATATATATATATATATATATATATATATATATATATATATATATATATATATATATATATATATATATATATATATATATATATATATATATATATATATATATATATATATATATATATATATATATATATATATATATATATATATATATATATATATATATATATATATATATATATATATATATATATATATATATATATATATATATATATATATATATATATATATATATATATATATATATATATATATATATATATATATATATATATATATATATATATATATATATATATATATATATATATATATATATATATATATATATATATATATATATATATATATATATATATATATATATATATATATATATATATATATATATATATATATATATATATATATATATATATATATATATATATATATATATATATATATATATATATATATATATATATATATATATATATATATATATATATATATATATATATATATATATATATATATATATATATATATATATATATATATATATATATATATATATATATATATATATATATATATATATATATATATATATATATAAATATATATATACGGGGTCCGGCAAAATGATCTCCCACATTTTAATCTTTAATAAAAACGCCATTGTAAATGCTATTTAATTTTTTTTATTATTAAATGGAAACTACACTATGCCATTTGTTTTCATTAAGTTTTGAAAATTACAGAGTCCAAGTGGCGACCATTTTTTTCGATGCACTTTCGAAGCTGATTTCTAAAGGTTTCCATCACTTGAGCAGTTATTTGAGGCGATATTCCTGCAATTTCTTGGCGTATTGCTGCTTTCAGTTCGTCAATGGTTCGGGGATGGTGTTCAAAGACCTTCGCTTTCAGGTAGCCCCAAAGAAAAAAGTCGCATGGGGTAAGATCGGGAGAACGCGCAGGTCACCCAACATCTCCACGTAACGAGATTACGTGTCCTGGAAACATTTCCCTTAAAACGTCCATTGGCCTTCTCGCCGTATGAGCTGTAGCTCCATCCTGTTGGAACCACACATCCGGATGTTCAAGTTCTCTAAGTTTTGGTTCCAAAAAATTACGTAGCATGTCGATATATCGACCAGCAGTTACGATAACCGTTACGCCACCCTCTTCAAAAAAGTAGGGACCCCAAACGCCAAATGATCCAACAGCACATCAAACAGTAACACGTGGGCTGTGAAGTGCCTTTTCATGCAGCTGCCGCGGATTTTCTGGTGCCCAGTAGCGAAAATTCTGCTTGTTCACACAGCCAGATAAGTGGAAATGCGCTTCGTCACTCGTAATTAAGACAGCGTTTTGTGGGACGTTTTGAAGAATGTCGTTAGAACATACTCTGCGATTTTCCCAGTCTCGTTCACTAAGTTCTTGCACGATCATAATTTTGTATGGGTGAAACTTCAGTTCTGCGTGTAAAATTCTTCTCACAGAACGATCTGACAAACGCAAAGCAGAAGCATGTTTACCAGCTGAACGGGTAGGAGATCGTTCCACTGCTTCTCTCACAACTGCAATATTTTCAGGTGTCCTAGCACTTCTGGGTCTGCCAGTTGATTTTCTTTTTAAGGCTGAACCTGTGGCTCTAAAGTTTGAAACCCACAACAGTATTGTTTTGCGATCTGGAACCGGAGCATGTCTACCAACCGCGAAGTGAGTACGAAAATTTCTTTGCGACGTCGTCACAGATTCGTTATTTTTCATAAACGATTCGATAATGAATGCACGATTCTCGCCCGTCCAATTCATGGCGACAACTAAAATGGCAAGGCGCGAGCTACCGGCTAAATACCCTAAGCTCCCCTTCTCTTCAGTGATTCGTGCGCAGCGGCGGTGCAAAATGTGGGAGATCATTTTGCCGGACCCTGTATATATATATATATATATATATATATATATATATATATATAATATATATATATATATATATATATATATATATATTTATATAAATATATATATATATATATATATATATATATATATATATATATATATATATATATATATATATATATATATATATATATATATATATATATATATATATATATATATATATATATATATATATATATATATATATATATATATATATATATATATATATATATGTGTGTGTGTGTATAAAACGACACCTGCTTTTCAATAGCAAAGGAAAAAATCAACTTTACGAAAATATCGTCTTTAGTTGCATAAGATATATTCAGTAATCTTCACTGTACTGGACTGTTATTAAATTTCCAAATATCTGAAGATTGAATATGTTGCAGAAAAATAAAATTTAAAAAAAGTCCTCAAATGAGACTAGGCAAAGATCCTAAAAAAAAGAGCCGATCTGTAATGGACCAAAACAGTTATAGATGACATGGAATGGAAGAGGCCTATATCCAAATATGGATAATAAAAAGTAAAAAAAAAAATGTAAGAGTCTGAAAAACCTCAACGTTCATGTGTCATTTGCTATAAGCTTGTCAGTGTTTTAATATCATTTAGGAGAGATTCCTGAAGATCATCATACAATCAAACAATTTGACCCAGTTTAAACAGAAGAGGCTTCATTTATAGATGGTATCGACAGAAATATTTTATGTTTTATGTGTAAACTAACAATCTACATACAAGATGAATGAAGATCACAGACTAAAATTTGCCATGTTCGGATTCTATTCAACGTTCGATCATTTTCTATACCATTATGAAAATAGAATATCATTCAGTGGTAAAAGATTACTAATATTAGATAGTAAAAGTAACCTGTTTGTCCAGTTTGATGTAAAAAAAATATTTTAGTCTATTTATTTGTGCTAGCTTGCTTTTGTTCGACTGTATTTTCTGGTAGTTCTTTTCCAGTGGTTTCAATGGGCAATAATATACAGGCGACAGCTGCCAAAAGAGCAGCTGTTGCATAGATGGATGTTGCAAACGTTATAGAAGTCTTCAGCAGAACCTACAAATTAAACTTTTTTTAGAGTATAATCAAATGGACATGTTATGTAAACATTTTTGCAAAAATCTACTTCTAACTTGTTTTCTTGAAATGACTGGTCGTTTATAAATTGTGTAATTTATGGCTTGGTCACTTACAGTTGTCGCGTTTTGAGATTACCAGTGCGTCATCATTTACCGAAAACAGCACACACACATGCCTTATTGAGTTCACCTTTATCTATTACAAGTATTAAACACCTGTAATTCTGTAAGTAAATGTCCACCGCAATAAAAGCATTTGCTTGACTAGTGTGATTGTCAATATTGATATTTGTCAGTGGATTTGAATTTGTATTTTTTGCTATTGATATTTTTTGAGATTTCTGCCCTATATTTATAATTAAATCAGTTTTTTTAAAGTTACTCTTATAAAATTTCGAAACATCGGTAAGTATTCTTTTTAATATTATCGGTTTTTGTTTAACCAATCAATTTCAAGCCTGCAAACAATTTCATATAATGACACTTTATCATAATCCGTATTTTCATTTACTTTATTAGGATAATTTTGTAGTAAATGAGTAGAAAAATTCTGCATAGGCAAGCCCAGCAATTGGTGCTTTTTGAGTTGGAGAAAAGCAATGGAGCACCTTCAGAACCTATAACATCTGTTCAAGAGGTAAATAACTTTTTTCAAGATACAGAAGACGAAATATTTTTGTTAATAAATTATTGAATTTTAGAGGGATGCAACTGCTTTAAAAATTTCTCGCAAGACTGCTTATTCCATTCGAAGAAGGAAAGAAAGCAATTCAGTTCTTTCTTCACTTCGAAAGTCTAAAAGCAAACGTTATCTAAGAGCCAAGACAACTGAATTACCCAAAAGCACTAAAATGGATGTTCGAAATACATTATATGACATGTACAAAGACAGTAAGTTTCCATTAGGCAGTTTTTTTTAGGAAAACATGTAACTATTAAGGGTCTAAATGAAGAGCTAAAAATTAAAGAAATTGTACACATTGGTGATACCTCTCTGCGTATTCCGCTGAATGAATTGGGCTTTAAATTTAGAAAGGATGATAACAGAAGGGCGTTAATTGAAAAAAAACCCATATTTTTTCTCTTAGCTTGTTTTTTTCATAAACATATGAATAATATTTCTAGTGTATATCAGCGACAATTGATTTTCCTAGACGACATATGCCAAAGGAAATAAAACAATGTCATGAGAGATCAAAACATAAAAATTGTATGAAAACCAGAAGGGTATGATGGTAAGCGTTTTATCATTCTTCATGCTGGATCTTCAAAAGGTTTTATTCAGAATACCAGCTTATTGTTCTGTTCAAAATCAATGACAATAGATTACCATGGTGAAATGAATAATAGTATATTTACTAAATGGATCTCGCCTCAGTTAATTCCAAATTTAGAAGAGCCTTCTTTAATAGTAGTGGACAATGCGCCATATCATAGTGTTCTTATAGAGAAACAACCTTCATGTGCCACTACAAAAGTAGACATAAAAAATTGGTTAAAAAAGAACAACATCACATTTGATATGAATCTTTTGAAACTCGAGTTGTTACAATTAGCAAAAATGAATAGAAAAGAGACTGTTTATGTAATTGATGAATTACTAAGACAACATGGTCATGAAGTTTTAAGACTTCCACCATACCATTGTGACTTTAATATCATTGAACTAATCTGGGGCCATGCTAAGTCATATTACAATAAACATATTGGTAGAGACGGTTATGGCGATGAAAAAGTTTTTGGTACGTGGGACGAGGAATTGGGACAATGTACTGCAGAATTATGGGAAAACTGTGTGAGACACACTGAAAAACTAATTACGAACTGATAAGAAAGACAATAGTTTATAATTGACATTGACGTTGAACCATTTATAATAAATACTAGTGAAGCTTCAGATTCAGAATCTGATGATGTTTATGATTCAGTATAATTTGTGTACATTTTGTAAGTACCTTTTGAATTTTACTATTTTGTTTTGACTTAAACATTTTCAGTTAGTCAAATTTTTTCTTGTAGTGAACTTATTTTCAAGTGGGTATTAAATATAAATATAATATTATGTTATGTTAAAAATAAAGTTAATAAAACGTAATACGAAAAATGGGGACGATTTTTTAATATACAGAAACAAAAGTACCGAAATACAATTGATTTGGTACAATTTTGTACTATTATGTTATTTAAAAAGATAAACTTGGTGTTACTAAAACTAAATTGTATTAAACTTTTTCTATTGAGACGAAATTTCACGCAGAACACGTAGTTTTAAATTACAGACTAAAAATTCCAAGCAGCTAACCTTTAAGGCTGTACATGAACACAGAACCTTTTGTGACTTTTTCAAGCACAACATTTTGATTTGATTCATATGGATTTGATGACGTAGTTTATGTGACTCACGGGTGATCTCAAAACGCGACAATTGTATGATCAGGTATATGGTCATTTTCAAAATTGTTCGAAATTATGCCCAAAAGGTCGCTTTTTTCTTAAGCTTTCAACTGATACCAAATAAGGTTGATCTGTTAAATAAAGAAGGCATTGAATGTTTTTTTTATTCAACAGTCATTTATAAAGGTAAATTAACCATCGTTTTTGACCAAATTCTATATAGATTAAATTTTTGTTGGTTGTGTATAAAGTGTCGGCAACGGATCTTTATATGGTCTATTTTCAAAGCTATCTTTATCTATTTTAAACCTAAGCAAATCAGTTTATATTAATTATTAAATTATATAAATTATTCACAGTACTGTGACAGAAAGTGAAGTACCTGTCCAGAAGTAAATATATATTTTTTAAAGTCTTTATGAAAAAGCAAAAAATTTAATCACTAGGTTTGCTTGCTTTTGCTTATCAAAGCTTTTCAAAACAATATAGTTACCTGAGCCACATAGGGGGTAACCATAGCGCCTAACCTCGCCATAGCACTACAAGATCCTACCCCAACTGACCTCAGAGAAGTAGGATACACTTCAGGGGTATAAACGTATGCCGCCTGGAATACACCTGCTATAATACCTCTGGCTAAGAAGAGCATAATAGTTAATATAGGTCTCCTGAAATATTAAAAGAAAACATCAATATTTATATGTAGTTGATGCATGAGATATTTTAATGGTTTTCCTTTTTTTTTCACGAAATCTGAACTTGTGCTCGCCGAACCCTGACCCTGTGTTAAGATCGGTTTCCACGTGTTATTTAGACTGTAGCCCATATCTTCGTAGGTTTAAAAATTGCTTGTCTATAAAATCCTGGAACCGATGCTAAAAACCTTTGTTTTAACTTTTGCAATTATAAATTCTCTCTCGGCTCCTATTATACCTACAGCAAAGGTTAAATGGGGAAAGTTTTAGAGGAAACTCATTGCATTCGATATACGGCTACAGATTTACGATCGATCAATTGTTTTTGGAAATATCGGGGAAAAACAGCTGCCAAAATGTGACATTATTCGGACACATTTTTAAGACAAATAAGATGGCGTATACGACACGTCTTCATTGTTTTTTGTTAACCCGCAACCCGCCTCAACTTTCATTTTTCTTATGGCCGCCATATTGGATTTTTCGATTTTTGGAAAGAGCCTAAAATTTCCATTCTAGTGATATCTCACAAGTGCATTAAAGATTTTAGTGTCATCAAAATATCACACTTCGTAAAGTTAGGTTTCAGTTTTTTCTAAGGAGGCCATAATTTAAAGTAATGTTAGCTCTCAATGCTTTTCTAAGGAGGCCATGATTTATCTGTAACAAAATTGGATTTTGACTTTGACGTTAAGTTAAATAGTTGAAAGTATCAAAGCTGTGTTTTAATAAGTAGTAGGTACGCTTTTATCCCAATAAAATCACAAATCTGACACATAAATTGTCAAAACCTATAGAAAATGGCCGGCATTCCGTATTCAAATGAAGAAAAGGTTGACATGTTAGCTCTGTACTTTCAATCATACAGAAATGCCGACGTTACCCCAGCAAGGTATTTGGAGATGTACCCCGAAAAACGGCAGCCTCATAAAACCCAATTCAGGAAAATCGTAGTTAATTTAATTAACCATGGTGCCTTCGAACAACCTACAAGCGGATACAATAATAACAATGAAAACCGAGACAGAAACATTTTACAAGCTATCAACGAAAACCCTAGTGCATCGGTAAGAACTGTAGAACAGGAAACTAATGTGCCAAAATCAACAGTACAGACTTTTAAAAAAGAATAAGTACCATCCATACAAACCCATAATGTGAGTGGTATACTAGGAGATGTAATGAAAATCCTGATTTTGTAAATCATGTCTTGTGGTCCGATGAGAGCAGGTTCACAAATTGTGGAGTCTTTAATAGGCACATTATCATCATTGGGCTGTGCAAAATCCTCACGAACTGGCAGAGAGACGTCTACAGATCAGATTTGGAAGTAACGTTTGGTGTGGGATCATTGGTAAGTTAATCTAACCGATCTTTTTTAAATAGGCACCAAATGATGGTCAAATAATAATCTTTTTTTTTTCGTTAAGTTCTTTAATGATACTAAAACAGTATAATCTAATAAAAAAAAAAGTAAAACGTTCGACTCTAGTCAGTCAACTTACTTTTTTGACATTCTATTACATTTTTATTCAATCATTTTGTATTGTAGTTTCGAAGAACCTATAAAAATAGGACTGGGTTCTATAAATTTATTAACACTTAATCTAAATTTTCTGCAGATTTAGCTAATTCTCTAAAATTATTTTGATTGTCTGAAATTAATGATTTATTATTACCCGGGAAGCCTAGTTCTTGCGTTATGAAAAAAATACCATATTAATCAAATGTGGAATTATTTTTCGATTTTCATTATAAATTTATAGAAAGGCGTTCAGCTGTATTTCCGAATAATTTAACTTTTAAAGCGCAAGGGGTTTGTTCTTTTGATATTTTATGTTTTATTAAGGCACGGTGTACTTCTTTAAGATTATTATATCACTGAAATAAATTGATTTAGTATTTCCGAAATTAATATGCAATACCAACAAAATAATTTATTACGGTTATTACTTCCCGCTAACCAAATATGTTTTTCTTTTTCATAATAAAGCTGAATAGGTTTCAACTGTATACAAGCTCATTCATTACGGGATGTTTCGATAATTATTTTTGGAAAGAAAATATCTACTTTTTAATAACTAATACCACCCGGCCGACCCTGCCGCCCTTGATTGTTGGGCACCTATTTATAAATTATTAATCATTTCAGGAAATCGACTTATTGGACCATTTCTGTTTGACTACAACCTAAACGGGCAGAGGTACCTAGAGCTTCTGCGAAACCAGGTTGTACAAGGCCTTACGAGCTATTCTAACGGAAGATGAATTAAGAAGAACTTGGTTTCAACAAGACGGATGTCCGGCTCACAATACCATTCAAGTTAGGAACGTTACGTTAGGAATTTACGAAGTGTGATATTTTGATGACACTAAAATCTTTAATGCACTTGTGAGATATCACTAGACTAGAAATTTTAGGCTCTTTCCAAAAATCGAAAAACCCAATATGGCGGTCATAAGAAAAATGAAAGTTGAGGCGGGTTGCTGGTTAACAAAAAACAATGAAGACGTGTAGTATACGCCATCTTATTTGTCTTAAAAATGTGTCCGAATAATGTCACATTTTGACAGCTGTCAAATTTACCGTTCTGGATATACTAGCGAAAAACGAAATCCGCCATTTTCGGTTTGTCGCCGATATTTCCCAAACTTATTGATCGATCGTAAATCTGAAGCCAGATATCGAATGCAAGAAGTTTCCTCTAAAACTTTCCCCATTTAACCTTTGCTGTAGGTATAATAGGAGCCGAGATCCCTACATAGAGAAGCGAATCTGGGACACACTATATATATATATATATATATATATATATATATATATATATATATATATATATATATATTACATTCGTATTGTTTTTCCGGATAAAAATGTTTAATACAGTTTTTCATTTTTGTGGTTAAATTTTTCATAGACGGTTTTGCCCTTCCTTTGGTAATTATTTGAAGCTTATCAGCGAAGTTTAATGTTGAAAATTCCTTTATTATTAAAACACACACCACACATTCACACTTCTTATTAAATTCTCCAACATTTTAAACGTTATTCCTGACAGCCGAAGTTGACGGTATTTGCATATCCACGTCCGTATTATTGTCTTCCATATCGCACCATGCACGACGCGACGTACGTATCTCACAACACACGGATAGCCGTTCAAACAAAGTACCTACTCCAACAATAGCTTCCGCCACCACTTAAAGCACGCGACTGAAATGCAAAAATTGCAAACAGCCGGTGGAAAGTTCAATAACCCCTAGCTCGATTCACAGGAAATCAAGCATACAGGACTTGGCTGCAGAGAAGCTAGCGGCCCGCATAGGTTCTATTGGATATTCTATTGTGGCTGGGTCGGAGTCAAGGCCGCATTTATTATGGGCTTGATAATTAAGATAATATTTTAGCATTTTTAAAATAAACTAAATTAATGGTTTCCTATTTAAAAAATTACATTTTAGATGATGTTTTGTAATTTTTTTGGGGAAGCACTGCTTCCCTTGCTTCCATGGACTGCATGACCCTGATATAGAATCAATGAATAATATCAGTAAATATTACTTACTTTCCTGGACATATTACTAAGAAACAACAACAAATGGCATACGCAACAAATTGAACCGCCATAGTTTTCTTCCTTCCAAATCGTTCTATGATAAATATGGTAATGAAAATACCTACAACAAAAATTAAGCAGTTTTAGTTCCATCACTGAACAGTCAAAGCTCAGGAAAATTAGGAAACTTGTAGCTCTTTGAGAGCTATTTTGAAAAATTATAATATATTGCTATAAAATTATGTAAATATAAGAGCAATTATGTAAAGCATATAATGTAATAAATAAAATGTATATAATGTTCCTAAGAGGGTCTGCAATAATACCTATATTTTCAACCGTTCTTTGTCAATTATAAAATCAAAGATCAATACTCTTGATTCCTAGTTTTGTGACCACATATAGGGTAGGTACTTGATCTGTGATATACTGTCAAATATTAAATTTAAGCTCAACGCAAATACAATTTTTTAAAATTACGATTGGGCTTTCTATTTCTCAACATTGGAAAGCATGAAATGTTTTTAATGAGTGCTTAATTTTTTTCCGGAGAATTAATATATGAAATCAAAGATGTATCCATGATTTTCTCATTCACTAGATTGGAGTAACGAAAAAATTTCTAAAATGATTGAAAACACATTAGGATGAGGACTCCAAGATACAACAATCTAAGAATGAACCAAAAATCCAAGAAAAGCGCGTGTTTACTTTATTAAACAATTATCAAGATGAAATTCATACATCAACTGTATATATTTGTATGCATTTGTAACTATATAAAAATGTCATTATTTTTCTATCGTTTTTTTCGGTGCCTGTCCTTTTTTTCAAACCAGATTTCTCTCATTTTCTTAAAGGACAGAAGAAAACTTAATATCAAACTTTTTTGCAGGGATATCCAGCACATAATTGATCTAAACGTAATGTTTTATGAAGCATAAACCAAAAATTGATTTTAGTACAGTTATAAACATAGACGTAAATGGGGAGCCCGACAAGGGCAGTACTTAGGCTCACTGGGGCCCATTGTGCTATCCCCCCACCTAGGCGCGTCAGGCCGAGAGCCCACTCCTTTTTAGAAAGGAAAGGACCCTTGTAGGTCGTGCACGTCCCACAAGCAAAGCAGCCTGGCGTTGACTAAAGCTTCACATCGACAGACTAGGTGCTCAGTAGTTTCATCTACCTCAGCACAAAACCTGCAGTATGTCAAGTCCAATCTTATGCAGGTAATATTTCACCAGCCAGTGTCCAGTTAGGACCCCGGTAATGGTTCTAAGTAAGTTGGCCTCTGTTTAGATTTAGAAGTCTATTAGACTCAGAACGGCTATAAGGGCCTGATATGAAGACCTTAGACGGTCTGAGTCCTGCTAGCTCATGCCATTTAGCACGGAATTCCTCGACAGTGCGATTCTTAATTCTAGCATTGGCAGCTGAAGGAGCAATTCCAAGAGCAGGTTCCAGCCTGGTGAAAGCAGTGTTGCTACCTTCCCGAGCTAGCTGATCCGCCCCGTCATTACCCTCAACCCTATTGGACTCACAAATTCTTTCTAGGGCTTTCCTGCATTCAAGTGTTAGCAGCGAATTGACCCTGTTCAAGGACAGAGCCTTAATCTTAGCTTAACTATCACAGCATATATAGATATGCTTGTCGTGATATTCTCTGGAAAGGTTTTTCTGTACGCAATCCAAGATTGCGGTAATTAGTACAGTTGAAGCTATTCCTTTGTATATACACTTGCAATGATATATATTTTGCAAAAAAAATTAATATCTCCAAAACCTGCTATTCTTTTGTCAGACAATCAGACAAATCCTCATGAATTCCACAATATTTCATTCAATAGTGAAACTGTCATTTTATTGTAATCTGAAAATCTGAGTTTAGGGCATGTATTTAGAGTGTTTCAATGTTCTTTGAACAGTTCCATAGCAAAGCTATTGCTCTTGGTACCGTGGAATATCTGGGACTGCATCCCTGATTAATCTTGTAGCATTTTGTCTCATATAATTTTTTACTGCATAATCTCAATTTATTTTCCTGCAAGTATTCCTTTTTCGATCTTGTAATGACTTTGTTTGCTCCAATAAAATCTTTGCTCGTAAAAGTGCATTCACTGAAACATTTATTCCATAATGACAAATATAACTTTGTCTAGTTTCTTGGCCGTTTTCTCCACATTGACAATATAGTTTTATTATTTGCAACCACGGTCCTAAAAAATTACTCATGGCAAAATTTGAAAAATGTTTAAGTAGATTTGATTGAGAAAAATGTGATTAACCAAAAAAAGAAACAAAAAATATAGCAACTATTTAAAAAAGGTCATTTTCGTGTTATTATTATTTTGTTTGCAATTCATTTGTTTTTTTTTGAACATATGGCAAAAAAATACATCGAATGGCTATCTTCCTTTTTGATATAAATGTTTTCATCGCCTGGAAAATAGCTTTGTCCATCCTCAGAAACAAAAAATATAATAAGCCATTTAAAAAAAAGTCATTTTTGTGTCATAATTAGTCTGTTTGCAAATTCATTTGTTTTTTTTGTGAACATTTTTGAACATATACCATCCTCGATGGCAGGGACCGCCCTGAAGAGAAAATATGGGGTGGGGGAGGGAGCAAGAAAAACCCAACAAAAAAAATCATTTGTCAACTCAACCAACACTTATTCATATATGGTTTTCTAAATCTGAACCCTTCGCCCTTGAAAAATATAATTTTTTAAACAATTTATTGAAAAATGAAACATTTCCAACATAAAATAAAATTTTGCCAACAGAATAAAATATTGGGGGAGATGCCCCCCTCTTATGTCCGTCCCTGCTTATTGGATCACCCTTTAGAAGAAAAAGCTTTGCCTGAAATGAACTTTAAAACCAAGTTGCCAAAAGCGTGCATTATCCCCCCATATTGAGTATGAATTATGCGTTAAATGTGAACTTTGAGGTGTATTTGGATGTTTTATGTTTGTCTAGTCATGGTAGAGTGATTTTATACTAAATTTGCCAAACCTGATGGTTAGCACTGAAAGGTGGCAAGTGAAATAGTCATAATGATAATAGTGTTTACCTGGAAATTCTGCTAATGTCGTCCACAGCAAGTCAATATAATCAGTCGTTTGAAGCTGTCTACAATCAGCAGCACAAGTGTCAACACCCTGCAGGGGTGTAGGTGCATCCGCACATTTTATAGAAGAAGTTTCGAATAATTCTGTAGTCATAAGGACCAGACCATAATAGCAAAACGCGCAAGATGACCTGAAAAACAACATAACTTAATATAAGAGTTTTTTAAGAAGAATAACTTAAATTAAAAAAAAATATTGGTAGACAATATTAAACCACTTCTATCTATCCCAAGATTCCAATGAGAATAAAATTTGTTACAGTTTGTTTCTTATAAAAGGCAGTAGATGTCTATAAAGTTATAGACATTTACAAGTGTTTTGTAACTACAAAAGTATCTTAATGAGTTTAACTCACATGTATTGTACAACATTTTATCTACGTCTGACGCACAACTGTTAAAATACACACATATTTTTATTAAACAAATTTTTCAAAAAGTTTAAATCAAGCATAAAACACCTTTCTATAAGCTGTTACCTGTTTGCGCTTTCATCCTGCCACTCTGCGTTACCCTGGGCAATGTCAATTTAAGTAACATTTTATTAACAGTTTTAATTTCTTTAGTCAAAATGAGTGATTCAGAAAGAAGCAATCCTTCGGATATTGAGCAGGAAGCATCCAAGGAAATCGACGGGTTGCTTCGATGGGTTCCAAAAATGGTACAGAGAGAAGAATGTGCAGAACGATGGGAATGAAAAGATACTTATGGTATACTTCGGGGAGTTACCTACTAACTATAGGCCTTCATCTCTCTGGGTGTTTTATTCCATAATAAGAATAATGATATCTATTCAACTCAATATTGATATCGGCAAATTTAGAAATTTAGTCGCCAACCTCAAAAGAAAATCTGAGGGATATCAGTAAAAAAAGCCAAGGGTATTAACTAAAACCAATATTACAACATTCCTTCTAGAAGCGGATAGCAAAAAATACTTATTTATGAAAGTAGCATTGATTATTGGGCTTGCAGGAGCTTGCAGGCGATAGGAGTTGACAAATTTGTTGTTGGCAAATGTCAAGGATGAAGGGCGATGTTTTCATTTTCTTTTACCGACAACGAAAACGAAAATAGCCAGGGAACTCTATGTAACATCTCGAAATATTCAAGAGATAGACATGGTTCAACTAGTTCGAAAATACATTAATCTTCGCCCATGTAACATCGAACATGGTAGGTTTTTCATCCAGTTTCGAAATGGTTTTGTGAATGTAACAACCGGTTGGCATTAATTCTTTTGGATCCTTGCCAAAACAAATTGCTTTGTATCTCAAACTTGAACATCTAGCAGAATATACAGGAAATTGCTTCCACCACAGTAAAGCGTCATGGTGGCTGGCGATCCAACACGCTTGCAAGAATAATTTATAAAAAGCTTTTTCTATATTACAAATTTGAAATTAAAAAAGAATGAATGAGTGAAAATATGTGCGGTAATAAAAAGGGGTGCGGTAATGAAGCTCTTAACTCACGCAAAATGCGGACGTAGATAAAATATCTTAAATCACTTTAATAACTGTAAATTAAAAAAACTTGTTAAATGACAATTTCCTAATAAAATGTACTAAAAAACAAAATACAATCTTGCCTTTCTGCCTTATTTATTATAATGCAGGCCCACACAGTTGGCTAAATAAAAGCATATAGAATAGAATAGAATAGGATAGGATATACTACCCGAAAATCATACATTTCGTACATAGGATGAATAAATACAATAAAATAATATAACCAAACCAATCAATATCAAAATAAATAGAATTTAAATAGCACATAAACAAATAAATAAATAAATAGACATAAATAAAACAAAAAACAATAAACAATAAACGTTCTACCAAGCCTGACAGTCATCAGGAACAATCACCAAAAGACAACAAAAATCTTAATAAAATAAATATAAATTTTCCAAATACTTCTTCGTTTTCACTCCTTGTAATTTATAAACTCTGCTGTAGAATAAAAAGCCTTGTCCAGGAGAAATTCTTTTACATTTTTAAAAATTTTACCTTGATACCGTTTGAATCTTTGTGATAGTTTATTGTATAAATACACGCAGTTGTATAAAGGGGATCCTCTGAAAAAAGTTTTTTTATGTTTAGGCATCTTAAGTATCTCAGTATTTCTAGTAAAATGCGAATTAGCTTCCCCTAGCCTTTCATATTTAGAAGCATTATCTTGAACACACAACAGGCATCCCAGTATATATAAACACGGGACAGTTAATATTTTCTTTTCTCTGAACAGTGTTCTACAGCTCTCCAGCGGTTTAAGATTAAATATTAATCTTAATATCCTCTTTTGAGACACGAATATGCGATCACAACCCTTGTGACCCCAGCATACTATATTATTAGATATATGGCTGAAAACCATTGCGTAATATGCTGTTAACATACCCGCTTCGTCAAGTGAATTTTTAAGATTTAAGATAGTAAAATATGCCGAATTTAATTTGGAGCCAATATGGTCAATGTGTTTTTCAAAAAATAAGGTTGAGTCAATATATGTGCATAAAAACTTTGTACCTTCAGAGAATTTTATTTTCGCGTCTTTTTGAAATATTAAGGAGAGAGGTAAATATATTAACAAATACGGTCTTGTCTGGGTTTACGATTAACTGATTCTCCCGACACCAAGCCTCCATATTAACACATATTCGCCTTACTTTATGAGCGAGGATCTACGGGGCGCAAGAAACTACCACCGTCGTGTCATCGGCGTACATAGTAACGTGATCAGCACCAAGAGCGTCCGGAAGATCATTAACGTACAACAGGAATAGCAACGGACCCAACACTGAACCCTGTGGTACTCCAAGTTTTATTTCCTTAGGTATCGACAAGGTATTACCACACTTTACTTTCATATCCCTATCCGATAGGTATGATTCAATCCATAGCAACAGATTACCACGAATGCCTATATTGAAAAGTTTTGATATAAGCATTGTTTTTTGTTAATTGTATCGAAAGCTATGGACAAATCAAAGAATATAGCCACAGCATATTCGTGCTGATCCAGTTTCGAATATACAAAATTTAAGAAACTCTTAGATTCAGACTCAGTTGATTTGCTGGACAAAAATCCATGCTGACATCTGCTAACAGTGTTGTATTTCGATAAAAAGGCAGTAATTCTGGAATGTATTATTTTTTCGAAAATTTTTGAAAAAGAGCTAAGTATCGAAATTTGCCTGTAATTTTCAATGTTTTCATTACAGTCTCTTTTTAATATTGGAGTTACAATTGCTGTCTTTTATATATTGACCCTAGAAATTTGGTTCAGAAATCTTATATGAAACTGTTATTCCACGAAAAATAGGTTAGCTATTCCTTCATCAAATTTGATAAAAAAAAAAACCTTTATTTACAATAGAAGGAAAATGTTTAACTTGAAAATTTGCGAAAAAAATTCTTGTGGGGGAAAATTTAGAAAGGTTAAACATTTTTTACAATGGGAAGATCTAATATACAATTGATGAATATTTTACAGATAGATCTTGACTATACTTACTTTAAATGTTGTTTTTGTCTACCATAAACTTTCTTAGTATGTTTATTTACTTATTAATTTTAAAATTGTTTACCTGGTTTGCCACAATGTTATTACAATCTTTTTTTATATACATATGTATCTTTTAATCAATTTTATTATTTTATTTATTTTAAGCTCTATTTTATGACGTTTTTTCAACTTTTTATATATTTTTTTTAGTTTTATCTGCTATGATATAAAGTGGACAAAGAAGTTCGTTTATTCAGCTTTGTCAATGATGTTTTTAGACAATAAAGCTCTTTATCTTTGATCTTGAGTAAACATCATTTATTTATAGTCAATCTTTAAGCCTGTATCATATGAGACAGAAAAGTTTCTACTAAATATTATTTTATATCTTTGTCTTTAGAAACTTTGCAATAAATAAAAATGTTAAATACAGATGGAAAAAAAAAATATATATATATATATATATATATATATATATATATATATATATATATATATATATATATATATACATATGCAGTGGTAAAAATGATGAAAAACACTCAAGGCAGTGAGATATTAACCCATAGAGTAAGAGGTGCCATCTATGAGAACAAGTGCGAGGTTTGTTGTTTATACCTCTTTAGTAATGTTTAAAAACATTACTAACAACAAACTAAGCGCGACATTCTCAGGCTTTCTTTGTTCTTTGTGTAAGTCGTGCGATATCAATTATTTTATCGGCGAAAAGAGGGCTTGTCAGCAGTGGCGGCTCGTAATGAATTATATTGGGAGGTTAATAACCAATTTTAAAATAGGCTTACTTAAACTAAAAATAAATATCTTATCTTTAAATTCTCTTGAAGTTCAGGTCTACTCTTCGTTCTTTAGAATTGGAAAAATGCTGAATGACACGTTCGTTAAAATTGCACGCACATTCCTTTTATCAACAGGATCGTTGAAACCTTCTATGAGGTTTTGCTTCGGGGAATCGATATTCATGTTCCCAAGAAAACCATGGTTGACTGCAAGTACCCAAAATGGTTTGACCTCCCATTGAGAAGGCTTATTGGACAAAAGAATCGCCTATATAAGAGGTATAAAAGGACTGAACAACAAGCTGACTATCTGGCCTATTCGGACATACGACGTGAAGTAAAGTTTCGAACTGACATGTGCTATCTTACATATGTCACGCAAACTGAATTACTTATTTCGGAAAATATCAAGCACTTTTGGTCATTTGTTCGTAACTTAAGAAGAGACTCTGGTATACCTAGTGTTATGAATTATGACGGTGAAGAAATTATGGGTTCAAATCACATCGCTAATGCCTTTGCAGCCCATTTTCAGTCCTGCTATTCACACCATGAAATTTTAGATTTTAGTCAGATCAGTCCCGTAAGTTCTTCAGGGAAACTACTAGCGACATATTATTTTACAGAGGCAGAAATCTGCACTAAAATGGATGGCCTTGATGTTTCTAAGAGGGCTGGTCCTGACGGAATTCCCACTATCTTTTTGAAAAGGTGCTGTCAGTCGTTGTCTCAACCGCTATGTGTGATTTTTCAAAGATCTTTTAATCTAGGTTCATTTCCTGATATTTGGAAATTTTCTACACTGATGCCGATCTTTAAATCCGGTGATAAAAGCGATATAAAGAACTACAGAGGTATCTCTTTGCTTTCACATATCCCAAAGCTGTTTGAGGCAATTATCACTGATCATTTATTTGAGTCTTTGAAACACTACATTACGAGTATGCAACATGGTTTTTATCGCGGTCGCTCAACTACTACAAATCTTGCGATGTTCCAAAATTACTTAATTACATCTGTCGAAGCTGGCCAACAGATTGATGCTGTTTACACGGACATATCCAAGGCTTTTGATAGTGTTTGTCATCAGCTTTTATTATTAAAATTGCAGCAAATTGGTCTTTCTGGAAGTTATTTGGAGTGGATCAGATCTTATTTGTTTAATCGTCGACAACAGGTCAACATTTGTGGTTCAGTTTCTAGAGAGGTTATTGTGACATCAGATGTCCCACAGGGTTCACATATTGGTCCAGTGCTCTTTCTACTTTTTATAAATGACATAGTATCTTGCTTTAGAGCGTCCAAGTGTCTTTTGTATGCAGACGATTTAAAATTTTTTGCTTCCGTTTACACTGACTCAAATGCACTACAAACTGACATTGGAAGGCTCGTCAACTGGTGCAGCACTAATTATCTCCATCTTAACATATCCAAGTGTAAAGTGCTCCGTTTTCATAAACGCATTAATCCTGTTCTCTCCTCCTACTTCATAAATGATGTAACACTAGAGGTTGATAGTTCTTACACTGACCTAGGTGTTATTTTTGATGACAAACTAACATTTAATCTGCATATTGACAGCATTGTACTCAAGGGTTTTAGATTGTTGGGCTTTATAAAAAGGAATAAAAGGCATGTGACGGACACCAAAGCAATTGTCTGTCTGTATTACTCACTGGTACGGAGTGTTTTGGAGTATTGTTCAACAATATGGAGTCCATCATACCAGTGCCATAACAATAGAGTTGAAAAAGTACAAAATAGATTTGCGAAATACCTCTTGTATAAATTTAATTTTCCATATCAGGATCTATCGTATAACACTAGAGCTCTTCTATGCGGCCTTCAAACCCTTGAGTTTCGGAGACGTAAGGCACTTCTTGTCTTTCTGCACAAGCTGATAAATGGAGACATTGATTGTGAAATATTGTTGGGGTCGGTCTCATTTCTGGTACCTATTAGGAGAACAAGACAACCTCAGCTGTTCTTTGAAAGATACCACCGTACAAATTATGGGTCTGGCGCATTTATTGACCGACTAGTGTGTAATTACAATCGTCATTTCGCAGAATATGACATCTTTAGACTTAGCACTTTGTAGCTAAAAAGGCAGCTAAATGGATTGCTTTTGTGAGGTTTTTTACACTTCGTATTCATATGGATTTGTGCATTCCTTTGTAATTTTTTTTTTGTGTCTGTAAATGTATATTTGTGTATCAATATTTTTTCTCTATTTTAAATGTTTGATGTAGTTACTGTTTTTATTGGGTCTCTCGATTTTGACTTTTTTATTTTGACCTTGTTTACGAATCCGTACCATTTAGAATGTTTAGCATTCTGTAGTGTACGTTTCAGAAGGACCACTTGTCCGATGCGTGCATCGGCTACGTCCTTCCAAAAAAAAGACATAAACGATTTTTGGATACTTAACATTGCTAAAGCGGATAGTCGATCTTGGTCCGACTCCTCAACAAAATTTATAAGCCTTCGAAAAACCCCTGGATTTTCAGACAAAGCCGTTTAATCATGGCCACGTACTGCCAGCTCGTCTTTAAGACCGGTTTTGCACCATAATGAGTCCAGCGACTCCTTAGAAAACAACAAACAAACATAACAGTAAAATGAATTAGAGACTTCACAACCACATATCCAGTTAGCAAAATCGTACATACTTTTGCGAAAGTTTTGATGAACCTCTTTATTTTTGTCTTTACTAGTTTGTCGTATACTAAGTTCTGGCAAATTGCGACCACTTACCTTGAATTCGATTATTTTCTCAAAATTAAGTTCGTTAGCACTCTTTAGTTGTTTTAATTTTTTGCACTACCAACATTTTATTTCATCTACATTTACAACTCAAACATAGACCACCCTGAAATTGGTAATTTTTGCAAAATTAAGTTCGTAAGCACTTTTTTGTTGTTTATTTTTTGCACTAGTCACTACCACTACTTTTATTTCCTGTATATTTCCTACTCACACATGGATCATGAAAATAAAAAATATATATAACAAAGAACAACCGAACTTTCGCATGCCGACGTGATGCCGCGACCGATCGATCGAATTATGAGAAGAGACCGGCTGATGCCGATTTCATATTCCATTTGCTATCACGTTCGGCTGCCGTTCAGTAGCTGTGAAATCTTCGGGTACTTTCGTCAAACTTTAAGGTAATCAGGGCAATTCGGGCTGCCCAGCCTAGCTTAGTATAGCATATTTTATTATGCCTAATGAACGCAACGAGACCATTCGAACCGCCGCGCGCAGCTAATAGTGTAGCATATTTAATTTTTCCCAAGGTTCGCGTTTTATTGCAACTATTAGGAGCGACGGTCAAACGAATAATTTATTTTCTGAAATATTTTTGGGGGTCATTGACCAAATGACCGCCACTGCTTGTCAGTATAATGATTCCTGATTTTTGGACCCTATACTTGAATAAGCTTACCACAGGCAGAATATTTTGTCCGAATGACCGTTATTTTTCTTATTTATGTATCTACGGACATTATAATTTTGTTTTTTATTAACACTTTGTCCTAAAAAGCCGGTATAATGGATTTCATGCCTTTGGGGGCCGTCTCTTCGCCAATAAAATAATTGGTATCGCACGGCTTACACAAAAACAATAAAAGCCGAGTATGTCGCGCTTAGTTTTTCATTTTATCAGTAAAATGTTTTTAAACATTACTAAAGAGGTATAACTAACAAACCTCACATTTGTTCCCATAGATGGCACCTGTTACTCTATGGGTTAAAATCTCATTGCCTAATATTTTCATCACTTTTATTTAACATACCCTTGAGTGTTTTCAATCATCTCTACCACACGGCGGCATTGGCCTGATGAGCCACATATAGGGCGAAATGTCGTCAATTATGCCGGTAGAGATGATGGAAAGCGCTTAAAGGCTTGTCAGTATAATTGTTCACGATTTTTGGACCCTATACTTGAATAAGCTTACCACAGACAGAATATTTTGTCAGAATGGCCGTTTATTTCTTTCCTATTTATGTATCTATGGACGTTATAGGTATGTAAATACTACTAACCAAATAAACCATAAAAGTAGCGATGTCAACCTTAAAGAGGGCACCAACAAGTCCCTGAATCGTCCTCTGTGAGGAGAAGACAATGTGGCATCATCTACAACTAGTCTACCTAGGAGCATTGGTTTGCCATTGTCTTTGGCGATTTTCTCCAAAGTTTCAAGAGCTTTGTCATGTTGGCCACTGGCAACGTGGTATCTTGCTGATTCTGGGAGCCACTAAAATCACATCATGTCTAGAGTAGGAACAAAAAGTACCATCAGCTAAACATACAACACTGATAAAACATGATAGAGCTAATTTAGGGGTATCAAAACAAAACTACAAGAATTAAAGCTTGGTATGTTGAATAAGGACGCGGATATAGTCGCTATTTCCGAAACTTGATTGAATAGTTCTGTTTACAATTCTGAATTTAGTGATAGAACAATTTTTAGAAAAGATAGGAGCGTTAATTTGACGGGAAAAAAACAAGGAGGTAGAGTGCTATTAGCTGTGAAGAACAATATATTGGCAACTGAATATGATATCTTTGATAATGATCTTGAAGCTTTGAGTGTAATTTTGAAATTTGGCCAAAGAAAAATATACCGGGTGTCCGGGAAAATGTGGGAGATCTCTCGGACTCAGATAGAACATTAAAAAATAAGATGACAAGTTCCCATAAATTTTTTTCCTAGCGGCCCTCCCTAGGGAGATACGGCCCCCTAAAGAACCCCACTGGAAATCGGTTTTTCTACAATAACTTTTAAACGACTCAATATAATTTAACGAAAATTTAATATGATAGACAGTAGTAAGGACCTCTCAAAATACTCCCTTAAAACATAATTAGCTTGTTTAGTTTACCAGGGACGGACTAGATTGTACATTTTAACGCTCAAATTTTTAACACCCTGTATGATAAGGAGTTAAAAAAAATAAATTTGGATACCTTGAACATTAAGCTAAAGAAAAGGTACTCTTGTTCATTGTCGATAAAATGAACCGTTTTCGAGAAAAAAAATAATAAAAGTATTAATGTTTTATTATTGTTTATTTATCAGTATTAAAGAATGCACTTTTTTACAAACGTTACTATGGTACGAAATAAATAATCTCGCATTGAGGTGTGCATTTGAAATCTTCTTGACACGTTGATCTTTTTGTACCTACTTCGATATTAATTTATTAAATTTTGAATACCTTGGTAAATTTAATTCGATAATGGGATACACATTTAGTGAGTATGCAGATATGCATCTTATGTACGGACTTGCATCTTGCAATGCTTATGAAGCAAGAAGGTTGTATGGAGAAAGATATCCTAATCGCAATATTCCAAATGAGAAAACATTTCAGCGAATTGACCAACGTCTAAGAGAAACTGGTGGGCAATTCTCAATTAATAAGGTAACATTATTGACGTTCATTAATTATTTTTAGGAAGTTTTGGGAAAAGGAGTACTGATGCTGGTGTGAGGAGAACAGTACGTACGGTGCAATTGAAGGAAGATATTTTGGATACTGTAGCTGATACTCCCTCAATAAGCACTCGAATATTAGCCGCGCAGCTTCATGTGTCAAAAAGTACAGTTGCTGAAGTACTTAAAGAACAGTTGTTATACCCTTATCATCTGCAAAAAGTGCATCAACTACTTCCTGAAGATTTTCCTCGAAGAATCCAGTTCGCAAACTGGTTGTTAGATCAACAACGAACAAACCCAAACTTCATTAGCATTATTCTTTTTACCGATGAAGCAGGATTTACCAAAGATGGTATTGTAAATTTACATAACTCGCATGTATGGGCTGATGAAAACCCTCATGCCACTGTCGTTCATCATCATCAACATCAGTTTCAATCCATTAATGTTTGGGCAGGAATAATCGGCAATTTTTTCATTGGACCATGCGTATTACCGGCACGATTGAATGGTGAACTTTATTTAGAGTTCCTTCAGAACGCTTTTCTAGATTCAATAGAGCATTTGCCACTTGAAACCCGCCAAAGGATGCATTTTATGCATGATGGAGCCCCACCCCATTTTAGCGTTGCTGTACGGGACCACCTAAATAACGTCTATGGAAACCGTTGGATAGGCAGAGGAGGTCCCATTGCCTGGCCTCCACGGTCTCCCGACCTAACGCCAATGGATTTCTACCTGTGGGGTCATCTCAAAACCTTGGTGTATTCCTCTCCGGTTGCTACTAGGGAGGAACTTTTACAGAGAATCACGTTTCATTGCGATATGATAAGGAACAATGCTGGGTTGTTGTGGCGAGTACAGCAGTCCTCTATTCGTCGTGCCCGCGAGTGCATCACAAATCACGGAGCACATGTTGAACCCACTTATGAAGTTTTTAATTGACTTTTTTCTATTTAGCGTATTAGGTTGTTCAGGATCAAAACATATTTAATACTCCCAAAGTTGTATTCTTTTATTATTTTTTTTTCTCGAAAACGGTTCATTTTATCGACAATGAACAAGAGCACCTTTTCTTTAGCTTAATGTTCAAGGTATCCAAATTTATTTTTTTTAACTCCTTATCATACAGGGTGTTAAAAATTTGAGCGTTAAAATGTACAATCTAGTCCGTCCCTGGTAAACTAAACAAGCTAATTATGTTTTAAGGGAAGCATTTTGAGAGGTCCTTACTACTGTTTATCATATTAAATTTTCGTTAAATTATATTGAGTCGTTTAAAAGTTATTCTAGAAAAACCGATTTCCAGTGGGGTCCTTTAGGGGGCCGTATCTCCGTAGGGAGGGCCGCTAGGAAAAAAATTTATGGGAACTTGTCATCTTATTTTTTAATGTTCTATCTGAGTCCGAGAGATCTCCCACATTTTCCCGGACACCCTGTATATTGTAATTGTCTATTTTCCGCCAGACACTAGCTTGGATGTATATAGAAGGTTTTATTCTTGTATTGAAAATAATCTTTTAAATTGTGATTGTATTATTTTAGGAGATTTTAACCATCGCATCTCCCAGTGAATGTATTTGTGATTTTAAAAGTTTTTTATTGTTTACAAGTTTTGTACAGATTAATAATATTAGAAATGTTAATAATGTTCTCTTAGACTTGGTAATTGTGAGTTCTCATTTGCAGGGGTGCATGGTGGATATAGATGATGAACCATTGTTGCCTATTGATCAACATCACCCAGTACTGGAAATAAGTTTCTATTGTAAATATAAGTATAATGAGTGTGAACAGGTAGTTAACACAAAATTTAATTTTAAAAAAGCTGATTTTAATTTAATGTATCAATTAATAAGAACCCAAGAATGGCAAATGCTTTATGCATGTAGGGAAGTCACTGAAGCGGTCGACATGTTCTATCATATTCTTAATGTGAGGTTTAAGGAGTGTGTTTCTTTGTCAACGCAAGTGGGTAGAACATTTCCGGTATGGTATAGCGGTAAGATAATAAAATTAATAAAGAAAAAGGAACAAGACCTACAAAGATACAGGAAAACCAAGTCGGCATATTGGTTGAATAAATACAAGGATACTCGACGTCTTGTTAAATCTAAGATCAGGGCTGCCTACAATCAATACATGGAGCATGTGGCCGGTAGTTTGTATGTGGATCCAAAATATTTTTGGTCCTACATAAAATCGCAAAAGAGTGATAATGATATGCCTGATGAGATGTACTATGAGAATGTTTCTTTTAAGGGTACTAAAGACATAGTGGATGGTTTTTCTGTATTCTTCAGTTCTGTTTTCTCCGCGGCGGAACAATTGCCGACAAAAAGATTATTTTTGTAAACTACCTATCACTGAGCATGAGGTTCTGGAGGCAGTTAATAAACTAAAGGGGAATAGAGCCATAGGGCCTGATGGGGTGCCTGGATATGTCATCAGGGGCTGTAAGGAATTCTTGCTAAAGCCACTATCTCATATTTTTAATGTAAGCCTTCGAACTACAACATATCCGAGTATTTGGAAGACCACTAATGTAATAGCGGCCTTCAAAAGTGGTTCAAAAGAACAACTAGCAAATTACAGGCCTACATCTATAATAAATGCCATCTCTAAGGTATATGAGATAGTGATATTCAATAGGCTTTATGATGAGGTGAAGTATTGTATTTCTGCCCATCAGCATGGCTTTTTACCAAACAGGTCCACAATGACAAATCTTACGGCTTTTGTTCAATACTTGCATGAAGATTTCAATAAGAAAAATCAGGTAGATCTAATCTTCACAGATCTTGAGAAAGCGTTTGATAAAATAAAACATAGTGTTGTCCTCAAGTCTTTAAAACAAATGAATGTGAGGAATAACTTGGTGTCCTTGCTTAGTTCATATTTATGTGACAGGAAACAATGTGTTGAAATAAGGGGTGCAAGATCTGAAATGTACAGTAGTACATCTGGAGTTCCTCAAGGCTCAAATTTGGGTCCGCTCTTATTTATAATTTCTATTAATGGCTTGTGCCAAGTTGTTAAGAATGCAAGAGCATTATTATTCGCGGATGATTTTAAGATTTTTTTTAGAGATTATAAATGACGATGATTGTGATCGATTGCAAGATGACCTCGATAATGTGTGTTTTTGGTGTAATGAAAATGGATTTCTATTAAATGCAAAAAAGTGTGCAAAAATGACATTTTCATTAAAAAAGAATGTTGTCAATTCTGAATACAAGATTAATAATGTTGTATTACAACCTTGTAATATGCAAAAGGATTTAGGTGTTTCTTTAGATAACACACTTAATTTTACCAAACACTAGTGACAAAAATCAATGAGGCACATAAAATAATGGGTTTCATTGTCAGGTCCACCAGGTGCTTTCATGTAGATGTATGCCTTAAGCTCTTTGATAGCCTTGTATTGCCTAAACTCGATTATGGCTGCATAATATGGTCCCCTCAATATGAAATCTGGATTAAGTCCATTGAAAGAATTCACAGAAAATTTCTTAAATACCTATTTTACAAAAGATATGGCTATTATCCTCCTCAAGGGTATAGTCACAATCAATTATTGTCTATTTTTGATAGACTATCACTCGAGAATCGTAGAATAAAAATATGTTTGGTACACTTCTACAAATTATTGAAAAATCATGTAGATAATGCTGATATAATATATCAGCTGCCATTTTTGGTTACTCTTGGATATACAAGAAATAGAAATACATTCTACCTGCAATTCCCCAGGACGCAACTTTATAAGAACTCACCTGTCTACAGAACGTGTGACTTGTTTAATAGATTTGCAAGTGATTTGGACCTAGCTACTCTCAGTTTGGAGCGGTATAGGGCGGCCATAGAGATTAAATTATTGGCAACTCAGGAACAACCTTAGTTAGTTTTTATACTGTATTAGTATTTAGAGTAAGAATGTACAGTTATTTTGTAAATATTTAGGTAGTGGTGTCAGTAATTGGCAAATATATGCTGTAGATGCCTTATAATGAATAAATAAATTTATTTAATGGCAAAAAAATAATATTAAATACTCAGAGGACCGGATTCATCTCCATCAGATAGCGACCATGGGTGACCCTTGCAATTTTTAATGTAACCACCCTTTACTAGATGATTAAATGGACATAACGATTTAACATGTTGTCACTATATAATTATTAAATTACTCTATACTTACTGGACAAATCATAGCAAAAGCAAGCAATGGACCAGTGGACAAAGCTAGCAACCACTGCCAACCTAAATTTGGCATAACAATTAGGGCTAATGCTACCTCAAAACAAGCTCCTAATGCCCAAAAACACTGCAAAAATAAAACGGTTACAAAACATGGAACGCAACACAACAAATGGGGTGACTTACATCAAGCAGCACTACACACTTTGCACGTTGCTTAGTGGGCAAAAATTCTGCATAAAGTGTTACACTAAAAACAAATAGGTAAAACGTAACAGAAATAAACAAAATGTCAGTCCAGACACCTTAAATTATTTACACAATAAGCTCATATAATTTAAATATGATATGAAAAAGTCAAGGTGTCAAGTATTAATCTTAGATACTGGACGACCACGGACTAATATAGGCCCCCTTTTTATATATATTTTTTAAAATAACAACTTTTATGAGCATGTACAGAACACTATCTGGCAAATTTTAATCAATGTTTGAGAAATTTGTTTGTGATTGGTTCTCTAAATGCCAGTTTTTAGATTTCTGATGGAGGAGCTATAGGCATTTTATTTTACTTCATTGGCCATGGTACAAATATGAATACAATTTTAGGCTCCTAATTACATTTAAAATAGAAACTACCTAAATTTTCTTGTTATAAAATAATTTGTTAGTATTAGTTTATTAATGTACAGACCCATTTATTTTAAAATACAAAATAGCAACAAAATCTTTTTATTGCAGTTAACGATATTTTTAATACACTACCCATACTTCATATATACAGGGTGTTAATAAATATCACTTAAATATGGAAGGGCTAATTCTTTGGCTAATTCTATAACTGAAAGTTCATATAATTGTGTGTCCGCAAATGTTTCGTTTCAGAGATACAGGGTGAAGTTAAAATTTTATTTTCTATTTTTTTAAATAATTTTTGCAAAAAAATAAACTCTTTGCACGAACTTGGGTAACCTCTGGTTTTCTGAGATGAAAAATCATAATTTGGTATTAAATTTTAAGTAGCACCTAGAGCGCTAGCAACGCTATTATTATTTACTTTAACTTACCCTAATTTTTTTGACAGTTAATTCCTGGGATTTTTTTATGAATAAACTTCATTTTTTAAGAAAAAAAGATATATTTGCTCAACAATGCTAGAGGTAGGTTAGGTTAAAAGTGAGTGGATCAAACCAACCCTCCACTGCGACTCTGTGGCCTTTGGGGAGTTGTTCAAGTCCTCGGGCAGCAGGATATCTCTACCGAAAATAGAGAACCTGATCCTGGCAGCTGCCGGGCATTTACACAGCACACACAAATAAATAAATAAATGCCTTTGCATGGAACAAACCTGGCAGTCCAAGCCAATAGAGATTAGCTTTTTCCTCAAACAAGTCCAAAATTGAGCGCTAGGCCGTTTCATGGGCTACTCCTAAAGCTGGTTCAGGTCCCACAAATCTTGTCTCTGCTCTGTTCTTTGTTAGAAAGTCAGTCAGCAGACTCGTTTCCCTCCATCCCCCATGTCCTGGTATCCAGATATCATTGTGCCCGCTCCTGGAATTACTTCACTGTCGCCGAGGGCAGTGTGTACTTGGTGTCAAAACAATAACCTCACTGAAACATCAGTCATTTTGTTGAGGCATAACATCGTCACTGAATCTCTGTATGTTACAGTACAACATCAGAGACTTCGACAGGTGAACTATGCAAAATTTCTGGGTGTATTGTTTGTATATTTACAACTGTGCTGTATTTACTAAAAATAATTTACTCATTGCTACAAACGGCTTCTATTCTAACAACTTAAATACTAGGGGAAGGAATGTTCTTAGTATACTAGCACATCGTACAATATTGTTTGATACGGGACCTTTGATGTCTTGTATTAGGGTCTATAATGCAATACCAGGGGATATTAGAGAAATTCAAGGCAAGGTTAGGTTTAAATCAACTCTAAAAAAGATCTTACTGGAAAAAGTGTTTGAACTGAACTGAAACTGAACAATTTAAAATACAATGTGTTTTATTTGATTTATCGATATATTATAGTTGGCGCATTACCTTTCTGGAATGACGTCACGCTGGTTTCAAATAACGTATTTCTTATATTATTTATATTTCAGCGATGATTCCTAACCTAAACGTATGCAGTGATGTAGATAGGAGGGGTGCGTTCAGCACTGGCTAAAGCGAATTTAAAATTGGCATTTTCTGTACAGAAAGCGCTGCAACTTGTCGAAAATGGCTGGCAAAAAATTAACACTCTCATTGCCATAAAAAAACCCTCATTTTGCACACTTAATACAAAAATAACTATTATAACTTCAAAAACTAAAATTATTTTGCAAATAAGACTTTACTAATATAAATTCTTTCATCTTAGTCTTATTCTTTGTTTGCAATGTAATAAATTGACGCCAGTTACCCATTTTCATCAAAATTATTTTAATTCTCAATTACAGACAATATTGAAAAAATATTAAGAAAAGGGGAATAATGAACGATGAATCCTTTACCTCCAGAATGTTTCAAAAACAAAAAGAGGTAAAAACAAAAATCACAGATTACTTAAAGAACAAAATATGAGATATGATCTATTGCGTGTATGCTAAAAATGAATATGTTACAATGCAGACTTTGCTTTAAAAACTAAAAGAGAGAAATTAATGTATAACTAACTAACTTTAAAAATAAAAACTACTCCCCTTCACTGTCTTCAGAATCAGAACTAAATTCTTCATCGTCACTGCTGTCTTCGTCGGTACTAATTACAAGTGGCGCAATGTCTGAAGCATCACATATCTGTATTGTCTTCCAAGCTTCTTGGATTACCCTTTCTGTGTGGCTGACATAATTTTTCCAATGCTCTGAAGATACTTCATTTATCGCTTTTTCCCACATGGCCAAAACTTCCGATGGTGTCCCCTTCAGACTAGCAATGTATTGGTCGTATTTCCTCTTGCACTCAGACCATACCATTTCAATAGCATTAAATTGACAATGGTATGGAGGAAGTCTTAGTATTTTGTGGCCCAAAGGTTTCACATATTCGTCAAGGTAGAATGTTTTTTCAATGTTACAATTTTTTTCTACAATGCTCCATATTTCATCCTTCATGGCCCTCTCTGGGAAGTCAATGTTCTTTTCTTTTAACCATCCAATCAATCTCTGCTTTGTCCATGATTTTCTTGGAATATCCTCTAAAAGGCCGGAATGATAGCTTGCGTTGTCCATCACTATCAAACTTTTTGGAGGAAGATTTGGTACCAGCTGATTTTTAAACCAATTTTCAAAATTTTGCTTGTTCATATTGTCATGATAATCTCCGCTTTTTAGTCCACTTTTAAATATTAAACTGGCCCCCTTAATAAATCCTTCCTTTGATCCAGCGTGAACTACAATATATCGATGACCTTCACTAGCTTTTTTAGAACTTGTAGACATAGTGTTATCCTGCCAGCTGTTTCTAAACGAACCTTTACTAAAAATCCAAGTCTCATCAATAAATACGGTGGTATAAGCATCTTGTCCTAGATTTTGATTTTTGACATATTCCCTCAAGAAATTGATTCTCTTGTGGACGATGTGGGGCAAATCCATCAGGTATTTTCTATTATTTGATTTCTTCCACTTAAAACCAATACTTTTTACGTATTTTCTTAGCGAGGTGATGGAAAAATTAAAATATTCATTTATCTCTTTTAGTTTTTTAAGCAAAGTCTGCATTGTAACATATTCATTTTTCGCATACATGCAGTAGATCGTATCTCTTATTTTGTTCTTTAAGTAATCTGTAATTTTTGTTCTTACCTCTTTTTGCTTTTGAGACATTCTGGAGGTAAAGGATTCATCGCTCGTTATTCCTCTTTTCTTAATATTTATGATTGTTGTATGGCTAAGTTTTGTTGCATTTGAAGCTCGTTCAATTATATTATCAGTTTGCGGAAGGATTCCATTTTTAGCTTGCTCTTTTTCCAATTGAAAAAAAGCCAAGATATTCAAAACTATTAGCTGTGATTGCTGATTATATCTTCGCGGCATCTTGCAAAAGTTTAAAAAGAATCACAACAAATCAATGTCAATTTTGACGAATATATTCTGAAAGACACATCACCAAAACCGGCATTGACTGTTGTAAAGAAACGACAATGAGTTTTTTCAAAATGTTTTTGTCACTGTCAGTTAACATAAATCAAACAAAAATAACCAAAAATGACGTCATTCCAGAAAGGTAATGCGCCAACTATAAAAATGTCAAGTTTTCGTTATATATATTACACATTCTGTCGACAACAGCCTTTTGACCGTAATTAGTCCTGTGTATTGAAAAAGTAAATGAAAGTCTTTGGCAAGTATTTCTGATAGGTACGTCAAAATGTATTGCTTTTAAGAGTTCTTCACAGTCAATGTGCCCATTAATTAGCTTATGGAGGAAAAATAAAAAGCTGATTTTACGGCGAGTTTTTAGGCTAGAGTATCCAACTAATAATAGGCGAATCTCGTGTGATATGTCGGTGTATGGCATATGTTGCTTACACATAAGGAACTTTACAAATTTGGACTGTACCCTTTGTAAACGATTTATGTGGGTTTGATAAATCAGTGACCAAACAATATATGCATATTCCAATACACTTCTAACCAATGAATTATACAGTCTTTTTAGAGCATTGATATCCTCTATATATCTACAATTTCTTTTTAAAAAGCCTAACATTCTAAAACTTCTAGCAACTATCCTATCAATATGTTGATTAAAACTCAGCTCACAATCAAAAATTACACCTAGGTCGTTAAACGTTATTGCAGATTGCAGAGCATTATCACAGATAGTATAGGAAAATATCACAGGCGTTTGTATTTTGTAGAATCTCATGATTTTACATTTATTAACATTGAACTTCAAATAATTACGTTTACACCAATTACAGTCTATTGAGATCATTCTGTATCATTTCAGGGTCACTGATAGATTTAACTCTTGTAAATAATTTCAAATGGTTGGCATGCAGTAGACATTTACAAAACACAAAATTACAAAGTAATGTCGTTTACAAACAATAAAAACAATATTTATCGAGGTGGTATTGCCCAGGCTTACTGGCAAAGCAACTTTGACCTTACCCCATGGATTTTAGCTTCTACACCCTTTTCTCATTCCGCTCTCCCTGGAAAGATCATAGAGTAGGGCTGATGTGCACTAACAGTTTTTGGTAGCAGGTCCGATGGCATTTCCAACATGTAATGGTTTTTCACTCTCAACTTTCAGCATGTTGGATGATTCCATGTGAGTCGTGCTGTTGTCCATGCTGCTGGTAACATGGTAGAGTCTGTATGTTGTCCTCATTGCTTCCCCTTCCACAAATAGGTGGAGTGGTGAAAGTTTTAAGCGGAGTTTCACAGCCGCTGTCGGAGTGGAGCTAGTAGTAACCATTATGTGTTAGATCTCGTCAAAATAAACAACTTTTTCCCTATAAAGGTGTATCGAAAAATTATTCGTTCTTGAGATACAGGGAGTGAAAATTTTAATTTTTTTTTATTTTTTCATTTTTTGTCATCACATGTTTTCCAAGAGAATTATTTTCAATTAAGAACATTTCTTAATATTTGGAATCTCTACAATAAAATGTCAAAATTGTCAAATGCAGTATACAGGATGTTATTTTTTTGTAAAATATTTATTTATTGAATAAAGCATCTACAGCATTTAAGCCAGTTATAGATACCTCGCTTATAATATACTAAACTAAACAGTACCCTAACTATACTAAAAAGTTCACTCCTAAGCCTGAGAAGCAAACAATTTTATATTTATAAGGTCAATAAATTTACTAGTACCAATGTTGTCTATATCTTTAGCATAAATATTAAAACAGTTGCGCATGCTATATACTGGTGAATTTTTATAAACATGTATTCTAGGAAAGTCCACATAAAATGTCTTTGTCTGTGTTGTGCTAGAGCTATCTATCGAAAATGGCAGCTGCGAGAGAATATCGGGACAGTCTATTCTATTAGTTAAGATCTGGAACACATACAAGAGGCATCTGTTTATTTGTCTATTTTCTCTATTCTAAGGGATAGCCTTCCAAAAATATTTAACAGATTAAAGTGGTTATAACCTTGTTTCGGATAGTAACGAAATTGTTTAAAAAACATGCATATCTAATCAACCTTAAAACTTTTCGTAGATCTGATGATGAAACCCATGATTCGATGGTATTCATTAATTTTATTCATGATGTGTTCTGAAAAGTTTAAATTCGTGTTGTGAATAACACTCCCAAATCTTTTTGAGTAAAGGTTTGTTCAAGAGCCACCTCATCAATAAAATACTTTGTTCACGATATTCTTTTAAAGTGCAAAAGACATTGCTGAGCATTTTCTTACATTAAGGTTAAAACTATTGGCCTTGCACCAGTTAACCACACTACTTATATTCTCCTGTAAACAATCACAGTCATGGTCATTTATCGCCTCTTATTTTTAGAGTTCAAAGTCATCAGCAAACAGTAACTTATTAGAATATTTAACAACCCAGCATATATCATTAATTGCTTTTAGCAATAATAGAGGTCCTAGGTTAGATCCTTGGGGAACCCCAGAAGTACTAATTTATATGTTACGATTTGTCATCTTTTATCTCAATGTATTGCTTTCTGTTACTTAAGTAAGACTGAATTAAATCCACTAAATTTGGTGTTACATTCATTTTTTTCAAGGAATCAATTACAACACTATGTGATACCCTATCAAACACTTTTTCTATATCATTATAAATTACATCAACTTGTGGTATTATGTTATTATTATTTAAAGAGTTATGGATAAATTGTGAAAAGGTAAACAAATTAGTAAGTATTGGTCTACTACTATAATATGGCCAAAAACCCATGTTAAAATTGAGAAAAGCTATATTTAACCAATTCATATATTCGATTCAAGAGAACTAGCTCAAAAACTCATATTAATATCATAAGTTGTCTCCCCATTCTTTTTGATTCCTTACATTTTTATCAAATCTATCAATGTTTCCTAGTTATTGATGCAAATCAAGTACTATCAAAGAAACAAAATTGAAAATGCCTATAGCTCCTCAATTTCCTGTACCAATTTCAAAAATTTTAAAATTGGAAGTTTTCTTTTAAAATGCATAGATGGTACCACTTCTGGTTAAACTGGAAGTATGCAAAACTGTCAAATTTGTGTTAAAAGAAAAAAAGCGGGACATATATTATTCCTTGGTCACCCAGTATAGGACAATTCACATTGCATTTGTTAATGTACAGCAATAATTTTTTGAATGTATTGTATACAAAATTCATAACACCTTTGACCCTTTCTTGTACTTACGACTGAGGGGTGCATCCTATGGCAAATCCAACTAGACCTCTTAGTAAAAGCATCCACATAAAGCTGGGTGCTATGGAGCTCAGAAGTCCATAATAGAATAATAATACTGCGCACAAACTCAGTGCCTAAAGTACAAAAGACATTTTTAGATATAAGAAGACACATTCAGCAATAATCACTAAAGAAGTTTAAATTTAAACCAAGTCCAACTTGTCAGTTACAAGCCTAAATAACTATGCAACTATAGAACAAACATATTCTGCAATGTTACAATAACAAAATATGACTGTGACATAAATAAACATAACTGTTAAACCTTTTTAATTATGGAACGCCGTTTTACTTTTTAGTCATACGCGTCTTTGATACCAAATTTAATTGCAAAACATATAAATGATGTTGCCTGCATACAATTTTTATTCTTTTTAATTCTTCCGATATCGAATTTTTGTGGATACCGATTTTACCGAATGACATTTTTATGATAAGCAATTTCTTTGCAGACCATTTCAATTGATACCACAAAAAAGTAGTTGTTTATCCTTTTTTAACACGTATGCAGCCTACTTAAAATTTCTATATACATGCGTCTTTCCTTAGTTATTGCATTTCAACAAATCGATGTTAATAAAAATTGGTATGAAATAAATGCCATATACAAAAATCTGTTTAAATATTTAATAAATTCACTCTTATTAAAATGTAATCCCTTCAAAAGGGATCACATTAATATAAATACCGAAAACATTAGAATGCAATAACGACTTTGTGGAGATTAATTTATTTCAACCATATGAAGGCAAATCTGATTTAAGAACTCATGTAATAAAAAAAATTAATTTATTTTTATCGAATATCAAAAAAAATTAAAGCATCCCTTACGATATCATTTCTTTTTAATGTCAATTCCATTAACACCCTAAAAATGTAAATAGAATAATGCTCATTATTTTGATTTTGATTTTCGTTTATATGTAATTTATACTATATCAAACGGATATAACACGGGCCCTTTACCATTGAAATTAAAATACTTGAATATACATGTGAATAAATACATAAAAGTTAATATGAGATTTAATTGTATAAGAGTTGTGGAATTTAAATGATTAGGGGGTATAAGGTAACTGGTTTTATTTAATATGCATTGTTTTGATTTCGAATTTTTATTAATGTCGATTCTTCTGAATATCAATTTTCATTGAATGCAGCCACCTTGTTTCAATTTTAATTATCGGACGTGGAGCGATCTAGTGCAAACTAAGAACAACAAGAGCAGAAATCTGTAATTTTTTAAATACCCGAGTTTCTGGCTAGGCATGCGTTTGAAGATTTAAAAGTGCATCTAAAATTAAGACTATGTTGTGCATGACCTTATGACGAGTCGGATGCGAATAATGAAAAACATATTCGTAGATAATCAATGACAGTTAAAACGTGTTTAATTATTGTTCGATTGGGAATACTTCGTTATTAAATCATTGCGGAATACGATATACACCCCTATATTTAAAATGCGACCACGTACAAAATTACAGATCTTAATGAAAAAAAGTTAAAACAAACGTATCTAGCTCCCAACATCCTATTCCAAAACAAGCTATTCTATATATTTATACCAGAATAAAGAAAACAAGGTTTTGAATTTCCCAGCTATAATTCACAGATTACCACACAATGTAATTTGTAATGGCAAATTGCAATTTCTCCTGGAAGCTGTGTGCCGGCGACATGCTCTACTACAGTTTTTTTGGCTTCTTAAACGTGATTTAAAGAAGGCTGTCCAGATTTTTTTAAAATGAAAAGAGTATATTTTGACGAAATGTAAAAATAGGTACCAGCGTATAATAATTAAGTAAAGTCTTATCACTTTCGCAGAATTCAATGACTTTCAATAATAATTATAATACACAAAATAATATGGACTAAAAATAACAAAAATAATTAGAAAATGGCACCAGATTTCGCAAAATAGAGATCATTTGTCCCAGCTTTCTCATAATAGAGGATATTTGTCGTATTTATGGAAATAGTAAGAGTACCAGAGGACATGGACCCGAAAAAGAGAACATTCCTCTTAAAAAGAGTATATGTGGTCACCCTATTTAAAGCAAACTGTAGTAAGGTTGTATAGGTATATCACTATATCTTTATTTACAATATTTATTTGATAATTAGGACACTATTTTCCTGTTTGTCTCCCTTGTTTAATATGTGAGTAATTATTATAATTTATAGGTATGTGCACTTCACTTTCAAAGCTGCGTGTCGATCAAGATACGGATTTACAAAAATGAACACATCAGTGGTGTATTTAGAATGCCGTCTTAGAGGGGGAGGCAAACATTTGATAACTAAAAAAAAAGTTCTAGGTTCTTGTTAGAACAACATAGCATGAAGACTAAAAAAAAACAAAATTCTCAGTGTTTGTGAGGTAAAAGTCCCGAAATGCTTTATATAATGTAATTTTTGCTTAGGTTATTAGCTCGGGGGAGGGGGTGCAGGGTGCACTTGTCTCCTACACGTACTCAAACCGAAACTGTCGTATGTTGGAATGCAGAACATGTTATATTGAAGAATACCTCAAAACAAAAACATTGCATTCATGCCCTATTATCTTGGTAATTTTGTTCACAAGGTCTCTTTGCTCAATACACAAGTGTAACCTACAAAGCTGACTTTTTTTTCTATTTTTAGTTTTTACATTCTGGTACTCACGCACATATTATGAAATCAAGGGCTTTTTAAAAAAACGCAGGTCTATCTAAAAAAAAAATTAGTTGATCTGACCGCGAAGAAGAAACGTCGGATTTCAAATCTATGTGAACCATCTTGATGATAATGGAAAGTAGCTATAAAGATATAAAATTTATTTTGTGATATCTCTTCAAATGCAGCCTGAAAAAAATAAAATATGTATAGCTGATTTTTCGGTATTTTACGTACCTATATCCTCGGAGGTAGTCATAATTGTCTAACTTTGTCAACTACTTATTATTCGATGTTAAATTGCGCAACTTTGCTCTATTTTAACCGACATTGTATCGAATTTGTAACACCCTGTATATGTTTGCGTGTTTTCATTCGTTGGGACCATTCCGGTATACTACCTCAATGGTTGAGATATTCCAAGTCAACCATATGTAATTCTCACATTGCTATTTTTTAACTAATTTTTATTTCTCAATCTAGAGTGCTGTGATTTGGCAAAAACTATTAACTTACCTCCAAGAACCCTGAGAAAAATAAAATTATCTGTCTATTCACTAAACATCTTTTACGCCCATTTAAATATTAAACGATTTATTCTAAAAAATCATTTTTTTTTAATGTCGCTCTTCGGGTTAGCCTTTGCGAGTAATACATAATGATACCCCCCACAACAATATGCAGTATTTTAAAAAATCGGCAAATAAAGGCATAATATGCATTTAAGCCTAAGCAATTTCTAGTCACCCTGATATACGAAGGTTCTGGTTTGACACGTCATGGTTGAAGTTACAATATCATAGTAAATCAAAATAACAAACAAATATAGGGCGTGCCATTTAAAAAACAAAAGTTAATAGCAGAAATTCGGAACTAAAAGAAGATACGGCAACACTGTTACAGTAAGATATATCATAAAACAAAATAGATAAAAACTCAAAGTGGAGGTGCTACAGATAGAACGTTTAAACACGCATTTCAGATTTCAAAACATAAAAATAGCTTTTTGGATAAAAAATCAGATTCAGCTTTTGCTGGAAGAACATTCATTGCTTTATTTTACACCTACCAATAAAATAAAGGTTGTGTTGTTTGATTGAAATTGTTATATCATTGTATAAACGGGGACTTAACAATAATGGTTGTATATATATATATATATATATATATATATATATATATATATATATATAAAAAATAAATCCGAATTCAATGGCCGATTCAAATTATAAACCTTTCATTAACAGAATCAGACACTATCACTAACCGAGAAAATAAGTGTTACTTCACAGATTGTTTTGTAATCTGTGACAATATAGCTTGTACAAATTTATTTAAAACTAAAATCTCGAAGTGTTGAAAGTACTTTGCCGAACTGTCGGCGTCACACGTCATGCGAATACTATTTTTTACCTTCTCCCTCCCACTTCATATACTAACGGCCAGCCACTGACTCAGGCCCCGCCGCGCCGTCGCGTCGGCAGTGACCCCAGCACAGAGCTTGCGCGTCTTGTTTTTGCGGGGATTTAATGATTGAAATGCAAAGGCCACAACGCGTAAGGCTCAAATATGTGGTGGGGGCCCCGAGAGACATCAGCGAGCGAAATACAAAACTGAGGATCTTTTCTTTTTTTTGTCATCATGTAAATTTTGAGTTGCTGCCGAAGGGCCCCCAAATACGTAAAACCCATTGACCGTTTTTTGTCATCGCAAAACTTTGCCTCGCCCAGATGAGCCCCAACCATCGTAAGTAGTTAATTCGGCCTTGTTGCTTCTAGAAAAGCAGCCTCTATAACGCAACATGCGAGTCGCCTTTTAATACTCATTGTTTATAAAATTATGATTAACACCACGATACACTTACAACGGTATGCTCACGCCGGTCTCTTCAGCATTCGGCATTCAGCAAGAAAATACAATTGAAGTTTACAAATATCAGATTATCTAAAGTGCTCATCATGAGGATTCGTGAAATTTATTTTGATTAAAATAATTAATAAATTTAAAATAAAAGTTAAGAATGCTGCAAGTAAAATAATTGCAGGGGAAACTTCCATTCATATTTTATAACATTTGTTACTATTGACATTTTTAGTTTTTACTTGCAATTGAAAAATACAAACCAGGTTCAAAAGTCCCCTATACAGGTAGCTAAAACCATATTGTTCTATTATTATAGTAAATATATCCTAAATTACCATTTTTTAAATTTATCTTAACAGCTTGACGGTAAGCACCAATCCACATTTTTGAAAATGTATTATTTTGGAAATTTGAAATATCTTATATCTGTCACTTTTGTTTATCGATTATAATTTCAATCTCGATTTCTACTGCCTGCAACTGCACAGGTAGGACGTAATAAACTGTATTGAAAATAAAATCTTTAGATTCAAAATAATTAGTTTAATAATTTTAAAAACATTTTATTGAAGCGTAAATTCTACAAACGTTTTCAAATGACAATGCATTACGGCCTATTTAACTCCCAAACGCTGTACATAGATGTGACGTACTTGCGCGAGAAAGACGAGTTTAAATTCGGTCCGTATCATCGTCGTTTATTGCACAAATGATATTAAAAAATCAGCAAGCAAGAGTATTAGAATGCAATCCAATGTTAGCGCAATACGCAAACCAAAGAAGTCGGCTCATACTTCAGAACATAGAATACCAGACCAGAGAAGCTCCAGAATTTTACAAACCTTTTTGAGCGCGAAGACTTCTCTTTCGTATGATGACACATTCGCAAATTAATTTGAGTTATCGAACACACTCACGCAAACACATTATATTTCTTTTGGGAGGCTATAGATGGCGAAACTTCCGATAATAAAAATGCATTCGAGGTGCTTGTATTCAATCGAAATTGATATCAATGGAAATTGGTTTCAATGAAAATAGATAATCATAGAAATTGCTGTAAATGAAAATACCATTCATAAAAATTGATAATCGGCTATATTGTTTCCCACAAAATACTACAAAGGTACTCGTTAAATATTGGATAAATATTGATATCAACAAATTTGTAAGTAATAAAATTATATTATAATAAAAAAAATGCATTTTAATTATAATAATATAATGAAAATTGAATTAATTTTGTAAAGACCCATCCAAATATCCTGACATACATTTTAATAGCTAAATCAAATTAATTGATTGTTAAAAATCTATATGAAGGCTTTAGCTCTAGATGTTCCAAGGATTCAGTTAAAATTACATTTTTATTATAATATTATAAAATAAATTGTCATAATGAAGTCCCATTCAATTTAAATTAATACCGGGCATATAGCAGACTAAAAAGTAAAACGGCGTTCCATATTTAATAGATTTGAGTATTAAGGCCAAAAAACATACATGTTTCCTCCCATATCTGTCACTTAGATTTCCCCAAAATGTAGATGACAGCATCATTCCAAGAAACACTATTGTAGTGGTAAGGGCTTGTTGGTATCTAAAAAATATTTTCAATATAAATTAGTATGTACTTAAAATACTACATATGGAATTGAATGAAATAAAGTCTACATAATATAAATATGTTTGGTAACAATACTATATTTGATACTTTGTCAATTTTCTTTAATAACTGATTCACTAATGTACTTCTCTACAGTAAAGATTCTCTTTTAAGATAATTATAACAAAAAAACAACAGTTAGCTAAATATTCATTAAAATCCAAAAAAAAAAAAACAATATTAAACACATATAAAAGAAGTTACCTAGTAATATGCCAACTGCAATGCAGTGCTGGAGATAATATTGATAAAATAGTCATTTCCATACTGTCAGCCATCCAACATAAACCCGTCCATAATGAGAGTTTAACTTGAAACCAACCAAATCCTAATGCATTAACAGCTTGTGTTACAGTGAATGTATCTAAAAAGCATATTAAAAAATGATATTTAATGTTTTTATAAACATGTAGAATGACAAAGGTATTTAAAGGTAATTAATGACAGTAAATTCCTCTTAGTAACGGTTTTAAAATAATAGTTCTAAATTTAGATCAATTTTTAACTTTTGTTGAAGGTTTGAAGAAAGTTGCTCAAATCTTTTGACTGTTTCTGAAAAGAACAATTTGATACATGTGTAAAGCCAACTCTCATGCCTCCAGCAGACCATTCTTGTTTCATTAATTTCAAATTTTATTTGGTTGTTTAGACAGTAAATTTTATTCCAATATTTAAAATTTTAAAAGGCAATCCCTAAAATCCACTAGATTTACTGTTACATTAGTAGCATGCTGAAGGTTTTTCTGATTCTTCCCAATTCGTTTTGTAGTGATTCCATGTACAACTTTAAAACTTTTATGCTGGTAAATATAAGTTACACTCTTAGCCAAAAGATTATTTGCATATTTATTCCTCAAAAAAAAACAGAATGTTTTCTAAAAAAACATTCTTGGTCCAGTTCAAGATATTTGTAAAGGTTGCATTTATAAGAAATAATAAAACATATGTTTTTTTCTCTAGAAAAAGAAACACCTACCATCAGGTACAACTGAAACAGACGTCATTTCAATTTCCTGCGGTACTGTAGTGTCAGGATCCACAGGTTCATTTCTTGGTTGTCCGGTTGTGTTTCCATCGATATCCTGGTACCCCTTGGTGCGTTTAAGCACCATTTTCTTAATAAATTTAAACTAAGTAACTATTTGTTTACGTGGACCAGAAAAAACTTCAGTTACATTTTTCTAACCTAGAAAATTTTGACAATTGACACCTCGATGACAATTGTCTTCTTTTTTTAAAATTATCGCCTCAGCTACCAATACTTTTCTTCTTCTTTTCTGGTTTCCTGTTTTCTTGCTTCGTAACATACAGCTAAGTATTTTATTTACGTCCCTATAGGAAAACTCTTAGCTGATAAGAGTTAGACAGTAAGGAATACTAAATAAAAGACAAACAGGAATAGTTAAAAATAAGAACGAAATATCCAAATACCTGACCAATCATAGACTACTTATAATAACAAACTTTTCTATTTTGTTGCAATCAGAGTATGAACTAATTATCTACAAAGCCAAGCGTATGTAATTTATTTCATAAAAATAAAAAAGTAATATGAACATCTGCAAACGCTTGATTTTCGAAATACAGTATGTTAAAATTGTAACGTTTTTTTCATTTTCTTGGTACACTTCGAGAGATATTTAAATAATTTTTTTACACGGTTTACTATGTCCATCGTCAACAAAGGTACTTAAATAAGTTTTATAAAAATGTGCAGTCTATTTTTTTTGGAATTTACACCCCTTTAACTCTTTAATACTTTTCACTACAATGCAAACACAGTTATTTATCATAATGACCATTCATTCAGAGCTAATTTGAAGATCATAAATCATGTGAAACATGCGAAACATTACAAAATGTATCGTTAATACATTACGACCTTCAAATTCATCCTCTAGATATCGGCCTACTTGACCTGTGTGTCGGAGTTGTTTTAGACAGTTATGTGGGATCTACGGTTTATCGCCGAATATAAACGGCAGTATTTGAGATGTGAATAATGAAAAATGTTTTTAAAGAATTGTCTCCGCATGGGATTGAGCGGACTATGAGGAAGCTGCTAAATAACTTTAAAAACGATCCAAAATCTCCTAGGAGAACCGAATAATATTTTTTGGTTTTACTAGAATTTATTTAGACGTTTTACTGACAGTAGTAGTTATAATTAATTATTTACCAAATGTGATTTAACACCCCGTATCTAAAAAGGAAGCGTTTGCGAATTATTTTATGCACTTTAATGCTATGAACAACTGAAAGTCAGCCTTTTTTGCATTTTCAGCCGGTACAAAGAGAAAACTATAGAAAATGGGAAAACAATCGATGGTTCTATCGGGTGTTACTCGGAATGAGTACCAAGCAACTGGAACAACGGATGCCTCGAATGCCATGGGGAAGCATATGTTTTAGAAGAACAATTTAGCTTTTGGCAGGACACTTTGAGTGCTGTAGTTCTGCAGCGACGTAGTTAAGAATCTCCTTTGGAGAGATATCCAGACCGATACAAATAGATCTGGTAGATTTATGAAAGTGCTAGAGGTTGGGGTAAGATCTTAGGACAGGCTGCAAGGACGAAATTTAGCCTACCGGCTAGGCTTCTGCTTCCCCTAAACATACTACTAATACTACCTTTAAACTTACGTTTATTGGAGATCGGTTTAATAATTGAAAATTATAATAAATTTGGATAAAAAGCTTCTGGGACATTAAACGCTTAGCAGAACTCATTTCCGCCATGTGTCAATGAACTTAAATTACTATCACTGTCCTGCAACCGATGAGCTTATTTAGTATTAACCTGAAGATAGCCGGAGATACACTTTGACCGAAACGTAATCAAGTAATTTAAAAAAGCATAAAACACATATCTGTATCTCTTGTAGGCAAGGAAAATTCACAGCAATTTTTAAATAACAATTTACATCCAGTTTCAGTGAGTTATGGCCAGTTTAAATGAAAACAAAATCTCTCGACAAATATTAGAACATACCTTCTTGTCATCTTATGCGGTAAGCTTGTGATTTCACACCATTAAGGTATGTAAAATGTAAAACTGTTAATTAATTAAGCAGTTAGATGTAAATGTATTTTTAGGTGCAAATAATATTTTGTTTTTGCTGTCTATTGGCTTATAATTTCTATACACCGATATAATGAGAGCTTTAAGTCAGTGTGTAAACATATACTCCTACACCGTGTTTCTATTTATACATCTTATTTTTAACTTGAACAATAATGTTTAAGCAAATAATTTATATTTAAACATAGGCAACGTTTTAGAATTCAGTATTAAAATACTAAAATCACAAAGCCTAGAACTCAATAAAATATTAAAACTTAAGGTCACATGTGTTTCGCCCTTGCGGGCATCATCGGACCTTAAAATTAAAAAGTGGAATGTGGGGAATAATAGGGGGGATCGTTGGGGAAAGTTGCGTTTTTCGCGATAGTGTAAAAGTAAAGCTGCGGTTAACAAAATTACCATAGCCCTTTTAGCTTTTAAGGTACAGGGCTAAATTGAAAATGTTACATTTTCAGGCACCCCTCGTATCACAACTATCAAATAACTTATCGAAAACGTGTCAGGCCAAAAAGTTATCGGACCCTACTTTATTTCTAGACTATAAAATGTGTCTTTTTTTACCTTTTAAAAAATATAATAAATATAATAAATAAAATAATAAATATATTTTCTCACAAACAAATGACAATTTTCCGAAATTAAATGCATGAATTAATAGCAGGCGATGGCTATTGTCTATGACAACAAACAAAAATAAATGTCAAATGTGTCCAATGTTTTCAACTTCATCTTGGAGAAAACAAGAAATTATCGACTAGCTAACCACCAAAGGTATTGAGTTTGAACCCAATCTGATAAAGAAAGAACTACTAGCCATACCAAATTTACACATAACTGTTTTGTACTTTTTAGCATTATTTTTTACGCGCCCTGTATAAAACATTCACGATTGGACTGCATAATATTGTATTATCATCGGGTTTATGTTTGTATACCAAATTTCAGTCAATTCCGAAAACGAGAACTGTTTTGTACAGTTTAGCATTATTTTTTACACACCCTGTATAAGAGATTCATGATGAGAAAACTTGATTTTCAGCATCTAGGGACCTTGAAACGTAAGGATCTGAAAAAATCACCGAGGGAGAATTTTTCACGATTACAATGCTTCCCTTTTACGAGGGAAACAAAAGCAACATTTGCGACAATTTTCTTCTTCGTCGGATAATAAGACGTTGAACGTTTTAGAGTTAATCCAGTATATCCTCTAAAATTAAAACTCACTATTACTATAGTTTTATTAATTGTATAAAATAAATATTTTAGGTAAACCAATAAGCATAAAGACAACACAGCAAACTGGTTTGTTTATGTTGTAATGTTATACAATAAGTGGATAGTCGTAATCTCTCTTGTTATCAGTTAAAACGTATATTTTATATAAAACACTTTTAATAGTTGTATTAAATCAGTTGCTTTAATTGTTATAGACATCTCCGCAGTTTGGGACCCGTTAACTCAAAACTACAAAAATGGTAAGTAACTTTGTTTAGTTCTCCTGACAGTTGGCCCGCATATTTTCCCATTTTCGGTACTTTCGCGTGGTATCTCCGTTATTTTAATAGATATAAAGTTGAGGTTTTCGCGACAGTGTGCTACTTTTTCGTAAAACTAAAGATGCCGTTAACAACATTTTCATAGCCCTTTTGGTTTTTAAGATACAGGGTTAAATTGAAAATGTTGCATTTTCAGGCACCCCTCGTATCTTAAGATAACTTATCGAAAATGAGAAAAAATTTTCTTATATAACTTTTCCCGTAGAACTCAATTCCGCCTTCGGAATTAGTGTACAGGATTAGGTCAAAAAGTTACCGGACCCTAATTTATTTTTTTAAATGGGACACCCTGTATATTTATTGACTATAAAATGTGTCTTTTTTTACCTTTTCGAATATATAATAGTATGTACTTTTTCTCAGAAACACGCAAATAAATGACAATTTTCTGAAATTAAACTGCATAATTTAATAGTAGGCTATGGCTATTGTTTATGACAATAAACAAAAATAAATGTCAAGTATTCTAATCATCGACTTATGGTTTATAAAGCATTTTATAAACGTTCTTTTGGTATTTTTATTTAATTGATATTTATCAATTTTTTCGAATAATGGTTGCGTATGAAAATTATGAAAAATATGATATGGGGGGTATGTTTTATACAGATTAATGAAAATTCTGAAAAAGCCTCGGAATTATATTTCCAAAGGTAAGTAAGCTAGTATAAAATAAGAAAAATTAATTACTAATTAATATTTATAATACCGACTTAAGTTTTAGTTATGTGTGTGGGGAGTGCGTGTTTTTTTTTTATTTTCTTGTGTGTATAATTAGTAATAATCATGGCATTTGGAGAACTTGGAAAAATACTTGCAATAATGTGGAACTTGTAGAACTTGTAGTTGAAGACTTTTTTCACAAAGATATGGAAGAATACACACAAAAGGTGATAAAAAACATTAAATATTTACGCCCATTTCCAGAAATTGTTTGAAATATTTTATGAGGGGAGAAAAAAACTTCTTGTTAAACTCTGTTTTATTAATAAGGATTAATTAGTTGTTTTGTTAATTTTACTTGTTAGTTAATTATCTCCGATTGTTTAGTTATTTTATATTGAACGATAGACTCGACTCGCTTCTTGGTGCATTTCTTTAGTTTTAATTAATGAATATATTGAATATATACATGCAAATATCATACCTATTTAAATCTTAATACGTATCTTTATTTGGTGACATATTTCTAGGTTTTAGTTATTTCTTGAAGCTTATATATTTCTTACAATAATTAAATTTCTTTTTGAATTATGGAAAGAAATATCTTTTTAAAGAGAAAACCTCTTGCTGGCCAGTCCAGAGAAATTATCGCCAATGTTTATAGAGTTTGCGATGAGGAAGCGAGAAGTAATAATTTTAAATTACCTTTAAAAAGGAAAATAGATCGCGTCGCTCTATATACTGGGGTTTCTCAATACACCGTGAGCAAAATTTACAAAGAAGATGAAAAGAGGCAAAGGGAACGTCCAGGTGAGATGCACCCATCACCACCCAACAAGAAAACCCGTTTGTCTCTGGATTTTGATGATTTTCATTAGGCAAACAATAAACAAGTTTTATTTAAAACTAAAAACTGCGCCTACACTCAGAAAGCTTCTTAAATTGCAAGAAACAATGGATTTCCCTTATAGTCGTGAAAAATTAAGGATGTTGTTGAAGGCCAATGGCTTTTTTTTCGTAAGTGACACAATAAACGAAAGATTCATTTGGAGAGACCCGAAGTTTTACATTGGCGCTATAAATATACAAAGGCAATTCGAAATTATAGAGAGGAGGGTGGTAACATAGTTTACACTGATGAGACATGGGTCGATAATGATTTAACTTTTGGGAAATGTTGGCAAAGCAATGACGCATTTGGAATAGTAAGCAATATTAGAGCAAGTGGTGAGTGTTTGGAATTGATTATATTTAATTTATTTATGATGTGATAACGATCATAATAGTTTATTACTTGTGTTTATGTAGTGGGTGTTCAATTAAAAATGGCTCTCGTCGATATCATGAAAAGTATTTTCCGTTTCTGTTATACCCCTAGCAGCAATTCTTTGAATTTGAAAATATTTTTCAATGATTTGTCGTGGCCGCTTTCACCAAGAAAGTACAAAAAATTACCGCTACAGAACGTAACAGCAAAGAAAATAATTTCCTTTCTGTGATATCGCCGATGGCCATTATTGTTGGAACACCCTGTACAAAGTGGTAAACAAAATTTATATATATTTTCAATAAAATTTTTACTTTCCTTTGTCAAAAAATATATATACGTGAGAACTCGAAAATATAACAAAAATAATTTATTTGAAATGGAATACTATGTATACTTTTCAATTTCAAAGACATCGCTTTCTCTTTCCTCTAAATATACCCGGTGATATATTTATCTTTGAAGATGACTGAGTGAATCGACAAAAACCTTGTCATAAATATCAATGTGCTAGAGAGAGATTTGATTTTTACACCAATCAATAGAGCAAAAAAATAGTCGTTTTTTGCCAAAAATACTAACCAGAATCCGAGTGCGCCATCATACACAAGATAGTTCATAGTCATATTCTTTTATGTTTTTCACTTGCGACTAGGTATCAACTTAGATTATAAACAATTTAATGCAAAAAAATCCTATTTTTTTCGTTTTTGGTTTTTAAAATCGAAACTAATAAAGTAATCTTGATGGTATAACGACATGAATAGTAGATAATGAACTTACAAATAATATAATGTCATCGCCGACTTGATCGGATCATTAGAACAAGAGAAAAAGCTGAAAAATCTGAAAAATTAGTTTTTTGAAGATGTGGTGGAAGCCTTTGATGAAATAATAGTCATTGTTAAGTACTTTATGCACACCAAAACCAGGCTTTGTGAACTAATAGTTTTTGAACAACTGCACCTTGAACCAAAATGTTATGGGCTCATTCCTGTGTAACACTCGAATTTTGTGCCGAATTTTAGATACATTAGTTAATTACATTTTTAGTAATATACTCTTTAGCATTTCACTAGGCCACCATTTTGTTCCGCCGTATTGGAATTTTACCAAAATATTATCAGGTTACTGTCATGCAATCCTTAGTTTTTGACAAAAATTTAAACTTAATATGGGAAGTAGATTTTTAGCTATGCCGCAAATTAACAAAGAGACAAACAGACAGACAGATCAAAAGAAACTCTATTTTTTTGTGACCTAGGGACGCTAGAATAGGAAGATACGTAAAATATTGATTTTTTTCCATATTTATAAATGTTGTAGTTGACCGCCATTTTGTTTTGCTCTCTTGAAATCGTACCAAAATTTTACAAGTTCATCACAACAATTATTTCTAGAGCAAAATTTGTAATCAATCTATAAAATGGTCTTTTCGGGCCGAATTGTGAAATTATTTATTAAGCCGCCATTTTGTTTCGCCATCTTAAATTCAAACCAATATTTACCAGCTAATTTCCACATAATCTTAGTATTTCTTAGTAATAATATTTCACTAGACCGCCATTTTGTTTCGCCTTAATGGATTTTCACCAAAATGCTACCATTTTATCCTCTTATGATCTATGGTTTTTGACCAAATTTTAAAGAAAGTAGATAAATAGTTTTTGAGCTATGCCGCCTACAGATAGGCAGACCGACAGACAGAGCGATGGAAATGGGAGAACATGTTTTCCGAGGTCTAGAGACCCAAAAATGTAAGAATCTGCAAAAATCTCGGTGGGTGATTTTTTTCATGATTACAATCTTCCCTTATACGAGGGAAGTCCAAAAGTAATATTTATTGATATTATCATTATTATTATTATCATTATTATTATTATTGTCATCAATATTACTGAATAATAATCTGATTAAAATAACTTCGCACGCCTATGACACGGGAAGATTTTTGACGAGATTCTCCCCTGCCCCTTCAGGCGTTGATAAGGTTCATTCGCTTGTCACATTGTAGTTAATTTTGTTTTTTTGTTTATTTGTATAGGATATATTTTCATTTTTCTTACCGTTTCTTAAACACTTATTATTTTGTGTTTTTTTTACCGAAACTATGTGAATCAAAACTTCGATATTTTCATCTCCAGATGTGGTACTTTAACTTTAGCAATATAGGATCGCCGATTTTTTTACAGATTTAACTGCAATTCAGATTTTATAAATTTGATCAAAAGTGACTTTTTCTAAATGGAACACCCTGTATATTATTGAAGTGTTGAATAAAGTGGACAAACTGAATTTTTTTCGTATAAGGTGTTCCTATACCTATTTTGAACCGGTTTCGATTTATAAGCGATTTTATGAAAAATTACTATTAATATCCGATAAGACATTAAAGATCGAAAAAGCCAAGTGTGCTATGATGTAACAACTGCAATATGTAATGGTGGTGGCATGATATGTCTAACTTTTTAGTTTATGTCAGATTAATTTAGCAAAAAGCAAAATAATATTCAAATTAAATGGGGTATTTTAAATTTGTTTTGTATTCACGGAGAGTGTCAAAGAATTGTTGCAAAAACCTGTAGAAGATTGAACGCTCTTTTTTCGAATTTGCTGCCAATGAACCCAAGGAAATTTCTCAGAATTAAAGGTAACTTTTTAAATTTCGGAACTATGCAGGCTCCAAGAATTCAATTTCTGCATATTACTGAAAACGAAGAAAATGAAATTAACGTTTTGGCGTATTTTTATGCCTATCCTCATGCTTCAATAACAAGTGCCAAAAATGATTTAGGAATAAGTCGTACATCAATATGGTGAATTTTACATAAACATAATATGCATGGCTATAATACAAACTAATTACATTACAGGCTTTACAGCCAGATGATCCTCCAAAACGTGTAGATCTTTGTGAAATTTTATTAATTCGTACACAGGATGATCCAGATTTTCTGAAAAGAATTATTTGGACTGATAAAGCAAAATTCTCACACGAAGGAGTCTTTAACCGTCAAAATAATCGAATGCGGTCTTATCGTGCGGGTCCAAAGGTCACCAACATTATGAATCAAATCAGAAAACACAGTGAATACCATAATGTTGTGTGATTCTTTTATCGAGCTTTTAAATCTCGATGGGATATTTACAAATATACAAGGAGAAAGAAAATAGTTTTTTTTATTATATTACGCAATATTATTAAGATAGCCACTTAATATTATTTTATATATTAAATGACGAGGGACTAAATAAGAAAATTCGCTAAATATGTGTTCGGTTAAAATTTTTTGGTTGGCAAAAACAAATATACACAAAATGGCAAGCGCCTTAATAAAGTAGGAAGACGGTTCGAATCAGTGGAACAATCAGGATATGTTCTGTTTATACAGCCACTTAATGAAAGTGAGATTTTTTTATCAATCTCCAAAAATTATGAGCTCTGCTTGACCTAAAAATCTAACCACTTATACAGTGTCATTTATTTAAATGCGGGCCACCCTTGCGCAAAGAAAACTTGTTTTTTTTGTATTGTGATAACAAAAAGATTTGCAAAAATATTATACACTTTTGTTAAAAACACAAAATAATTAGTTATTAATTCCCTCGTGAGATTTTTTCAGATCTTTACGTTTAAGGGCCCCTAGATGCCGGAAAACATGTTTTCTCACTTCCGTTTGTCTGTAGGTATGTCTGTCCGTCAGTCTGTCTGTTCGAAACCAGTAACGGTAAGGATTACTCCTTCACCATTTTGTCGAGAATCGACCAAAACATGACGCTATGTTTGTTTCCAGGGCCAAGGTGCCAATCTGCTACCGTGGTATCTGCCCCGGCAAGGCTCATCAGGCAGTTTCCTTGGGGGGTATCGGTATTAAAACCGAAATACCCAAACCCTGAAACAAACAAGGTGTCATGTCATTCGAATTTGAAAGTCGACGAGGGAAATATATATATATATATATATATATATATATATATATATATATATATATATATATATATATATATATATATATATATATATATATATATATATATATATATATATATATATATATATATATATATATATATATATATATATATATATATATATATATATATATATATATATATATATATATATATATATATATATATATATATATATATAGCCCGAGTCTCCGGTAAATCGATTTTACCGATTTTTATATATCAAAATTTATTTATTTTAAACACGTTTTAAAATTGAAACAAGTATTCTATAATTATTTATTTATTGCCTACAAAATTACAAACGTACTAAAAAAGTAAGCAAAAAATTGACGTCAAATCTAATAAAAAAATTGTTAGATAAAAATATACTGGCTAATATCCAGGAGCTATTGGGAAAAGCTCTGAGAATCGGTATAAGGAATGTACAAAAACTTGTGCATGAAAAAAAAACATAATTTACTTCCGAAGAAGGTTACGAAATGTACACGAAAAAATCCAAAAAAGCAATAGACTTAAGTTACAAGGCAAAAATGGATATTCATAATGCAATTTATGATTTATACACGTCAAAGACTAATATAATCCTTCAGAAACTTTTTAATATTATAGACTAAAAAATATCATCATCACTTATCATTGGTGCTATTTCGACATCTAGAACTCGTTCTCGATTCCACCAGTCCCATATTAATTTATCCGTATGTTCCACAGATTTCTTCCAGTACTCCGGCGTAATATAATTTAATGAATCTTGCCAAACAATTTGCACTTCATCTGATGTAAAACCATTGTTCACGTGTTTTTCGTAATATGATTTTGCCCCAGCTCATATTAATTCTATCGCGTTAAACTGGCAATGGTATGGCGGCAGTCGTAAAACCTCATGTCCATTTTCTTGTAATATTTCATCTACGGCATATATTGTTGGTTTTTTAATGGATTTTGCCATTAAAAGAAGTTCTAGTTTCAGCATATTGGGTAAAGGATTTTGTTTTTGTTTTATTAGCCAGCCATAAATATCACTTTTCTTCCAGGATGAAGTATGTCGTTCATTTAAGATTCTTGAATGATAAGATGCATTGTCCAGAATGATTAAAGACGAAGCATCTAAATTTGGAATCAGTTGTTCCTTAACAGTTCACAGTTCATATTATCATGGTAGTCCATACTTTTGGATGTTGAAGAAAACAGTAAACTTGCACCTGGGAGAAATCCTGTTGAAGAACCTGCATGCAAAATGATGACCCTTTTTCCCGTCCCAGATCCCATTTTTCTCTTGACACTTTTTACAGACTCGTCCTGCCAAGATTTCGAACAACTTCCATTAGAAAATATCCAAGTCTCGTCTAAAAATACCACTTTTCTAAATTTTGAATTAACATTTTCATATATATAACATTTTTTTAAAAACTGAATACGCTGACTTGCTATATGTGGCAACTTGCATAAAAATCTTCGATTAGAGTCCTTTTTATATCGAAAACCCAACATTATTATTAATTTTGACAACGATTTTAGTCCAGTTTTCAATATGCCTCGATTTTTTAAAGCTTCTTTTAAAACTTGAAGGGTTATATTATTTTTTGATGTGTATAAATCGTAAATTGCATTACGAACATCCATTTTTACATTGTCACTTCAGTCTTCTATCTTTGGCGTTTTTCGTGTACTTTTCTTAATCTTCTTCGGTAGTAAATTATGCTTTTTTTCATGTACAATTTTCTGTACAGTCCTTATTTCGATTCCCAGAGCTTTTGCTACTATCTCCTAGATATTGGCCGGTGAATTTTCATTTTCGTAATATTTTATTAGATTAAATACCATTTTTTTCGCTTGTGGATGCAAAAAACCCGAAAATTGTTTTGTATTACTCATTTTGTCACTGACTGTCAAGTGACATCGCTCAAAGATTTTTGCAACTGCTGATATTTATATGTTTATCCTCTTTTTTCATATGAAAATATCATATATCAGGTCTATCTAATTCATCTTCCGGATTTTATGCGGAGGATTGGATAATGGATAATCCAATAATCAGTGGTCACATGTTTAAACATTTATTCCTGAATCTATTAAGTGCTTGTGCGTAAACGTGTCATTTCGAATTAAGTATGCACTCAAAATTCATGTTGATCGTTATCATAATAAAATCGTTAACAGTGTCGGACTGGCAGCTGATGGGGCCCCCGGCGGATCTGAGAATTTGGGCTCTAGTTTTTGAAATATTTTTTGTAATTTCGAGATTCTCTAATCAATATTACATTACCTTTTGCTAAATAAATTTTTCATAGGAACATTTAATATGGCACATGCCTCCCATAACATAACAAAAACAGTTACATTAAATTAAATAAAACATATTATAATATTATACAAACATTAAATAATAGGAACAAACAATTAAATAACGTCCGTAGATAAATTAATAGGAAGTTTAACGGCCATTCGGACAAATAATTCTGCCTTTGATAAGCTAATTCAGGTATAGGGTCCAAATCTCATGGACCATTACACCGACAAGCCTTTAAGAATTTTTCAGCCTCACACTTATACTCATAGATGACGCTTCTTTACTCTTTGGGTTAATTTCTTACCGCCTTAGCTTTTCATCGAATATAGCCAAACTGCCGTTGAATATTTTTCATCGTCTCTACCATATGGCTGCATTGGCCTGATGAGCCCTAAAAGGACGAAACGTCATCAATTGTGCCGGTAGAGATGATGAAAAATCAGTGTTACCATTGGCAGGGAAATTTCCCCAGACCTGGGGAAAAATGAACTTTTTAGGGAAAAAAAGAATTCTTTAGCAAACGTTGATGGGGATATTTTTTTTATTTTAAATCAAAATCAATAGATTTTTTAAAATACAAAAATATTAAAATAGATTATACATCTAATTTACTTTCAAGATGCTGCCGTCTATGATTAGCCCATCAAAGTTTGTATTTTCGCAACGGGAATAACTAATAGTATAGACAGATTCCTTTCAGTTCAATTAATAGTATGGTATTTCGAGAGTTCTGTAATTTTCCGGTTTAGAAGTTGAATGTTTACATAAATGGTTTCGGGGAAATACGGCTGCAGAGGGAACTGCCGAATTTTGTATTTAGTAACGACTTTCCTTTATAATTAGTTTGTAGGCGGCAATTTAAGAAAGGTATGTCATATTTATTTTTATCTGGGAATATTTTAGCTATTAGGCTATAGGCTAACAAAACATGATATTTTAATTATGTATCAAACACGAATAACCTTATATAAAAATCAAAAAACAACAAACGTTTCGTTTTTTGAAAATTTTTAGGGAAATTAACACTTTTCTGGAGAAATTATAGGGAATTTTGGAAACGAAAGATTTAGGGAAATTCTAAGGAATTTTTTGAGATTTTGCTAGGGAAATTTAAAATTTTGAACTGGCAACACTGTGAAAAATGCTTAAAGGATTGTCGGTATAATAGTAAATGAGATTTGGATTCTATACTTGAATTAGCTTATCAAAGGCAGAATTATTTGTCTGAATGGCCGTTAAACTTCCTATTAATATATCTACGGACGTTATTTACTTTTTTGTTCTTATAGAAATTTTGGTCTAAAAAGCCGATATTATGGATTTTCATCCTTTGGCGCCATCGTTTCGCCAACAATAGTTGGTATCGCACGGCAAACAGAAAATAGAAATTTCGCATATCGCGCTTGTGTTTTTAACTTTTACTACTAGAGGTTCAAATAACAAGCCTCACACTTATACCCATAGATGACGCTTCTTTACTCTTTGGGTAATTTCTTACTGCCTTAACTTTTCATCGTATATAGTCAAACTGCCGTTGAATATTTTTCATAACTCTAACATATGGCTGCATTGGCCTGATGAGCCCCAAAAGGACGAAACGTCGTCAATTGTTCCGTAGAGATCATGAAAAAAATGCTTAAAGGCTTGTCGGTATAATGGGTCCTTGAGATTTGGACATAAACCTGAATTAGCTTATCAAAAGCAGAATATTTGTCCGAATGGCCGTTAAACTTCCTATTATTAAATAATAGTTTACTCATAAAAATAATAAATTCGAGCTAATTCAAATGGTTTAAAATAAAAATAAACGAAATAACAACAATAATACTTTTAGTTTATCAGTAAACATTTTAGTTCACCATTTGTAGCTGCAACTGCTGCAAGGGAGTTAATCATCTTTACTTAAATTATTAAACAAATCCCTTTTCGCATGCATCAAAATAAATGTTGATAAAATCGATTGGCCAATTTGAAATCTCAGTTTGTTTTTTATTATTTTTAATTTACTAAAAACCCTTTCGCGAGACACTTGGCTTATCGGTAAGGTCATAAAAAATGTAATAGTAATATATAAGTGATTAAATAATACTGAGTGAGTAATCACTTCGTTTAGTGCAAACAGAACGCAAGGTAGAGAGTTAAAACAATGTTTTTGTCTGAAGCTAAATGTTTACGTTTACAAGCATTACTATTATTTTTTTCACTGTTTTTTTCTTCATCCTTACTGCTGCTGTCAGTTTCACTTGTATCGTCTAGAAAACTGTATAAGTTCTGTTAGCAACATGTTTCTATCGACACTTACAAGTCTAGCCACCGTTGAAAGAGCATCCTCAGGAAAATCATTTATTGACATAGCAGAAATATCTCAAAAGTTGTTGGGGTCATAATAAGAACAGTCTAGGAGTAATGATTTGTTTGGAACAAATATTTCTTCTATACCATTTGAAACAGTGTCCAGAATCTCATAATATACAGATTTGTAGCTTTGAAATGGAAAAAAAGATCTAGCCTCGTCATGTGGTTTTTCACCACTAAGCATTTTCTTTTTAGGAATTCTCTTTACATCTTCAACATAACGTTTGCTTTGATCATGAAGTTTTAAAAAGTGCTCCTCATTTATTTTTTCTTTTATTTGTCTTAACAAAGTTTCTACAGATTTCTAATCTAAGATCTAAGACTGCACATCCTGAATTTTTGTCAACATTTTAAAAATTCAAGATTGTAATGCCAACATGGCGGTGGAATTTTAATATTTGTGTAGATACGGCTGAAAGAAAGTAGGAATCTGGGGATATTTGAAAATATATATCATACATTTTTTGTAAATATTTAAAAAATGAGAGCAGGAATGCCTAGAATGCGAGCGAATTTTAATATTTATACAGATTTGATTAAAAATCGATATTAAGTGAGCAATTCATACATTTTTAGTAATAAATATTTAAAATGGGGATGTCATTAATCAATCAATCAATCCGATAAGTACTTTTTTCAGATATTTTTAAACATTTAAGTGGTCCACCATTTTGTTCCCCCATTTTGAACTTGTCTCAAAATTTTTACCAGTTCATCCCTATATATTTGATTTTTGAGCAAAAATTGAAAATAGTCCATGTACTAGTTTTCTGACACCCAATATTTTATTAGGCCGCCATTTTGGATTTGTAGTAAAACTTGTCAGTTGATGATCATGTCAAACCTAATTTTTTTGCAAAATTTGGATAAAATGGATAAGCAGTTTCTTAGTAATATTTTTTAACATTTCAATAAATAATACAATTTTATTTCCATGTTACTAGCTAAAATTTAAAAAATAAAAGATTTTTTTTAATTTTCAATATCCTAAATCTTAAATTCTAACCAGTTTAGAACATGTTTACGAACACATTTTTATTTTTAATACCCAAAGAATCACCATTTAAATTCCTTTACCTGACAACACATATAAAAAATTGGCCCAACTCAAGTGAAATTAAAAAAGGGCGCCAAATCACCCGAAACTTTATTATTTCCCCAGATTTCATCCAAAATCAAGTGATTTTCGAAATCGCAGTACGTTATTTGAGCGTGAGTCGCCCTTCGACTGTTTTAATATAGTATTGGTATATTCTATAATTAAATATTTTAATTCTCTGATAGGAAAAACTATTGTAATCGGCAAAAAAATCACCTCAGAGTCTTTTTTGTATCATTTTGCTTCTGAAGATTCTCACATGACCCCCGACGAAATAAACGTTCTATTATACTGAACCGGATTGGTTAATACGTCATGTCACCAAAAATAATTGAATGAGGTATCTTCCATTAGACATGTCTTCTGGAAAGGGAAATCTTGCTGTTTACTTAGAGATTAAAAGAAAATTCCAAACATAAATGGCCATTTGTTTACAAACTCACATTGCCGCACCATAGTTAGGTCAATTAAAGCTCCTAGTTTCACAATGTCCAAGATAAAGTAAATAAAACTTATTTATTAAATATTTAAAAAATTAATGTTCTTCTAATGTTACCGCACGTTTAGAACACTGCTTCTTGAAGTAAGGCAACATATAACTAGAAGATTTGAGCCATATCGACAAATACACAGTAATACATTAAAACACATGCAGTAGTGACGCTAAAAAATATTTTTTAGCAAATTAATTTCTTTAATGTTATAATTTATTATAGTTCCACGACCCGCTATTGGTTTTTAAGCCACGCTGGTCACGTGACCCTGTAAAAATGTTTACTGTAGACTATTATACTTTTTTACTATAAGGATCCCTTGTCAATGAAAGTGGGATGGTCTAATACCACAGTGGGATGGTCTAATACCACAGTGGGATGGTCTAATACCACAGTGGGGTGGTCTAATACCGCAGTGGGATGGTCTAATACGTGGAGTTGTCGATCGGGTTTGCCATAGCTAATTAAAACTCTTGTTACTGGTGAAATCTGATCTGAGACTTTGGGTATTTTAATTTGTATTTTACTATTTTGCAATGAAAGTAATTTCTTTATACTGCTTAGAAACTAATACTGGAAATACATTACTATTCTTTGAATGAAAATTTTATTGCATCATGTTTAAACATATTCACAGTAATATAAATTGGTATAAACATTAGTGTTCCTGCCTAGACTTGGCATCGTCATACGATCAACCTTATACTGTGAGGTAATCTTGGCAGTGGCTAAATATGTAAATAATTAACTCTATTTTTATTCTTCCTCTAAGGTAAGTACATGCTTCCCTCCCCGAAATTAATAGTAGCATTATTGCATAGTTGTCAGTTCTACTTCACTGTTGCATTTTATAGAATAAGGCATTAATTTTAAATGTAATTAATATTCCGAACTTCAAAAAAAAAAGATTAATTGTTATAAGTTTTAGATTTTTTGCTGGGCCACAAAGCTCGGGGGCCCCCGGCGATCGCCGGGTCACCGGGCGGGCCAGTCCGACACTGATCATTAATAAGTTTTAAAATATTAAAATGCTAGGGCGTTTTTAAACTTAAGATAGAAACAAATCTCAAAAAAATAGCCTATCGTCCATATCAAAATGCATATTTTATACAATAATAAAAATTTTGATAAGATAATATCAGATCAAAAAAACAAAGTATTAAGCAGTGTTAAATTACGAGAACACTATTACACTCTTAGTGTATTTCAACATTTACTTAATCGATTTTCTGTCAGGTTTTAGGCGTTATCGTTAGATTCCAATAATAATCTCCAAATTTATTTAAACTCCCACTTCTAAATCGGGATTTAATAAATTCCCAGATCTATAAGAATTTTACTTAAAAAAATGTTTCTTTTTTGCAGGTCAACTTTACGTACAGAGGTTTAATGGCACCAGTTTTTACTGTCTTCAATAAGGATTGGTAAGTTTTTTTCTGTTTCTTTATTATTTTGTCTATGGATAGACAACAACCCACTAAATCCTTCTGTCTGTCTAGAGGGGGCCATTGACAACTGAAGTCATGTAGCAACAGCTATGACTGATACATTGACAGTATCACTGCGAAACCAGGGCAACTCGAGCGTTGTCGTGGTTGTCTAAACTGGTTGGGATCTTCAGGTCAAAATCGGCGATGTACTTTACTTACCCTCCTCATAAGTTAATACTATTACTAATTCTACTATGAAAAGGAAAGATTCGAGACATTTGAATAAAGGAGGTAATAAAATGGCAAAATTCTGGGATGCACCAGTAGCCATCGCTTTGTTTTGTTGGCCTTGAATTAGACAGTAGACAACAGTATACCTACATTGCTTTTCTTCGACCTTGAAAACCTAAACTGGCTTGTCCCAATAATGTTTGCTTTAATCGGCCAGAAACAAGAAAATCTGGCTAAACAGTTTCCAAGGGCCACTCTGCATACACAGTTAGAATGAAATAGTTTGAACAATCTTTATGAACTGCCTGGAGACGACAGGCCGTTTTCTAACTGCAGTGTTTCGGAAATGTAGGTAAATGTTGTTTTTACTATTTATATTATACAGGCTGTCCACGAACAGCTCCTACAAAATGAAAGGGGTAATTTTACATAAAAAAACATGAAAACATTTTCATATTAACCTAGGTCCGGAAATGCTTCGTTACGGAGATACAGGGTGTTGAAATATAAATTTTATTTTTTATTAAATATCTGTTGCAAATAATAAAATTTCCTCACGAAATTGGGCATTCAGGGTATTTTTTGGGTAAGGAATCATAATTTGGTATTAGATTTCATGTGACACTTAGAGGGCGCTACGTACGCTACTATTATTTATGTAAATTTGCCCAAACTTTTTTGGCGATGCACTTCTGGGTTTTTTTAAGAATAAATATTATTCTTGTACCTTATCTAAGCAAAAAAGCTATACTTACTAAACAACGCTAGAGGTAATCGTTCTCGAGCAATTCGCAAGTTTATGCGTCGATGCAAGGAAAGCACATTTTTTAATAATAATAAACTAAGGTGTATTTATTTCAAGACAATACAAAATTAAAGGTAAGTATAACTTATTCTAAACTATAATAAATGCTCCACGTGATGACCGTTAGTTTGAAGGCATAATGTATTTCTTTTTTTAGAGAACGTAGTATACCTTTTTTTGTTGAGTAAGGTATACTTACTCAACAATGCTAGGTAACCGTTCTTAACAATAATAAACATAAGTGTCATTTTTGGCAAAATTGTTATTGTCATATTAATAATTTGATTTAATTGAAAGATTTTAATTTACATTTTTTTAAAAAATGGTTTCGTTTAGTAATGATCAATATGCAGATATGCATTTAATCTACGGAGAAGTTTTGTGTAACGCTCGAGCGGCACAACGTAGATATGTCGAAAAGTTTCCGAATAGAATCCATCCCACTCATACAACCTCTACGGCACTTCACCCGAGGTTGAGGGAAACCGGATCGGTGTCTACAAAAAAAAAAATGAAGAAGCTATTATGATGGATCTAGAAGATAACCCAGAATTAAGTTGTCGAAGATTGTCAGCGATGCATCCAGGAATTCGCAAATCATCTGTAAGTAGTATTATACACAAAGAGAACTTATACCCGTTTCTTTTTAGAAAGTTGAATCCTGTGATGGAGGGTGATTTCCCTGCGCGTGTAGTATTTTTCGATTGGATGAGAAATAAGAAAATCGACAATCCAACTTTTAATTCTCGTATTTTATTCTCCGATAAATCTAGTTTCTCGAGAGACGGAATTAATAATTTACACAATTCACATCATTATGCATATGTTGGGGATAATCCCTATGTTGAGAAAGAAATCTAACATCAACATAGATTTAGTATTAATGTATGGATTTGCATTGTAAACAACAACCTAATTGGACCTGTTGGGTTGCCAGGTCGACTAACAGGGGAAGAGTATTTAAATTTTCTTCAGAATATTTTAGCCACCTTACTAGAGGAAGTTCCTTTAAATATTCGGCAAGCCATGTGGTTTATGCACGATGGGTATCCGGCTCATTTTGGTCAAAATGTGAGTCAATATCTGGATCAGACTTACGAAAATCAGTGGATTGGTAGAGGCGGACCAGTTCAATAATTTTTTGTATATGGGGTTTTCTCAAATGCCATGTGTACTTCGTTCCAATACAAGCGCGTGAGCAGCTCTGGTTGCAACTTCAAAATGCCTGCAACGAATTCAGACAAATGCAGAATATTTATAGACGTATCAGACGTTCTCTAAAAAAGAATTACATTATGCCTTCAAACTAGCGGTCATCGCGTGGAGCATTTATTATAGTTTAGAATAATTCATACTTACCTTTAATTTTGTATTGTCTTGAAATAAATACACCTTAGTTTATTTATAGTAGTATAGTATTTAAGTATAGCTTTTTTGTTTAAAAAAGGTACTCGAATAATATTTATTCGAAAAAAAACCCAGAAGTGCATCGCTAAAAAAGTTAGGGTAAATTTACATAAATAACAGTAGCGTACGTAGCGCCCTCTAAGTGTCACATGAAATCTAATACCAAATTACGGTTCCTCACGCAAAAAATATTCCGAATGCCCAATTTTATTATTTGCAACATATATTTAATAAAAAATAAAATAAAATTTATATTTCAACACCCTGTATCCCCCGTAATCCCCCGTAAAGCATTTCCGGAACTAGGTTAATATGAAAAATGTTTCATGTTTTTTAATGTAAAATCACCCCTTTTATTTTGTAGGGGTTGTTCGTGGACACCCTGTATACAGCACAATAGTCAGTGTTTTGTAATTATAAAACAAAGAATCGTACACATAAATCTTACATCCAACGTAATATCCAAGAATACTTTATAATAAAAACTCGACAAACAAAAAATATTTGCCCAAGTTATTGATAACATTTATTTAAATATTGCTGATAATATTATGTAGCTATCTCATTAAACAGAGGTTTTATGTAACAGAATTATTTAAATATTACATGATTATATTGTTCATGAATATTTGGAAAATTGTTGGAATGAATAGCTGAATGTATACATACTTTCGTATAGATTAAAATGTACAGGGTGTTCCAGCGAGGATTGAACAGGGACCTATTTTCGACCTTCCTTGTATTTTGGAAAAATTCAAAATAGCCAATCGATGTATTTTTTCTTGTAGAATCCAAAAATGTCATCGAAAAAATATTTGAACCAGAAACAAAAGAGTTACGCTATGCATCAGGTGTTTTTTAAATGGAATGTATCGTTTTTTATACGGTTTTTGGAAAGAGTGATTTTTTTTATGTCCGTTCTGATTAAAAGATTTGATTTTGCGATAGCTGTTTATATTACATTTTAATGTTTTACAAACTAAAATTTTAGCTTCACCTGTTTAAAATATACGATAGGTTGGTATAGGTGATCAAGGTAAAATGACATTTGAATGCTTTGTCAATAAAAATTGACATTATTTTAATTATTGTCGAAGTCTTCACCTAAAAAATATATATTTGACTCTGATCGAAATGAAATACTCTTTGGACGAGAGACTACAGATTGTTATGCTATTTTACAAGTGCCAAGAAAATGCAAGAGAAGCAAGAAGATTTATTGCAAATTTTCATAGAAATATATCCATCAATACTATTCTAAGGATAAAAAACCTATTTGAGGAAAATAAAACTTTACATGATAGAAAAAGAAATTCAATAAAAAATGATTATTAAATAATAAAATAAAACTACTAATAATATAAATTTTCAATGTGACCGCCGTTTTTATCGAAACAACATCGATAACCCCTTTGTAGCCTTTCTAAACTTGCTGTTACAATATGATTTTCCTGGTTAAGGTGGTTTATTTCATCGACAATTTTTCCCATGATCTCTTGAATATTTTCGTTTCGTTGTCTGTATACGACGTTCTTCAAATGGCCCCAAAGAAATGTATCCAAAACTGAGAGGTCGGGGCTATTGGGCGGCCAAGCATATGTTCCATTTCGCCCTATCCATTCGTTATGGCGCCGATTTAAAAATTGAACCACATCATGCACGGCATGAGGAAGCGCCCCATCATGTTGCCAAATTAAATTCTGATATTCTGCCAAAAAATTTTCAATTTCGTTTTCTAAAAACTCATAATATCTGTGCCCATTTAAAGTCCCGTTAAAAAATATTGGTCCCAAAATTTTATTGTTTTTTATCCCACACCAAACATGAATAGAATTCCTCCCTTGAAATTTAATAGTCTGGAACTTTTTTGGATTTTTAACGGCCCAGTGGTGACTATTATGTCTGTTGAATACTCCCGATGTTGTGAAAGTAGCTTCGTCGGTCCACACAATATTTTTGAATAAATCAGGGTCTTCGTTTTCTTGCCGAATTACCATTTGAGAAACAAATTGGAAGCGAAGTTCTTTTTGTGCCGGTGTTAGGTGCTGAAGTGGAAGGATACGAAAAGGCCTAAATTTATGAATTTTCAGAGTCCTATGAACAGTCCCTCGGGTAACTCTTCTGCGCCTTACACCGCCACCGTACTGAACTTCCCGAACTGCATCCGAAATAGATTTGGTTGGATTAACTTGAAAATAATTTATAATGGCCTGGTCTCGATTTCTTCTTCTTTGTATATTTCTTTTTCTATCATGTAAAGTTTTATTTTCCTCAAATAGGTTTTTTATCCTTAGAATTGTATTGATGGATATATTTCTATGAAAATTTGCAATAAATCTTCTTCTTGCTTCTCTTGCATTTTCTTGGCACTTGTAAAATAGCATAACAATCTGTAGTCTCTCGTCCAAAGAGTATTTCATTTCGATCAGAGTCAAATATATATTTTTTAGGTGAAGACTTCGAGAATAATTAAAATAATGTCAATTTTTATTGACAAAGCATTCAAACGTCATTTTACCTTGATCACCTATACCAACCTATCGTATATTTTAAACAGGTGAAGCTAAAATTTTAGTTTGTAAAACATTAAAATGTAATATAAACAGCTATCGCAAAATCAAATCTTTTAATCAGAACGGACATAAAAAAATTACTCTTTCCAAAAATCGTAAAAAAAACGATACATTCCATTTAAAAAACACCTGAGGCATAGCGTAACTCTTTTGTTTCTGGTTCAAATATTTTTTCGATGATATTTGTGGATTCTACAAGAAAAAATACATCGATTGGCTATTTTGAATTTTTCCAAAATACAAGGAAGGTCGAAAATAGGTCCCTGTTCAGTCCTCGCTGGAACACCCTGTACAGGGTGTAACAAAAGTAAGGAAACGGCGAAATATCTCAGGTACCGCTTACCTGAATTTGATAAAAATATAGATCTGAAATTATGACGGATCTAATGCGAGTTCCACATTGCTGCCAAGGTTACCGTTTTTCTGTTATAAAAAAAATTTTTTTTAATGGAAATCCCTATAAAATACATATCGATTTTTTACCTTTTTTGTTTTTTTTTTAGGAAGCCTATCTTAAATTTTCTATACTTAAGCAAAAAAAAAGCGTGGATGAAGCATTTTTTTTATTATTATATTTATATTTTATTATTAATTTATATTTTTTATTATTTTAATTTATTATTAATTTTTATTAATTTTATTAATATTAATTTTATTAAATTTTTATTTTATTATATTTTATTTATTATTTTTTATTAATTAATTATTTAATTTATTACAAACTTTCTATAAATCACCAACAAACTTCAGAAATTTCACTGATTTTCCAATGCTAAAACTGTCAATTATGAAGTTTTTGACAAAATACAGAAAGTAAATTATATACACTGTTGCCAAACTTATTTGGTTTTCTTCAAATATACAACAAATAATATTCCTAAATTTAAACAAAACAGTTTAACGATAGTTTTATTAACAAACCTGGTACTAACCTAACCCGGTATGAATCACAGGACCCTAAATTGCTTTCGTCAATCACGTCTTTTTAGAGTGCGCGCATATTTCAGATTTTAGCATGTGATTGTATGGCTATAATGATGGTTTTATCGACGAACCTGAGCTAACCTAACGCCAACGGGACATATCCACCTAACAGTATAGGTTTTGTTAAAAAAATCCTCGTAGACCCCGAATTTTATTGGTTTTCTTTACAGCGAGCTTTACCAATCCTAACCTAACCTAATCCGCATTTGTATTAATTATAAGTCAAAAAATACTAAATTTACTAACGATAATAAAACCAAATAAATGCCCAATTTCCCTACCCACAAAATATGTGTAGAACTGGTTGTCTATTTAACGTGAAACTAACTGTAAATATTTTGACTTTAATGATGGTAAACCTAACCTGGTACCAATCCTCCTCATTCCTTTCTACTCTGACTTGTACCAACCCATCTATATGAAAAAAAAATTACTATCACATCAAAGAATATCACAAAATTTACTTTGGCAACAGCGCTTGCTGGCTGACTAAATGACATGCAGTTAAGATAGCAGGAGATACAAAACAAACTTCATATTCTCAGGTATTATATTATGTTAGGGAATTATTCATATTCGTAATAATCGTAATTAAAAAAAAAAATTCTAATTTAATAAATATATACTAGAAATAAACAAATCCTTTAAAATACACATGTATTAACTTACAACAATCACATGCATCAAATAATAGAATTTCAAATAAAATTTGTTAAAAGTGCCGTAGTACGACTTGACAATCAATTCTAATTTGTATTATTTTGTGAGAAATTGTAATTCATACAAGCTTTTTTTTTGCTTAGATGTAGTAAATTTCAGGTAAGCTTCCTAACAAAACAAAAAAAAAGGTAAAAAATCGAGATGTATTAAATCGTACCAGAACCCAAGGATCGTTCAACTGACATTTAAAAAATTTAAATTTTAATTATACTGAGTTATGGGTATAGAGTACGAAACCTGCAAGATGTTTGTAACATTTTTAATGGCAAATATCCTAACAGAAATCTAACAACTAAATCTACGATAAGTTAAATTATGAAAAAATTTCGTGAAACTAGAAAGGTAAAAGATACATGGTGTTCCTTTTAAAATAACAAAGTTGATGCTCAACTTCGTTAATTTTCCATGTTCATTTGTTTTTTCTGGTTACGAATCCTGACAGTTCAAACAAAATCTTGAAACTTTGGTGTTTTAACATTTTTTGATATCTTAAAAAATAAAACGTGTAAACCCCGTTCAAAATATAACCGAATACCCTGTTCAGCGTGGCGCTTTTTCGATACTTCTACGGGTTATTTGATAAACTATAGAAGATACCAGATCTGACCTCGCTTTCCCGAGCTCGTTTTGTGTTACGAAATCAACTATCAAAACAAATCATGGCTACCTCGATTCGTTTTAAAATTTTTTTTTAATTTTGTGAGGTCCCTTGTATGTTATTGGAGATAGAGAAAAATTGTTCAAATGTAAGTTTTATAGAATTTTCCGTAGAATCCAGTGGCGTACTTATTTTTTTTCTAAACGCCATAATTTAATTGTTATGATATAAAGTTGCCATTTTTAAATGGAACACCCTGCATATTATTTCTTAATTAAATTTAGAATTAAATATCCTTTTCAGTGATACTAGACACTCCGTATTTAAATTTGTGTAAAAAACAATGCATTACATTTTTTAAAAAGTTATTTGAAATTATCATAAGTGACACAAAATAACTAACCTATTTATATATAGATACTCAAATTGCCAACATAATTAATTTAACAAAAAAGTTTAATAAAACTATTAAAAAAAATCTAATCCTTAAACTATTTAATACTTTAACTTATTAATAGGTTCATTAGTAAACTTTCTGAACTATCTTCTGTTTTGGAACTGAAGTCCATTATTTTCCAAACATTCTCTACAACGTTTTTCAATACTCTTGATTCATCGATATTATTAGTTTTAACTTTATATATTTCGTTTTTTAAAAAACTCAAAAAAAATCAAGGGGGTCAAATCAGCTGATCGAGGTGGCCACCTGACCTGACTGGACCACTAAGTACCTAACCACTAATCAGGAAAATGCCTATCTAAAAAAACTGCAACTTTTCGAGCGTTATGGCTACAACTTGTAGGAAATATCCATTCTTCATTCCTTGAATTTCCGGCATCGAGTTTTCTTCTAAGATATGAATATATCTTTCGGTTGTTAGGTTACCTTCAAATATACAGCAACACAAAATTCGTGAGTTAGAAGCACACCAAACATTAAAACCGAATCTGCCCTGTATAACGCAATCTACGGCTATTGTCAACTGCCCAATATATTATTATTCTGGCGGACTACTTACGCGAACTTCATGGGACCAAATAATTTTTCTGAAAAACATATTATTCCTTCGGCAATTCTCAAGATACCAAAGACAACAGTACTGTCGAAAATTATACTTCTTTTGTGTTTTTTTAACCTTTTTTCTGTTAACACCTATGTCGTTTTGCTTAGCTACAACGTATGCAAATGTATTAATTTCTTCTGCTTCACCATTCTCCTTGTAATACGACTTAGGCCTCGGCTTAGAGCTGAATATTATTTTCCAATCTTTTAAATATACCAACAAATGGCTGCCTTCTCGCAGGATATTTTCTGAAGTATAGTTCTGACGCCACAATACTGTTTTTCCAGATTCAATGTGACAATCTAACATATTATACTTTTGCTTGTTATCGTAAGTCATTTTGCTTTTTAATCCTTTAAAGCTACATTTACATTCACTTCAAAGTCCAAGTTGAAATTGACATTTCGTAAAAGTGCATTTACATTGGAAGTAATATTCCTGAACATCTGATACGATTTTGTAATTTGATTTTATTATTTTTCTAAGATATTAATGTGAAATACACTGAATTGGAGCAAGAAAATTATTTAGTAACTTTTTACGCTCTTTCGTTGTAGTTTTAGGAGTTTATGTTTACTCTAGTCTAAGCTATACATGCAGAATTAATTAAAAAATATACGATTAAAGGTTTTTTCTATTAAAGCGGTAAAAAACATTTATATTGTTTAAATAGTTGGATGTCTAAGAGTATTAAGAATTTTATTGACTAAAGTAAAAACTACAACCTAAAAAAATTTGACATTTATTGAATTTCTGCTTGGCATCGGCAAGCTCCTTGCTTCAATCTGAGGTCAACTTTGAAGTGCACTTTGAATTTTCTCTAATGTAAATGACAGCACACTGTTGCAATTTGCCAAACAAGCCAATTTCATCACCAATTCGAATTGAAATTAAATGTAAATGTAGCTTAAGACTTGAACTGTCAAAATAGCAAACAACATGGCGGACATGGTGTGGAACAAATGTTTCCAAAGCCTACTTTGTATTCTGTTAGTTAAATTATTACATCGTCTAAGGATCAAATGTATTATTTTCACTATATTTTTTAATGTTTTTAAATTAATTATATTGGCAATTTAAGATTCAATAAACAGTGTTCACAGCTAACTATAGAGTTATAAAAATTTAGTTATCTTGGATCAGTTAAGATAATTTCAAATAAATGTTTATAAAAAATTATGAATTATGTTTTTTTCACTAATTTAAATATGGACTGTGTAGTATCACTGAAAAGGTAATTTAATTCTAAATTAAAATAAAGAAAACATACAGGGTGTTCCATTTAAAAAAAGGCAACTTTATATCATAACTTTTAAATTGTGGTGTTTAAAAAAATAAGTACTCTAGATTCTACGGAAAATTCTATAAAACTTATATTTGAACAATTTTTGTCTATCTCCAATATAAATAACATCCAAGATAAAGTGACTGTAGTTGAAAAACAAATCGAGGTAGCCATGATTTGTTTTGATGGTTGATTTGGTATCAAAAAACGATCTCGAGAAAGCGAGGTCAGATTTTTGATATCTCCTATAGTTTACCCAATGTGTAAGAGTATCGAAAAAGCGCCACCTTGTATATATATGTGTGTTGTATTAACTTCATGTCGTTATAGGTCTGTCAACACAGCGGTTATTCCAGAATACGCAAAATATTTGGCAAATAGCGGAATCCCTGCTGTATTAGGTAAGTTATTGCATTGAGTGGTTTACTAATTAATTTTTAAATGTGTTCAGATTATTTGTTGCGTTTAGAATAACAAAATTCTTTTTTGGCTTTTTCGCAACTAAATAAAAAGATTTAACTTTAAATTGATTGAGATGTCTTTGTTAAAAAAAAATGTGAAAAACGCCATTTTTCTCCGAAACTCAGAAAAATCTGGCTTCCAGTCGTTGTGCAACGCAAAAACTTAGGATTTTCATTGTTTGTGATCCCAGCGACATGTTTATACAAAAAAATCCTTTTCCATGAAAATCTCCAGTGGATTGGCTCCACTAAAGCAGTACAAAACCACTTTTTTTTCGTTCATAAGTAACATACTAAGAAGGCTTTATATTCCAGTCCATGGGTCCACTGGGGAAGGGATGTCAATGTCGGTAGCAGAACGGAAAAGTGCAGCTGAGGCCTGGATTGTAGCAGCGAAGGCAACCAAACAACACGTTATGATCCAAGTAGGAGGATGTCCTCTGCCAGACGCCAAAGAACTGGCCAAACACGCAGAAAAATCCGGAGCGGATTCTATTCTGTGTCTCCCAGAACTGTATATCAAGCCAAAAACACCCCAAGATTTGATCGATTACTTGAAACTCATCGCTTCTGCCGCACCTAACACACCTTTACTTTATTACCATATTCCAGGGTGGAGTGGAGTAGACAGTAAGTATTGGTTACTATTGGTTGGTTTTTTAAAATTCTGGTAACCCAGTTACATTACCCTACAGGGGAACAGTGGCGGCTATACAGGTGAAGTAGGTGAAGTGCTACTTCACCAGGAAAAATAAACAAGCAAACATCTAACAATATTTATTATATATCTCTTAAAATTTAAGTTTTTACATTCATTTTTGAATAATAATTGGTAAAAAATAAACTGTACATCTCGAATAAATATTTTACTTGACCGTTGGCGGCATGTCTTTTTAAAACTTTCGATCGAACTTTACTATAACAACTATAACAGTGGTGCATACCGCTTCGACTTTGCTGGAGGTGGTATGTTTAGTTTACGATTTCCCTACTACGTTGCCATGACAACGCGTACGTGATGACGTCGACCCCATGGAAGATTAATGTTAACCAGCGCCATACAAAGCTCTCGGTGAGTTGCTAACGCAGAACGCTACACCCACGTGTCGTTCAGTTTGGGGTGGTTGTATACTTTTATTTTATCTCAGCTCCCATAGAACGTCGGAGAATTTATATTCTCTATTGGATCAAATTTTGGACCAATTTGACTATAAACATAAATTAATAGGGCAATGTTACGATGGCGCAAGTATGATGTCTGGCCATCTAAATGGCCTTCAAAAAAAAAAGAAAAAGCGCCGCAGGCTGTATTTGTCCTGATGCAGCAAAGTTTAAAAATATTTCTAAATGTCGATTTTTTTTTGCAAGTCTTAGTGGTATTCCCTCATTTTTTCGTCACTCAGCCAAACGAACGTATGCTCTCACATCTGCATCTACGACGCGTATACCAACAATTACAGACACTCGTTGGTCTTCTAATTCGAAGTTAGTAAATGTGAGTTTTCAAGTTGCGTTCTTCAAAAAAAATCCTTTGACATTCATTTTTGCATGTCCAATATAAAACGCTGTCGTGAGGCGCTCTGTAAAAAAAGAAATGAACATTTTTTTTAATACCATGTTTGATAAAGTATTCTATTACAGAAATAAATAATTACAAACGTGAGCTTGCTAAGCTTTCACCTGAAGAAATTAGGGCTAAGTATAGAACCCTTTTTTATGAAATATTGAACCATATTTTAATAGAAATCACACTAAGCTTTCAAGACTCTGAAAAACTTACATTTTTATGTTTGGCAGATTCTGCAAAATTTTCCGAATATAGTTTAAATTTTCCGACTGGCCCGTTCGAAAATTTGTAACAATTATATAGGGAAATATTTTCCAAAAGTCAACGACTTAAAAATGAGCTTGGTCTTATTTTTGCCAATGACAGTCATTGGAATATATCGCTGCAAGAGCAAGTGAAAAAAATTAATGAAAATAAAAATATTTTAACCAAAGCATATACAGTGTTTTCCGTTATTTTGACAATACCGTCGACAAGTGCTTCAGTGGAAAGAAGTTTTTCTTGCCTCAAACGTGCAAAAACTTATTTAAGAAATACAATATCTCAAAAAAAGACTTACTTCTGTAGGCAATATTTCAATTCAAAAGGAATGGCTGGAGGAGATTTGGGCAACTCATGAAGATGTTATAAATAAATTTGCTGCTATGAAGGATAAGAGAATTAATTTAGTATACAAAATTTAGGTAAGTCGTAAAAAAATATTCTACCCCTTCCTCATATAAAAAAAAATTCTGGGAAAAAAATTATTGCGATATTTTCTTGCTTCATTTGCACTTCACTTACTTTTTCATCCGCGAGCCGCCACTGGAGGGGAATTGCATTCTTATATCCATCAAAATTTAATATACCCAAAAAACAGATATAAATAAAAACTTTTTTTATATTTTAAAATATTTAAGAAAACTTTCGGTCATCTCGCCTTAGCCTGGCTGCTGCATATATAAATTCTCCCAAAAGCGGGACGTATTGTAATGGCGAAAAAATCACCTTTTGACATTTTTAGAGATCTTTTAGGGTCCCTAGACCCCGAAAAACTGTCGGTCTGTCTCAAAAACTACTTATCCTATTGACCTCAAATTTTGGTCAAAAATCATTGGTCATGTGGGGATGGAATGTTCACATTTCGGTACAAAATCAAAATTTTTGAGTTGAGGTTTTCGCAACAGTGTGCCACTTTTTCGTAAAACTACAGATGCCGTTAACAAAATTTTCATAGCTCTTTGAGTTTTTAAGATACAGGGCTAAATAGAAAATGTAGCATTTTCAGACACCCCTCGTATCTCAACTATCAGATAACTTATCGAAAATGTGAAAACTGTTGCTTATATAACTTTTCCCGTAGAACTCAATTCCGCCTTCGGAATTAGTATACAGGGTCAGGTCAAAAAGTTATCGGACCCTACTTTATTTTTTAAATTTTTTAAGTGGAACACCCTGTATATTTATAGACTAAATTTGTCCTTTTTTTCATTAGCCTTTCGAAATCTGCGAATGGGACCAATGGTTCTTTTTAACGTTATTTAAAGAATTACAAAACTGTGCCAATTTTGCATTAGAGAAAATGGTTGTCAATTTATACATCGTCTTTAAAAATTTGTTTTTTCTTTTTTTTAATAATGTCATTTTTTTGTGTTTGTTATATTGTTACTTTATGTTATAAAGCTTTTGTTACAAACTTATAGGTATTTTTATATAATAAGATACCTATATGCAAGGTATCCAATTCTTCGTTAACAATATGTAACTTTCAATTGTTTATTATTTTTTTATTTATTTAATTTCAGAAAATTGTCATTTATTTGCGTGTTTCTGAGAAAAAGTGCATACTATTATATATTTTTGAAATGGTAAAAAAAAGGAAAATTTTATAGTCTATAAATATACAGGGTGTTCCACTTAAAAAAATAAAGTAGGGTCCGATAACTTTTTGACCTGACCCTGTTTACTAATTTCGATATATATATATATATATATATATATATATATATATATATATATATATATATATATATATATATATATATATATATATATATATATATATATATATATATATATATATATATATATATATATATATATATATATATATATATATATATATATATATATATATATATATATATATACAGGGTGTCCCAATAGTGCGTTCTCGGTTGATATCTTGATAACGGATAGCGATATAAAAAAAGTTCAAATGCAAAAGTTGTAGAACAATACGGGCTACATAACCTAAAATTATTTTCATTTATACAGGGTGTCTCAAAAATCTGTAGCGAAGCAAAGTTCTGTTTTTTCTTATGGGATACCCTGTATATTTTTGCATATTTAGATTCTGCTCGTGATTCTACACATTTTTTGTATAACATGTCCTATGTCTAAATCTGATAGTTTTTCTAATATCCGCCATTTTGTAAAAAATTATGAATTGCAGTGCCTTTTTTCAAACGACGTGGGCCGTTGGCTTTTTGATATCGGATTATGATTTTTGGCAGGAACATTAACAAAAGCATGGGTTGACTTTCAACGTGAAGAAAATTTGTCGGCGTTGTACATACAGGGGGACCTAGATAACTAGGAGAAATTAAAAAAAATTAAAAACATCATATCTTAATTTTTTTAAATGGAATGTATAGTATTTTAATATTTTAGACTATTTGTGACCCAAAACCCTATCTCTCGTTATAAATATGTCCTATCCCTATTTGTCATAGTTTCCGAAATTTTGACATTTTTGTATTTATTATTTGGTTTTCAATGGCAATCGCCTTAGAATTTGCTTTATTATCGAATTTACAGAATTTTCCGAGGAATACAAAAATGTAATAATATACAGGGTGTTCCATTTAAAATAACAAAGTTGATATCCGAGGGACACTTTTGTATTTCAACTTTTTCTCTGTTATTAAAAATAAAGGAATTAAGGGGGGTGGCAAATCTCGGTGAATCACCCTGTACATTAATACACAGTAAAAAATGCAAAATTAAAAATTCAGTCTACTATTTTTCTTTATGTAAAAAGGCAAATAAATATTTTAATTAAAGAGACACAACAGAAAAAGAAGTCCTACAATCACTTGATTAAATGTTCAATATGACCACCATTTCTTTCAACACACACTTGTAGCCGATTCACAAAAGAATTGTTAACTCTATTCAGCATCGCGGCATTGATATTTGTACATGCATTTCTCATTCTCATTTTCATATTCTCTATGGTAGCGGGTGGTAAACTTGCTCTTTAACAAAACCCCACAAGAAAAAATCTAGCTTTGTGAGGTCCGGAGACCTTGCCGGCCATGATACTGGACCTCCCCTACCAATCCATTTATTTTCATAATTCGCGTCTAAAAATTGCCTCACCTGTCTGCTAAAATGTGCCGGAGCGCCATCTAGTTGGAACCACATCCGACTCACTAGATTCAAAGGTAATTCGTCAATCCACTCCCGCAAACTGTTTTGCAGTAAATTTAGGAAAGTCTCTCCATTAACTCTATTTTCGAAAAAATAAGGTCCAATGATACGGTTACCGATTATACCAGCCCATACATTAAGAGGATAATGAATCTGGAGTTTTCAGAACTATAATAGTGGAAATTATGTCGGTTGACGTATCCATTTTTATGAAATATCGCTTTGTCAGTAAATAAAATGTTATTGAAAAAATCATGTTCTTCTCTATTTTTTGTTAATGCCCAAGTACAAAATTCAAGTCTTCGATTAAAATCGTCTTGATCCAGCTCTTGTACCAGTTGAATATGGTATGGCTGAAATTTATGTTTTCTAATTGTTCTATTTGCCGTAGATTTAGCAACACCTCTCTCCTTTTCTAACTGCTTAAATGAAATATGAGGATTTTCAATTAAAGTTTGCATAACAAGATATTCAGTTTCTTCATTTGCGGCTCTTTTCTGCCTTTCCAATTTTTGTTCGTAATCGACACATCCAGTTCTTTAAAATCGTTCTTTGAGTCTGACAAATGATACCTCATGAGGATGACGTTCGGCACTGCTTAACCGTTGCGCATAAACTCTACTTGCTAAAAAACAATTTTGATCACTTGCGTCCAAAACATAAATCATGTTAATCAATTCTCTAGAAAAATTCATTTTGAATCAATTTGAACACCGTTACTACACAAATACAAGAGTTTGACATTTCGCCATGACAACATTTTCTCCGTTTTCATTTGTTTTTACTTTAAGATTGTCTAAGGCATCTTCGTACATTAAGTTCTAACTAAATGTTGACACTACCTACGCTTTTATAATAGCAAAATAGTAAATATTTAAGAATAGTTGGTAAAATATCTGTTCTAAGTTTTTAGGTCGCGATTCTTAGCACAATATTATGAGCTGAATTTTTTATTTTGCGTCACTTGTAGTGTATTATAATTAGAAAATTCGATAATAAAGCAAATTCTAAGGCGATTGCCATTGAAAACCAAATAATAAATACAAAAATGTCAAAATCTCGGAAATTATGACAAATAGGTATAGGACATATTTATAACGAAAGATAGGGTTTTGGATCAAGAATAGTCTAAAATATTAAAATACTATACATTCCATTTAAAAAAAATGAAGATATGATGTTTTTAATTTTTTTAATTTCTCCTATTTATCTAGGACCCCCTGTACAACGCCGACAAATTTTGTTCACGTTGAAAGTCAACCCATACTTTTGTTAATGTTCTTGCTAAAAATCATAAACCTATATCAAAAAGCCAACGGCCCACGTCCTTTGAAAAAAGGCACTGCAATTTTTTACAAAATGGCGGATATTAGAAAAACTATCAGATTTAGACATAGGACATGTTGTACAAAAAATGTGTAGAATCACGAGCATAATCTAAATATGCAAAAATATACAGGGTGTCTCATAAGAAAAAACACAATTTTGCTTCGCTACAGATTTTTGAGACACCCTGTATAAATGAAAGGTTATGTAGCCCGTATTGTTCTACAACCTTTGTATTTGAACTTTTTTTATATCGCTATACGTTATCAAGATATCAACCGAGAACGCACTATTGGGACACCCTGTATATATATATATATATATATATATATATATATATATATATATATATATATATATATATATATATATATATATATATATATATATATATATAGATATAAGACGCAAAAGTACCCAAAATAGACACCCTGTACATAAATATTAATGATAATAATAATAAAAATAACAATAATACAAAAATTAATTCAAAACAATTTATTTTTTGCATGTCTATCTATTTAACTATGTCTATCTTTCTGAATTAAAAGGCGATTATTATTATTATTATATTATTTGTAGTTAACATGGAGGCTTTCCTAGAACTCTCAGTTGGCCAAATCCCAACCTTCAAAGGAATAAAATATACTTCAAATGATTTGTCTGAAGGTTACAACGCCCTCAAAGCTGCAAAGGGAAGATATGCAGTATTTTTGGGAGCCGACACTGTAAGTATTAATTATTAAATAAATTAAAATGCTAAAAAAGAATGATAACGAATAACGAAAAACAATTTTGGAAATTTCCTTGAATAATTGCAAAAAATTCCAGAATTATCAAAATCAAATTCGCCTTGTTCTTTCAAATACATCACAAAATTAAATGCAGTCAATAATTAAAAGAAATGTTTAGATATTTTTGGTAGCATTTTTGCTCAAGGGCAATCTTTAAGTAGAGCTGGAGTAGGCTTGCGCTACGATTCAGGGGCGGGCGGTGAAATTTTAAGAAAGGGAAGCAATTTTTAGAAACTTACCTATTTTGGAGAAGTTTATTTTCAATGGACAACAGCGATGTATGCGAAAGTCTCTCCTGCCCTGTTGAATTTCTCACGAAATTTTTTATACATTTAAGTGTTGAAAAATTGCGTTCTACTGATGAACTTGTCAATACTAATTCACACAATTTCGACACTTCGGTGTAGGCATCTTCCAGCTCCTTGTCTTTTAAAAATTGCATTAGTTCTTTAGTGTTATTATTCGCGCTAATGTCATCAGTTTCGTAAATCACTTTTACTTCAGATCACACACACACAACACTCAGTCGAAGAACTGGCCATAATGAAGACGAGGAGATTTAAACGCATCTTCTGGAAAAGTTTTTCTTTTAAATGCATCAAAATTGCAGAGCTCGAGGAATTTAAAATCATTTAAACCGTTAAATCTATTTGTTGTTGTAGTTTATTTGTTGCTGAATTTGATCGATTATTTCGTAAAAGAGGCGTCTGTATGATGTTTGAACATCTCCGACCTTGTCTGTTCGAAGACGCTTGGCTTGTGGCTCTACATTTAACGTCATCGTTTTCTCCCAAAATAGGTCAGTTATTTCTTTTTTGACTTAACATGGACTTAAAGTCATCCACTTTTTTTAGGCAAAAAGCAATATCATTTGTTTTAGTTTGTAATATATTAAAAACATTGTTCGAGAATGGAAATATTTCTGAAAATATGTTCAACAAATAATTAAAATTAAAATCTCGTTTCAAACAGTCCAAAAAACCCCTCGAACTATTTATTGCTTCTGAGTCCCACTTTTCATTATTTTCTATTATATTTTCAAATAGTTCAATCAGTGATTCACGATTTTCAGATACTGTTAACACAAGTCTTCCATTATAGTTCCATCTAGTAGGAGCTACTTTGGGCAATCGTTTGTGGCCAATGGAGTCCAAAGCTTGTGTACGTTTTGGTGACTTGGAAAAAAGCAGCCATGCCACTTAAAGTAACGAAAAATACTTTACACTCTTTAATGTGATTGATGGACTGGGATAAAACTAAATTTAATTTATGAGCAAAACAGTGGATAAACACAGTGAAAGTTTCTCGAACTTTAGCTTGCAGACCACCTAATTGTCCTGCCATCACTGCAGCTCCATCATAGCTCTGAGCAACTAATTTTTTCTCTATTAATTTCTTTAGTAACGTTATATACTACGGTATAGAATGCATCTGCTGTACGATTTTCGGACACATTCTTAAAACCTAAAAATCGCTCTTGAATACTTCCGTCTGTTTTAATGTAGCGTATTACTATAGATAATGGGCTAAAATTAGTGATATCAGTTGTTTCGTCCAGAACAATAGCAATGAACCGCGCCTCGCCAATCTCTTGCTTAATTCTTTTTAGAATAATGGTTGCAACAGCGGAAATTAAATCATTCTGGATTCGATTCGACTTTCCGCGAAAAACGCTAGACTGCTCTAAATGATTTTTTAAGCAATCATCATATTTAGCCGTTAAACTAAGTAAATCTTGAAAATTTCCTCTATTTGAAGAAACCCTTGTTTCGTTATGACCTCTAAATCCCAATTCGTGCTATCCGAGAAAACAAACAACATCGATAAGTCTTCTTAATATTTGCTTATTTTTATCGACTAGTTCATTGTGTTGGCGGTGACTAATTTCCAACTGTTTATTAATTGCGTGTTCAATTCTGGTTTTGCCGAAGACTTTTTCTTTTATGACGGCCTGCAAATGCGCTTTGGAGATAATGTGTCTTTTTACAGCTTTATGGAAATTGTTTAAATCGGAAAATCCAGTTTTTTTTCCAGAGTCCTTTTTCATTTTCAAAAAGTAAACATGGCCAATAAAATTTTTTACTTATATTCACACCCTGTTAAATTGTTCGTATTGTTTTTCCGGATAAAAATGTCTAAAACGGTTTTTCATTTTTGTGGTTAAATTTTTCATAGGCGGTTTTGTTGAAAATCCCTTTATTATTAAGACACACACCACACATTCACACACACTCTTCTTACTAAATTCTCCAACATTTTCAACGTTATTACCGACAGCCGAAGCTGGCGGTATTTGCATATCCACATCCGTATTGTCTTCCATATCGCACCAGGCACGATGCAACGTACGTATCACACAACACACGGATAGCCGTTCAAACAAAGAACCTACTCCAACGATAGCTTCCGCCCCCACTTAAAGCACGCGACTGAAATGCAAAAATTGCAAACACCTCTGGCTCGATTCGATTTCTATTGTGGCTCGGTCGGAGTCAAGGCCGCATTTATTATGGGCTTGATAATAAGATAATATTTTTGCATTTTTAATATAAACTAAATTAATGGTTTCCTATTTCAAAAATTACATTTTAGTTTTTTTGGGGAAGCACTGCTTCCCTTGCTTCCATGGACTGCACGCTCCTGCTGCGATTGTTTTTCCCATGGTCAACTCTATGTCGCATGCTCTAGAGTAAGTTCGCCTAGTAGCTTGACTGTTATACAGCCAGAGAGTGCAACAAACGTGGTTTATAAAGAGGTACCCAAATGAGGCGATTTAAGTACCTCTTTACATCCCTTTCATTACAGTCATATAAGCGAACGAAATGGCGAGTACCCACTAGTGCATAAGATTTAGAAAAATCTAAAGGCTGTTTTTATTTCCCCCATAAAGACAAGTATTGTTATCGTGAAAAACATCACCATTCGAGATGTTTTCTGGTCTCTACGTTCCAGTGTCCCTAGATGCCGAAAAACATGTTTTCTCAATTACGTCGGTTTGTCTGTCTGTCTGTTCGCGGCATAGCTTAAAAAAACTACTAAACCGATTGAATTAAAATAATGGGCAAAAATTAAGGGCCATAATAATATGGGGATGACCTGATAGTTTGGTAAAAATTCGGTATGGCGAAACAAAATGGCGGCCTAGTCAAATATTAAAAAAATGATTACTAAAAAACCACTTAAATAATTTACCTCGAATTGTAAACATCGGGTAATATGAAAATAAAATAAATAAATTTAAGTAAAATTTTGGTACGAATTGAAGATGGCGAAACAAAATGGCGGTTTAATAAAATATATAAGAATTCAGCCTGGAAAAACTATTTAATACACTGATTTTAAAATTTGTGCTATAATGAATTATGGTATAGAGATGAATTGATAAAATTGTGGTACAAATTCAAGATGGCGTAACAAAATGGCGGTCAAATAGAATGTTTTTAATCCTGAAAAAATCACCATGTGTTACATATCTTCACGTTTTAGCGTCCCTAGAAACCAAACATATGTTTTATCAATTCCGTCGGTCTGTATGTCTGTTTGTTGGCCTGTCAATTCGCATAGCTTAAAAACTGCTTACCCGATTGACTTTAAATTTTGGTCAATCATTGACCGTCATATGGGGGTGGATGACCTGGAAGTATTTTAGTAAAATTCTAGTATGGCAGAACAAGACGACGGACGGCCTAATAAGATATTTAAAAAATCAGTTTGAAAAATCACTTATTATATTTATCACTAAAAGGAAAAATTCATAACGGGGGAATATCGAAACAATCCATGAGACCAAAATGTACAGGGTTTTTTTTTATATATTGCCACCCCCCTTATCTTTTTTATTTGACATTTTAGAAAAATGTGTCCCAAATAAAAGTTTAATGGTTTCAAATGAATTTTTATGAAAACATTTTTTTTCATATACAGGGTGTTACAGAAAGTCTGGGCGTGGTCCAAGTTTCTTATTTCAAATAGGTACCCCATTTTTTTATTGAATTTTCGGATTCTCCTGAGAATTTTACACATTTTTTATAAGGGATATTCTATACTTAAATCTAAAGCCTAAAGAGATATTGTTATTTTTTGAAAACTATTATGTAAAACAGGTAAACATTTTTCTGGTCGTAAACTGGTCATTGACGGTGACTGTTTTACTGTTTGGTAGACTTTCTGTCAATTTCTGGATAAAATGTCACATTTCCGATGAGGAAAATCCGACAACCTTCGCATAGCTTATGAGAATAACGAAAATACACAGGCAACCAGAACAGAAATCACCATCTTCCAACGAATCGCCATCTAAACAAACATTTTTTGAAATATCAGACGTGGATTTTTTTCCTTCTACGGGGTATTCCAAAAACATCGAATTTTGGAAATATGCATATGAATCTAATTAAGGCAACACATGTTTTTAAAAAATATATGTATAATATTAACGAAAACAGAAAAGAATATTTTAAAAACTACACACAGCGTCAAAAAACTTGGTCCCCTTCATAAGTCGCAATGCAAATAAGCTTTCCTCAAGACCGCGTATCTTCAGTAATAAATGAACCAACGAAGTGATTGAAAAATGATTATGTCAACGAATAGCGGGACTACCACTTTTAGTTAACTGAGCCATGATATTGTAATCAGCAAGCTAATAAGGAGAGTTTAATTTTTTTTAGCCAGACCTCCCATTTAATTTGCATTAGGTCCTGTGTTGAGAAACTTTTAAACACTCTGTAGAGCGTTCTAATTACAATAGAATATTTCATGTGGCTAAAAGTGGCAGCCCTGCTATTCGTTAACATACACTTTTTTTAATCACATGGTTGGATCATTTATTACTCAAGATACAAGGTCTTGAAACAGAGCATTTTTGCATTGCTTCTTACGAAGGGGTCCAAGTTTTTTGACGCTGTGTTTATTACAAAAAACAACATATTATCAAATAATTCAATAATGAAATGAAATATAAATATTATAATTGCTGAATATATCCACCATTCATTTCAATACAATTTGTATAATCTACTTCGATTTTATTAATCGCATTAATAATGAATTGTGCATGATTATTGTTTAAATCCTCAATGGCTTCAATTATTCTCCTTCTTAACACCTCTATATCTTCCGTGGGAGTTTCATATATTTTATTCTGCAAAAATCCCCACAGAAAAGAGTCAAGAGGTGTTAAGTCGGGACTATTGGGCGGCCACCGAATCGGTCCAGTCCGACCAATCTACGTTTCAAAATTTTGATTTAAAAAATTTAGGACCGCAAAAACATTGTGTGGTGGGGCTCCATCTTGTTGCCAAATAATTTGGTTGTATTGACGGAGGAGTAAGTCATCCAAAATAGGTTCCAGATCATTATTTAATAAATTTAGATATTTTTCTCCATTTAAAGATCCATCAATGAAAATCGGTCCAATAATTTTGTTGTGAAGGAGCCCGCACCACACATTTAAAGTTTTCCGACCTTGGGTTTTAATTTCACGCATGGCCCGAGGGTTTTCCGTTGCCAAAAATCTAACATTTTTCCGGTTGTGAATCCCGGCAGTACTAAAGGCGCATTCATCTGACCATAAAACTTTTTGAAAAATATTGTTATCTTCATCTTTCATCAGCAACATTTCCTGGCAAAACATGGTTCGTTGGTTTTTCTGATCTTCAGTTAATTTCTGGACGGGTAAAATTTTGTATGGGAAATATCCATGCTTTTTTAATGTCGAATAAATTTTGAAAATAGATGTATTAAAAAAAATTGATGCGTCTTTTAAGGCTGCATTTGGATTTTCTGAAAATAAATAATATTTGCGTAAGTTACTTTATATCCTGTGGGTAATTTCTATTAACCTACCTTGAAAAAATAATAAAATATTTAATTCCTCCTCCTCATTAATAACCGCAGTACGTTTTTTTCTTTTAACAGTCATTCGATTTCGAAAGCCAAGTTCAATATTTTTGAAAGTTTTTCGAGATGGAATAGCTCGCATGGGGAAAAGCCGCTGATATTCTCTTCTTGCCGCGCAAGCATTATTATTATTCTTGTAGAAAATGCGAAGAATATCACATCTTTCTTCGTCAGTGTAATGCATCTTTTCAATGAATTGACAGAACGACAGATCACCGTCAATGACCAGTTTACGACCAGAAAAATGTTTACCTGTTTTACATAATAGTTTTCAAAAAATAACAATATCTCTTTAGGCTTTAGATTTAAGTATAGAATATCCCTTATAAAAAATGTGTAAAATTCTCAGGAGAATCCGAAAATTCAATAAAAAAATGGGGTACCTATTTGAAATAAGAAACTTGGACCACGCCCAGACTTTCTGTAACACCCTGTATATGAAAAAAAATGTTTTCATAAAAATTCATTTGAAACCATTAAACTTTTATTTGGGACAAATTTTTCTAAAATGTCAAATAAAAAATATAAGGGGGGTGGCAATATATAAAAAAAAACCCTGTACAACACATAATAAGGAATTTGACCTTGTTGCAAAAATTGACAGTGACGTAGGTAAAAGTGCACTAAATTTGTAATTTGTTGAAGACAATGCCTGATGAAAGTGATCATTAAGTTGCACCTGATCGGAAAAATGCACTTAAAATTAAAATAGAACATTTATAATCTGTTATGAAATAAAAAACGCGTGTTGCACTTGCTCAGCATCAAAATTAAGACGCAAGGTAAACGCATATTACATCAGTAGAAACTATCATTCGAAAAATATAGATATCGACGAGAATGATGCAACCAAACATAAATGAACAAAGTGATAAGAACGTCCGCGTTTTTCACATAAAAAAATTAATTCTAGTTATTATTAATAAATGTTGAGGTTTAACCCCTTTTGAGTTAGTCCAGAAAGACAAGACACCAGCAATGGATACACTTATTGGATATATGGTACTACTTACGGTTGGATCGATATGTGGTGTTTGTGGTAGCTGGGTGGCTGTCCGTATTCATAAATATAACATGGCAAGAGAAAAAAAAGCTGCGGAAAAAGCTAAGGAAAAACAAAAGACTAAACATTAAGATATTTTTGGTGAGTGTTGCTTTGTTAGTAAAGTGTTAGCACAGGAACATTTTAAATTTGGTATTGTGTATAATTCAAAACAAGCAATAATGTTGATATTTGTTGCGAAAATTGTGCAATATGGAAGTAGCTATTTTAGCTTATAGTTTCTCTAGTGCTTGAATTATTATGGGAATTTTTTAAGGTACAGGTTAGCTGTGAGAGTCAAAAATAAGTAAATGAAAATTTTAAGAGACGTTGTGGTGTCAGTAGTCGTTTTCATTCTCATTATGCTACGTTTTGAAATGCTACGTTTTAAAAACGATTAAAAAATATTAGAGATGAGGTAAATAATTCAGTTCCGGGTAATACGTTTGCGTGTTACTGAAGTACTTAACAGAAAATTTAATTTTTTTGTTTGATGTGACAAATCATAAAAACATATCTGAAAAGTTAAAATAACACTGGCCGACAAGATTTTTCTAACGCAGGCCAGTTCATTATTTTCACAATGGAAATACCCTCCCAATAATAAAAAAAATATTCGGAAAGCCCTAATACGTACCATTTTTTAATAGCTTAATTAGAACCTTTTATATTGGCAGGTAAACAATTTTATTGTGGGGTGCTAAAATGGCTTCATTTTACAACGGAAAAATTACCTAGACTGGGTTGTTTACAACATTAGACATAAAATAAACGTTGAACATCACTCTTCTGTTGAGTTTCGAATTCAGTGGTTATCTGTGTACGATAAGCAAGTGTATGTGAAGACGAGAATGTCGAGTCAAACGCGTCGAAGTTGCAATTTTGTTATATTTGTGGAGAATTTCTGGTGAAATCACAGGCCATTTTCCGAAAATGTAAAAAAGCCTACTTTAAATATTTTGGTGTGTTAATTGGAGATCAAGATAAGCGGTGGGCTCCCCATGTGTGCTGTGTTAGTTGTAGTGTATCATTGCTGCAGTGGATGAAGGGAAAGAGAAAAAGTATGCCTTTTGCAGTTCCAATGGTATGGCGAGAACTCACCAATCATTCTAACGATTGTTATTTTTGCCTGACAAAGACTGAAGGTTATTTCAAAAAGGGAAAGCACAATATAGAATATCCAAATTTGCAATCTGCCATACGACCTGTTCCTCATAATGCAAATTTGCCAGTGCCGAATGCGCCTTTAAATTGGCAAGCTATTGATTTGGGAGATAATGGAGATAAGGCATCATCAGGCAGCTTAGAAAAACAGTGCACCGATCCCACTTTTACCACAGGTCCCAGTTCCGGCGAGCTACATTTGATTACTCAAAGTGAATTAAGTGATTTAGTACGTGATTTGGGGTTATCAAAGCAACAGTCAGAACTTCTGGGTTCCCGTCTTAAGGAATGGAATCTATTGGCCAAAGAAACAAAAATTACGAGTTTCAGAAAAAGAAATGTTATGTTTTCTGAACTCTACAGTATAGAAAATTCGTTGTGCGCGTGTACTGATATAGACAGTTTAATGCAGGAACTTGATATTGAACATTCTCCTGGTGAGTGGCGCTTATTCATAGACTCGTCTAAATATAGCTTAAAAGCTGTGTTATTGCATAATGGAAATTTAAAACCCTCTATACCAGTTGCCCATTCTGTTGCAATGAAAGAAAATTATGAAAATATGCGCACGATTTTGGCTAAAATAAACTACAATAGATATAAATGGCAGATATGTAGGGACTTAAAACTTATATCGATTTTAGTGGAACTTCAGGGAGGATTTACAAAATATTGCTGTTTTCTTGGTTTATGGGACAGTCGTGCAATAAATCAGCATTATGTAACAAAAATTGGCCAGAAAGAAGCGAATTTCAACAGGGATCTCAAAATGTTAAATTTATACCTCTTGTTGATCCCAAAAATATCCTTTTGCCTCCTCTTTATCACAAATCAGAAAATTGCTGGACAATGTCAATTTTACAGAAAAGCTTACCAGGCAGGAACTCAGAGCATGGAATTCATTTGTTAATGTAGTAAGAGGATTTTTAGGCAACAATATGGATGAAAATTATGAACAATTATTTAATGAACTCTTAGATGCCTATAGAGCGCTTGGTGCCAGAATGTCATTAAAAATTCACTTCTTCAATTCCCATCTGTCATTTTTTCCTAAAAATTTGGGAGCTGTTAGTGACGAGCAGGCTGAAAAGTTTTACCAAGATATCAGAACAATGGAAATTCGGTACCAAGGACGATGGGATCCAGCCATGATGGGTGACTACTGTTGGTTTTTGAAGAGAGAAGATAGTACACCTCATAAACGGAAAAAATAAAGTTTAATTGAGGAGCAATCAATCAAAACGCGATAAATCCAATTTTTAGAAAATTTCAGTTAAGGATGTACTCCATAGCTTTAGCATGAGATAAATCCAGTGGACACATCAAATTCATTCTAACCGCAATATTTCCTATAGGAAAATGCTACCGAAAGAGAGCAAATCGATCAAAACGCAATAAATCCGTTCATTTTTCCTAAGGCAATCAAAACGGGATAAATCCTTTAAAATATGGTTACTGTATACTAGATGGCACACCATATAGCAAATTTTAATTTAATAATGATTTGCACCCTGGGAGTTCTGGTTTTAACCTGTCATCTTCAGTGTCACCTGTTAGATCGGTTTGTTCTTTATTAGTCATTTTTTGAATATAAAATGAGTGATTCTGAGGACCTTATAAATGTGAGTGTTAAAGAAAAAGGAGTTAAAAGAAAGAAAACGAACATATCTGTAAAAGAAATTAAAAAACGCCAAAGGTAAACTATACATTTTAATAACGTAATGGACCTACATTACAGATGTTTTTTTTTGTATTTTTAGATATGGCGATCCAGATGTAGCATTGCGATTCTTCAAAAGGCCATGTAATCACGATGGACCAAGTTACCAGTGTAATAATGTCACGTTGAGTGATATTAAAAGAAATAAAGAAAAATTGTACAGCTCAGCTAAGAAATACGAGCAGGATATAAAACTTTGTCACATGATCAGTGCCATGGAAATAAATAGAAAAAGAGCACCCACTCAAACAAAACCTCGTAAGTTAGCAATAACGTACTATTTAAAAAGTAGACATTCTAAACATCCGGTAAGAGTTTGCCAAAAATTTTTTACATTAGCTATGAGTGTATCCGTGCGCCGCGCCGTGTCACTAGGGTTGCAAATGTGATTCACCAAGGTGCAGTACCAACAGAAAATCGAGGTGGCGATCGAAAATCCAAAAAAACATTAGATAAGAAAAATAGTGTTAGAGAGTTTATCGGTAATCTCAGGGGAAGAGAAAGCCATTATAACAGATCTAAATCGCAGAAAATTTATTTAGACTGCGATTTAAGTATTGTAAAGCTACATAAAAAATATAACAGAGAGTGTGGAACAAAACAAGTTTCCCTAACATTGTTTTCAAGGATTTTTAGGCAGGATTTTAACTTAGGATTTTCCTCTCCAGCGTCGGACGTATGTGCCACTTGCATGAAACTTTCCAACCAAATTAAAATAGAGAATAGTGCAGAAGAAAAAAGAAAGCTAATGTTAAAAAAGCGCATTCACAACAAGAGAGCTAAAGCATTCTACGAGTTATGTAAAGAGAAACCGGAATCTTCAGTTACTTTTTGTTTGGACTTGCAACAAGTCCAGCCTTTGCCTAGGACTCCGATTTCTGACGCTTTTTATGCACACCAAGTCAGCTTTTACATTTTCTGCTGCGTTGATATGAATTCAAAAAATCCCCACTTTTATACATGGAGTGAGGATCAAGCTGGAAGGGGTTCGGTACAGGTAGGTTCTGCTCTTTTGCATCATTTAAGTTCACTCAGTTTAGATGATATAAAGATAGTGCGATTGTTCTGTGATGGATGCGGAGGGCAGAACAAAAATTCGCACATATTACATGCGTTGTACTATTGGCTCAAATTTAAGGGACCTCCAGGATTACAAGAAATTAGGATAACATTTCCGGTGCGTGGTCACAGCTTTTTACCGGCGGACAGGGTGTTTGGACGAGTTGAAAAGTGTCTCAGAAAAAAATCGGTTATTAAAACAAAAGAGGAATATATAAGTATTTATCAACAGTTCGGTGTAGTCAAGAATCTTGGAACAGACTGGGTGCTTTATGATATTAAGTCACTTCAAAATACCTTGAAAAAAATAGATGGAATGCTTGATTTAAAAAGAATTCATTTAAAAAAACTACCAAACAAATCTATAAAGGTGTCGTGTTTCCAAAATTTTAGGTATGAAAGTCTTACCGAAGTTGGAAAAACTCTAACAAAGGCTCGAAAATCTGACAACGATATGAAACTTGACAATATTCCGCTCAATAACTCTCTTATTGACAAAGAGAAGAAATCCCTAAAACATCTTTTGGAGCAACAATTCGGTGAAGATTGGACAAATGATAATTCGTTAGATTGGTATAAGTGCCTTTTAGCTACAGAAGGTTGCCACCAAGAGGATCAAGATGGAGAAAATGAAAATTCTTGTGACTGTCTAGAAGAAGACCATGGTTTACACATCTAATTAAGCTTATAATAACGTGATATTTAATTTATGAATAGATGGCATAGTGGGCAAAGGCAGAAATGAAAATCGGCATTTCTTTAAAAAACGACGTTTCGACTGTATATCTATCTTCTTCAGAGCTATTTTATGTGTTGGGTCTTGATATAGGAGCCTTGTTTTAAAATAAATCTGAAGAAGAGTAAATATATAGTGGAAACGTCGGTTCTTTAAAAAAAAGAATTTTTACTTTTGTTTTAAAATAGCTAACCCATTCATTCAAAAATTCAAATTAAAAATTTTCTTTTTGTAAATTTGACAAAATAAAGGTATTAGTTACGTTCATAAAAAATATTTTATTGTTTTTATTGCTTTTTAAGAGGTACAGTACACTTAAAGCTTTGAAAATCATTCAAATCGCAATAAATTCATTTTTTTTTGTCAAATTTTATCAAACATATTATTTACCCAGTATTCTAATGTATAAAAAATTAATATACAACCACTGTTCTTTGAAATAGCCTTTATTTTAAATTGATTAGTTAAACGGCGACGGGTGTGTAACATTTTGGCATTTATCTCAGAATCAAGTTTAGTGGATTTATTGCGTTTTGATTGATCGCTCCTCAATTAGTGTTTTAAGTTAATATTTTAAGTATGGTATGTTTAATAGGCGAAAACTGTAAACCCAGTGAATAAACAGGGTTAAGAATTTTCTGAAATAATTTTTTCTATAGATATTAAGTATCGTAACATTCGATATGGTTCTACAACTCTAACAAGAAAACCCTACGTGCTACAACTTTCTATTTGTCATTTTCGTATTTGGATAGGTCTATTCTATTAGATTATGCTATTCTGATTTGTGTTACAACAAAAAAATCTTTTTGTCGGCCGGTGTAATTAAACTTATATAAACACAGATCTTTTAATAATTTGATAATTTTTTTAAAAGCTTGAGGCTTGAAATAAAGAAAATATTTTATATTATGTAAGTTTAATTATTTTTTATTTTTCATTTCAATAGTTTATATCACGGGTGAAAAAGTAAGTGAAGTGCAAAAGAAGCAAGAAAATATCGCAATAATTTGTTTTCAGATTTTTCTTTATATGTAGAGGGGTAGAATATTTTTTTGCGACTTACCTAAATTTTGTGTACTAAATCAACTCTCCTATTCTTCATAGCAGCAAATTTATTTATAACATCCTCATAAAATGGATGAGTTGCCCCAATCTCCTCCAGAAATTCCTTTTGAATTGAAATATTGCCAAAAGAAGTAAGTCTTTCTTGAGATATTGTATTTCTTAAATAAGTTTTTACACGTTTGAGGCAAGAAAAACTTCTTTCCACTGAAGCACTGTGTGTGTGTGTGTTTCGGTAAAAATATATTTATTTTTATTAATTTTTTTCACTTGCTCTTGCAGCGATATATTCCAATTACTCTCGATGGCAAACTTAAGACCAAGCTTATTTTTAAGTCGTTGACTTTTTGAAAATATTTCATCATTTCCAGTGTGTGTTCTGCTCAGAAATGTCTTCAGTCCATCTTTGAGTCATTAGGAATTGCCATGCACGTCAACTCACCAACCAGAATTACTAAGACAAGTGCCAGTACTATAGATTACGTTGTGTCTTCTTTCGATCCTAGCTCCGTCGAATGTAATGTCTTAAGTCCAGGTTTCTCCGATCATGAAGCAATTTTCACAAAATTTTCAATTACATCCAAAGCCAAAAATTCCTCTAGACAAGTAGGCCGTATTTTTTCGGTTAGAAATTTCATTAATTTCAAACACCTATGTCAAATAACTGACTGGGACTCTCACACTTATGATGTCGACACTGAATTTTCTCGTTTTATAAAAACTCTAACTAATATAGCTTCTGAATCTTTTCCTCTTAGGCCTATCAAAAATAAAAGAAGTAAACCCTGGTCCACTAAAGGTTTACGTATATCTTCTAAGAACATGCGGTCACTATCTCATTTAAAGAAATTTTCGGACAGTGTCTTTTTTCATAATTATGTAAAATCATACAGAAAAATTTATCATAAAACTATTAAAGCCGCCAAAGATATTTATTACAATAATAGACTTTCTAACGCCAAAAATGTAGCTAAAGAAACCTGGTCTATCGTAAATGATTTAAGAAACAAAACTCCTTTATCCAGCACTATCCTTACCTCTCCTGAGGACCTAAACAATTATTTTGTAAATGTAGCCAAAGATTTGACTAAATCCGTATCTCAATGTAATGACCCAATTTCATATCTCTCTAATCATAGGGTAAACCTGCACAGTTTCTTCTTTTCACCAGTAGTTTTATCAGAACTTCGTAGTACAATCAATGATATCAAAAATAAATCTTGGGGAACTGATGGGCTTACTTTAAAAATGTATTCAAGTCTGCCGGAATGCACACTAGAGCATCTGACTACTTTGATAAATATGTCTTTCCAAAATGGTACTTTTCCAAGCTGCCTTAAAACTGCAATAATCATACCTCTTCACAAAGGAGGTGTTTCAGAAGAAGCTTCGAACTATCGCCCAATTGCACTTCTCCCTACGCTATCTAAGATCATCGAAAGACTGGTTAAAAAAAGGCTTTTATCATTTCTGTCTAGATATGAAATACTTACAAAACATCAATTTGGATTTTTAAGTAACAAATGTACAAGCGATGCCATGTTTTCCCTTCTTAATAGAGTTTACTCCAGCCTAAACAACCATCACGCTACGGCAACAATTTTCTGTGATTTTTCCAAAGCTTTCGATTGTGTGAATCATAATATATTAACTAACAAGCTGCAGTACTATGGATTTAGAGGGGCTCCTCTCAATTGGTTTAAGTCATATCTTAGCAACAGAAATCAAGTTGTGAAAGTTGACAGCAGGATGTCTTCTTGTAGGCCAATGGAATGTGGAGTGCCTCAAGGCTCGGTACTAGGCCCTATCTTGTTTCTTCTGTTCATAAACGACATGGCTAATTTAAACATTAGTGGAAAAATATGTCTCTTTGCGGACGATACCAGCTTTACGTGGAGCCACCCAGATGTCACGGACCTACATAGGATTGTATCTAATGACCTAATCACCATTAAATCCTGGTGCGATTCTAATCTCCTATGTTTGAACATCTCTGAAACGAAAGTCTTGTCTTATAAAAACACGCTGCAACCTTTTGACCTTAATTGCACCACTATTGATGTCGTAAACTCTGTAAAATTTCTAGGGCTTCTTGTAGATGATTCTTTAAAATGGGATCCACATATCGACGCTTTATCAAAGAAGTTAGGTTCTGCTTGCTTTGCGTTAAGATCTGTTTCCGAGGAGCTTAGCTTTTCTACCTCTAGAACTGTTTATTTTGCGCTTGTTGAGTCGCACCTCAGATATGCTATTCCATTCTGGGGTACATGTTGTGCGACTCAATTTGATCGAATTTTTATACTACAAAAAAGAGCTGTTCGTTACCTACTGAGACTTAACAGTAGAACTCACTGCCGAGATTTCTTTAAAAGATATAAAATACTAACCCTTCCTTGCTTATTCATTTTGGAATCGGTTTGCTTAATTCGTAAGCACGCACCTGCTCTATTAGAGAGACCTTCTCACAACTACACAAGATCAGTAATCTACAATGCAAAAAAAATGCATAATCACCTGCCATTTAACATCAAATCCATAATATCTCTGACTTCATTTCGCAAGGCTTTGAAATCATTCTTACTGGAAAGAGCCTTCTACACCGTGAACGAGTTTTACAACACATAATTTTATCCTTATGAACCCCTAGTGTGATAGTTGCCATTACCAACCATTTTTACCGAATTTTGTATATGTATTTTTTTAATTGTTTCGTACTTTTTTATTTTTTACTTTGCTTTTTTATTTTTTTACATTATATTTATGAAAATGTTTATAACATAGTACGACTGACAAAGTACATTTCTAATGTACTTCTTTTAGGATTCTATAATATTAATATTCTAAATTCTTGATTTAAATATTATTTTTCTATAATATCTATGATGTGTTTTTGTTTTGTTTTGTTTGCTAATTTTGATGTTTGTAAACTATTTTTTTACAACAGCTTTGTCCACAAAATTGTAAAATTTTTTTTGACAATAAAGCATGTAACTGTAACAAATTTTTAAACGGGCCAGTCGGAAAATTTAAACTATATTCGAAAAATTTCAAATAGGATGTCCGTTATTGAGAAAATGTCATTAAACATTAATGCCAGAAAGGTAAATTCAAAATCGTTCATCTTACCTAAAAATCCTTTCGCAAGGCGGATTGATTTTTCATCAGATTTGTCACAATTTGTAATAAATTGAAAGACGTCTTTAAATTTATTCCAGTCTTGAACAATCACATTTACTAACTTCGAATTTGAAGTTGTAACAACACCATAAATAAATTTAACACAAAACAGTCAAGTTAACTGCAAAGTAACTCACTGGTTGCAGCGAAATCCGCGAAAATAAAAGTAACAACCACCGCAAACTGAATGACACGTGGGTGTAGTTTACTGCGCCTGCAATTCACCGAGAGCGTTGTATGGAACGGGGTTCGACGTCATCGCGTACGCGTTGTTATGGCAACATAGTAGGAAAATCGTAAACTAAACATAGCACCTCCAGCAAAGTCAAATCGGTTTGCGCCACTGTTACAGTTGTTATAATAAAGTTCGATTGAAAGTTTTAAAAAGACATGCCGCTAACGGTCAAGTAAAATATTTATTCAAGATGTACAGTTTATTTTTTGCCAATTAGGTGAATAAATGAATGCAAAAACTAAAATTTTAAGAGATATATAATAAATGTAGTTAGATGTTTGCTTGTTTATTTTTCCTAGTAAAGTAGCACTTCACCTACTTCACCTGAATAGCCGCCACTGATGTTTAGGTGAAATCTTGCAAGTAACTTTTGAAGCAGTTCGCTTTATCCGGATTTATTGAAATTTGGTATAAATACATAAACCCGATGATACTACAATATGATTGTATCCAGCTGTACATGTCTTATACAGGTCGAGAAACAATATGCTAAAAAGTACAAAATAAAATAAACGTAAAAAACAGTTCCCGTTATCCGAATTGACTAAGATTTCAAATACGTCCAGGGTGTTCCATTCTGGGTACTTTTGCGGGTTATTTTCATAGATAGAAAGCTGAGGTTTTGGCCACAGTGTGCTACTTTTTCGTAAAACTAAAGATGCCGTTAACAAAACTTGCATAGCCCTTTTAGTTTTTAAGATACAGAACTAAATTGAAAATATTGCATTTTCAGGCACCCCTCGTATCTGAACTATCAGATAACTTATCGAAAATGTGAAAACTGTTTCTTATATAACTTTTCCCGTAGAACTCAATTCCGCCTTCGGAATTAGTATACAGGGTAAGGTCAAAAAGTTATTGGACCCTACTTAATTTATTTAAATGGAACACCCTGTATATTTATTAACTATAAAATTAGTTTTTTTTACCTTTTCAAAAATATACAGTGTGGTCATTTAAGTGTGCAACATATGGGAATTTTTTTATTAAAAATAAAAATATTGCCATGAGTTGGTGCATCCTCGATAATCATATAAAGTGTTCTTAGAATGGTTGCAAGTCAAACAGCATACAGGGTAGGTCAGAAAATATTAAAATCATGCAAGAGTAAAGTACCCTTATTTCGAAAGATTCACCAAATGTTATTAAGAAAAGTTGTTTAGCATCAAAAGTTACGCCTGGATAGCAAAACAAAGCCTCCTGAGAAAAAAAAAATTTTGGAAAAGACAAAAAAGTTTTTGAAAAATTGATTTTTCTGATAATTATCATAAACACTTTCATAGCTTAATCAAAATCAGATCAGATTCGCATAACTCCGTTCAAATTTAAGTATACTTGTGAAATTAACTTGGATTTTTAATTTTTCAGGGAATCACAAACTTCAGGTTTGTTGCAACGATATTAAACACAACTTGAAAATTTCGCCAATATTCTTTTTAACAAGATGAAACATTTGTGAAGAAAATATGCTCATTTAAAAAACTTTCATTTGAAGTGCAGAATTATAAAATTGTTATTAAATAACTGTACACATTAATTGACAAACCTGAAATCCTATACTAAGATAATCGCGAATATCCATGGAAAAAACAAATGAGGGTTGGAAGTAAGAATTATGACAGTTCTGTCATTCTAGCAGAACAATTATATTATTACATATTAACTTTATTTGATTTAAAATTCCTCCTCCAAGACAATTAACGCTAGTCGAGAAGGCAGAGTTAGTTTTGATATGTGGGGATAATTATAAAACAGTGCGTGACGCAGCAGATATTCTTAATGAACGACATCCAGACAAACAAGTTCACTACTCAACTGTAAGTAGAATTTTAATAAACTTCAAACAGACAGGTTCTTTAGACTATAAATATAAAAATGAACGTGCTAAAAGGGGTTGTACTGAAGAAAATCAATTAGGAGATTTCTGCTTATATGGGTATTAAAAAAAGCTCTGTTAAGAGCATTCCCAAGAAAAACAAGTTTCTTGCTTATAGGCCAATGTTTATTTGCACGTTTCAAGAACGAGACTATGACATCCCCTTTGATTTCTGCATAGGGATTCAAGGAGAAATAGAAGATCAGCGTCATTTTCATAGACACATTCTCTTTGGGGATGAATCCACGTTCACAACAAATGGCACTGTCTCTTCCCAAAATTGGGAAGGACTAACCTTAGTTTTTCAGGACATGATTGAAAATCCAGAATTAGACTCAGATACTATACACATGGCCAAGGGGTATCTAAAAGACCTTTCCGATTTTGAATTTGCTTTTTTAACTTTTGCATTTAAAGAAATTTTTTTTGTTACTGATATCCTGTTTCAAGTTTTTCAGTTAAGTAACCTAGAAATTGATTTCTGCATTTCACAATTGAACATTGCCGTCAAACCATTAAATGAGCTGCGCGTTGAAAATTTCATTAAATCGATTTTTGAAAAAGCAAAATCACTTACAGGATTGCCATGTAGTAGACAAACCCGTAGCATGAACGAATCAGATTTAATGGAAAAATATAAAAATCTGTTTTATGAAATTTTAGACTGTATAATTTTTCAAATTAACATCAGGTTTGAAGATTTACACAAATTGGAATTTGTGAAACTTCTTAATACATCAAAATACAAAGACTTTGCCACAGAATTCTCTATTAGTCTATTAAATTCGTTAGAAAAAACGTATCCAAAAATGTTTAACAAAGACCGCCTCAAAAATGAGCTAAGCATAATTTACCGAGATGAACAATTTTATAAAGTTAATATTCAAGAACTCCTTAAACAAATTAATAGCTTAGAATTAATTTCAGTATTTTGTGAAGTATATCGACTTGCCACATTAATTTTGACAATCCTCTTAACAAGTGTACGGGCCGAAAGAAATTTTTCGTGCTTAAAGCGAATAAAGACCTACTTACGAAATAGTATATCTCAAAATAGGCTCTCAGCCCTGTCGATCATAGCAATAGAAAAAGAGTTATTAGTTAAACTTTCTGAATGTAATGGTGACTTTTAAGACAAAATCATTGAGAAATTTGCTTCTTTAAAAGACAGGCGCATTGATTTAATTTACAAAAAGTGACTTAACTGCACCATCCACATACCTATTTGCCTAAACAGTTTTGGTTTTTTATAAAAAAATTACTGTCCACACCATATTAGATTATTACAGGTTTATTACACTTTAAACTCGATTCTGAGTATTTTGATTAAGTATTTTAAATATTTTTTATAAAAAAATCCAATGATGAAAAATGTGTATAATATATATCTTTGAGAAGAGTATATATGTACCGGGTGGTCGAAATTGGTCTGTTTTAACAGAGAAAACCTATTTCCTGACTAGATAGAGCAAAACTGACTTAGGTGTCATGGGCTCGATTTCTGAGAAATGTTTAATGGCAAAAACCGCCTGCCGATATTTTCACTGCCAACTGAGATATAGGGCGTTTTTCAATTTTCGGCCATTTTGAAAATTGTCCATAACTTTTTTATTTTGCGGAATATTAACATTCTGCAAAGACATTCTAAAGGCACTTTTTTATGTGCAATCCAGTGGCGTACTCAGATTTTTTCTATAGTTGTCCGTTTTATCATAAATAGGCAAAACTTTTTTTTTTCAAATGGAAATCATAGTTGGCTATAAATTATAAAAAATGCTCGCGTTTAGCCCTTTTCAGTGATATAAAGTTGTAGGTACTTATTTTCAAAAATAACGAAAATATTAGGTGTTTTTGGTTTACATCGAAGTAGGCCTTGGAATAATGACGCGCGTTCAATATTTTGAATATATTGCTGTCAGATTACTGTAGTCTGGTGTAATTATTGCGTTTTGGTGTTATCTTTATAAAGTTGTGTTAAGTTGCTGACAAAATATGTTTGAGAATTATGAAAAGTATGATATGTTAAAATGTTACATATTATCTAACGAAGTTCCTGAAGCAGCTAGTGAATTATATTTTAATACATTTCCCGAGCGACGTCAACCGGATAACCGAATTTATCAAACATTAAAAAGTAATTTAGTAAATTACGGAAGTTTTAAAAAGTTAAGAACAAGACATTATGAAATAAAGGAAGAAAAGGAAATCCAGCAGCTAAATATAATTGGTGAGGTATTAGATCATCCTGGCACCTCCTCTCGAACATTGGCTAATATAACGAATGTTCCAAAGACCACCGTTTTAAAAATACTCAAAAAACATAAATTCAAACCGTACAGAACGAGAAGAGTTCATCAACTCCGTGAAGGGGACGCCGCTAGAAGATTGAGATTTTGTCAGTGGTATGAGCAAAAATTCATGGAGAATGAGAATTTTCCATTAAATATTATTTGGAGTGATGAATCCAGAGTAGATACTTCTGGTATATTTAATAGATATAATTCATATCACTGGTCCACTGAAAATCCACACGTAGTTGTGCAACAAGACCGGCAAGGTCGGTGTGGATTCAATATATGGGTGGGGATATTCCGAGGAAGATTTGTGGGACCTTATTTTTACGATGGAAATTTAACTGCAGATGATTATGTAAATATTTTGCGAACATATATTGTCCCTTTGTTGGAAGACATACCTTTAGCTGATGCCAGAAATATCTACTATCAACAAGATGGTTGTCCCCCGCACAATGCAAGGATCACAACTGATCTTTTAAACTTCGAATTTCGAGAAAATTGGATTGGTACGTGGGGCCCCATACCTTGGCCTGCTAGGTCCTGTGACTTAACTCCCTTAGATTTTTTTTTGTGGGGAAGATTGAAGGACTTGATATTTAAAGGAAGAACCTTTCACACAAAAGAAGAATTGCAAGAGGCCACTAGGCAAGCTTTTGCATCTATTAGCCCAGTTGAACTAATAAATAGTTGCAACTCGGTACGCAAAAGATGCTTAGTTTGTATTCAACAGGGAGGGGCTCAATTTGAACAACTTCTCTAAATATATTTATCAGAAACCTATCTAACTAAATACCTAGATTTTCATAATTATTTTTTATTTTCACTTGTAGCTGTAAATAGTAGTTTAGTTTGTTAATTTTGTTCAACTTTGCTATGTAAACAAAAAAAAAATAAAAAAAAAATTAATAATAAATAATTAAAATAACGTTAGCTAGTGTTATTTAAAGTTGTGTTTAAGTTGCTAACAAACTATAAATCTTAACAATACATAATTGAGATATTGTCATCACAAATCAAAGCCTACTTCGATGTAAACCAAAAACACCTAATATTTTCGTTATTTTTGAAAATAAGTACCTACAACTTTATATCACTGAAAAGGGCTAAACGCGAGCATTTTTTATAATTTATAGCCAACTATGATTTCCATTTGAAAAAAAAAAAGTTTTGCCTATTTATGATAAAACGGACAACTATAGAAAAAATCTGAGTACGCCACTGGATTGCACATAAAAAAGTGCCTTTAGAATGTCTTTGCAGAATGTTAATATTCCGCAAAATAAAAAAGTTATGGACAATTTTCAAAATGGCCGAAAATTGAAAAACGCCCTATATCTCAGTTGGCAGTGAAAATATCGGCAGGCGGTTTTTGCCATTAAACATTTCTCAGAAATCGAGCCCATGACACCTAAGTCAGTTTTGCTCTATCTAGTCAGGAAATAGGTTTTCTCTGTTAAAACAGACCAATTTCGACCACCCTGTACATATATCTATATATATATATATATATATATATATATATATATATATATATATATATATATATATATATATATATGTAATAACTTTTATTTTAAAAATTACTTAATGAAAAATTGGGCATATATCTTGGTATTGGTATGTAAAAGACAAAAACAAATCATAAAAATGAGTCAATTTGGGCGTGGCAGGCCAAAAATTTTTCGCCTGCGACCTAATATAAGTAACAAACCTTTTCTCGCCTCACCAGTTTTAGACACCACGAGCCGTCACTGACAGCAAGATGGTGCCCTCACTTACAACTCTAGGCTCTTAAGGGAAGGAATTTCTTAATAATAACTTTCCACAAAGATGGATAGGTACCAATGGACCTGTTAGACGGCCTCCACGATCTCCAGATCTCTCAATTTCAGGATTTTTTATGAGGTTATATAGAAAATCAAGTATATAAAACATGATATGACGGGATAGCAGAACTTCCAGAGACAATTCAATTATCCTTTCGAAATCTGCGAATGAGACCGCTATTCAAAGAATTACAAAAATGAGCCAATTTTGCATTAGAGAAAATGGTCGTCAGTTTAAACATCACCTTTAAAAATGTGTTTTATTATCGGGATTTTTAAACGTAAATATTTCAAAAACTATCAGAAAAATATTCTAAATATTATCAATATTAAATTAAATCTCTATCGAAATATAGTGGAATATATAGGGTGTCCCATTTAAAAAATACCAAGTTTATGTTTTGTAGTAGATTTTAGATGTTGACTTGTTTCAATATAAATTATTTCCTGGCGGTTTCGGACAATCCTTACAACTTTTGTATTTAACATTTTTTTTCTATCTCTTATTATAAAGGCAGTACATAAATAATATGGTGAAACATCCTGAACATCATTTTTCTACCTGCAGAATTTTACAAGATATGGACAAAAAAAGAAATGTTCCTCTTTTGTTGTCTTTTTTTTAGTCGCTTGATCAAATAGTGTTGAGAGGTTCGGACTCTCTCCGAACTGAATTTAGTGGCACAATTTAAAAAAACATCATGTATTTATTATCTAACTCCCAGTTTTATTTCAGCTAGTGCAGCCAGCTTTATCCTTAGGATTTGACTCCGTCATAGCCACTGGTCTCAACATAATCCCCGGACATTTTGTAAAAATTGTAGACTGCATTCTAGAAAATAGAATAGAAGATGCCAGGACTGTTCAAGAAAAACTTACAGCTGCATGTAAAATCATTACAAAACACGGTAAGTTCAAAATTGTTGACTTATTTCAGTAATTATAAGATAGTGCACCCATATAGGTACCGATTGTGAAAATTTTAATAGGGCTTAGCCCCTTCTAGTGGTTACTGTTTCAGTATTCTATTCTGGGAGATATATTACAGCGTCGTCACTACACCCCCGCCAGCCCCCGTGGTGATACTAGAAACTATAAATTAAAAAGGGAAAATTATCTTTATTAAAAAGTAGATATTTTCTTTCCAAAAATAATTATCAAAACATCCCGTAATGAATGAACTTGTGTACAGTTGAAACCTATTCAGCTTTATTATGAAAAAGAAAAACATATTTGGATAGCGGGAAGTAATAGCAAGTAATAAATTATTTTGTTGGTATTGCATATTAATTTCGGAAATACTAAATCAATTTATTTCAGTGATATATTAATCTTAAAGAAGTACACCGTGCCTTAATAAAACATAAAATATCAAAAGAACAAACCCCTTGCTCTTTAGAATTTAAATTATTCGGAAATACAGCTGAACGCCTTTCTATAAATCATAATGAAAATCGAAAAATAATTCGACATTTGATTAATATGGTATTTTTTTCATAATGCAAGAACTAGGCTTCTTGGGTTTGGTGCCTATTTAAAAAAGATTGGTTAGATTAACTTACCAATGATCCCACACCAAACGTTACTTCCAAATCTGATCTGTAGACTGTGTCTCTCTGCTACTTTGTGAGGATTTTGCACAGCCCAATGATGACGGTTGTGCCTATTAAAGACTCCACATTTCGTGAACCTGCTCTCATCGGACCACAAGACATGATTTACAAAATCAGGATTTTCATTACATCTCCTAGTATACCACTCACAGAACTGTAGTCGTCTTGGAAAATGTTTGTATGGATGGTCCTTATTCTTTTTTAAAACTCTCTGTACTGTTGATTTTGGCACATTAGTTTCCTGTTCTACAGTTCTTACCGATGCACTAGGGTTTTCGTTGATAGTTTGTAAAATGTTTCTGTCTCGATTTTCATTGTTATTATTGTATCTGCTTCTAGCTTGTTCGAAGGCACCGTGGTTAATTAAATTAACTACGATTTTCCTGAATTGGGTTTTATGAGGCTGCCTCGTTCGGGGTACATCTCCAAATACCTTGCTGAGGTAACACCGGCGTTTCTGTATGATTGAAAGTGCAGAGCTAAAATGTCAACCTTTTCTTCATTTGAATACAGAGTGCCGGCCATTTTCTATAGGTTTTGACAATTTATGTGTCAGATTTATGATTTTATTGGGATAAAAGCGTACCTACTACTTATTAAAACACAGCTTTGATACTTTCAACTATTTAACTTAACGTCAAAGTCAAAATATAATTTTGTTACAGATAAATTATGGCCTCCTTAGAAAAGCATTGAGAGCGAACATTACTTTAAATCATGGCCTCCTTAGAAAAAACTGAAACCTAACTTTACGAAGTGTAATATTTCAATGATACTAAAATCTTTAATGCACTTGTGAGATATCACTAGACTAGAAGAGTATTTTTATAAACTTTATAGTAGGCGAAGAGGCCATTGCAAAATTTTAAGTGACAACGGAACTACTACCCAGGCTGGCATTTTAAAATGGCTTTAGATACAATTTTAAAAATTTGATTGACGATTGGGTTGAGTAATATGCCGGAAACGATTAAAATTTTGCTATTTTGAACGGCAACCCTGGTATATTTTTGCGTATTTGAATTCTACCAACATTTTTTATGTAACATATCCTATACCTAAACCTAATAGATTTTCACTTATGTAGCTCTAAAGTTTAACCTATTTTGATATTTATTAGATTAAAAAAAAAGAAGTGTGCTACGACCAAAACAAATGACCCAATTTGTACTGCAATCAAGGCACTCTAGGACGGCAGAATAAAAAACTGAACTTAACAATTTTCGAAAATCGATATTTTCCATTAACAATTTTAAAATGTTCATCAATTTTTGTATGAAAACGGTATTACATAAGATTTTTACTACCAAATCCTGCTTTTTTATCTTCTATCCATTTATATTTTTCATTTTCAAACAGCGTATAATATTTTTTTGTTATACCTATCGGGTTTATTAGAATAATCATATTAGCCATTGCCACTGCTACAGGTTGCTATGGTATTTAAAAACAATTGAATTTTGACAGATAACTTATTTATTTATTACCTGTGAGTTTGGGCCGATAGATCAAAGTTTACCCTCTTTTGATTCACTAGGATTTTACAAAAGAAACAAAGTATGCTGAGGCGAGAACAAATGATTCAATATATTTCAATCTCTGATTTTCTAAGAATTTATTTTGATATTTTACTTTATTACATAGGTGGGTACATGATTAATAGGTGTAACTAATAATAAAAGAACTAAAAAAACGAACCTAATCATAATTAAGATTTTCAAAAACACCTTTTTTATCTTGAATACAGGTCTCACACTTTTCTGTAATATTTCGTAGTACTTTTCTTTTTGAGGTATTGAGGTTGAATAGACTTTTTCTTTGATATGACTCCCAGAAGAAAAAAGTCTAGGGGCGTTAAATTTGGGGAACAAGCTGGCCACCCCATAGATCCATTCATTTCTATCCATTGATCCTCAAATCTGTCATTTATATAGTTCACACAAATCCTACTATTATGAGCTGGCGCGCCAAACTGTTGAAAATAAATATTGGGAATTTGGGCAAGTAAATTATTCATAAAATCATCAACTGTTGTTTCCAAAAAGTTCAAGCAAACTTGTGATGGTGATGTAAGGAACTCGTTAAAGAAAATGGTCCCAGAATTCTCGTCCCTAAAACACATAGCAATACATTAACACCGAAGGGTTCTGGAAAAGATGCTTCCCCGAACAGATATTGATTTTCATTCGCCCATTGTCTCACATTGTTCGTGAAAACATTCCCAGATTCGTGAAGTTATTATTATGGTTACAATTCTCCATAAACCATCGGCAATATTGAACTCGCCTAACAAAGTCGTTGACATCCAAGTGTTGGTGGATTTGGTATGTGTAGTACTTAATGTTTCTTTAAAAATTTTCTTGCACTTTCTCTGCTAACTCCTATTTCATTTTCAATTAGAAATGTTGCGATCAGATCACACATGCCAGAACATTTATTTCAGCCTCTTCACAAATAATGAATTTTTCTTCATTTTCATTTTGAGGAACCGTTTTCAAATATTGTACCAACCACGGAAAATAGGCGCAGCAGGGTTGGTTTCTGTCGGGGTATCATTCTGCAAGGAGTGTTTGAGCCTGCCTTTTGGTTTGCAAACACTGAACTCTTGTAAAACTTGGCATTTTAGAACAATTACAAAGATTTTTTTAATTTACACCAAAAAAAAATTACGAAATAAATCACGAACATTTACAAAAATTTGCAACAGGCTGCCAAACTCACAGGTAATAAATAAATACCTGTTAAAATTCAATTGTTTTAAATACCATAGCAGCTGTTTTCCCTGAAAGGTGGATTGGTAGACGGGGTCCGATAGAACGGCATGCCAGATCCCCTGATTTGACCCCGTTAGTTTATTATCTGTGGGGTTACCTAAAATCTACAGTATATGTTAGCAGGCCCAACAATATTCATGACCTTAAAAACTGAATAAGACAAGAATTTAGTTTGATAGAAGCTCAGGTAATGCACAATGTTTTGCAAGAATTTGAAGTTCGCCTAGGATATTGTTAGGATGTTGCTGGTGATCAATTTCCGAAAATAAAATAAAAAATGGGACATTCCATTTAAAAAAATTGAGTTATCCGTCATAACTTGCTTTTGGGTCATCCTGTATACACGAAAAAACGACAATTAAAATTAAAAATCGACGAGTCCGAGCGTTTTCTCGAGAAAAAAATTACGGATTTTTAAATGAGTTTATCACAACCTTTTCGCCCTCACTGTATAAATCGTGTTAAATTTCACTTATTATTTTAGTATTATTTTATCATTATTCTTAGAACAAGTAACAGGCATAATGCAATACTTCTTATCACAATTTCATAATTGTTGCAGGTACTTGGATTCCTACAATGAAAGTTGCAATGAACCTGGTGTCACCCATCAATGTGGGAACGGCTAGGGCACCTCTGAAAAATCTTACCGATGAAGAAGTTAAAGAAATGAAAGGTAATCTGCTGCAGTACACCACCCTGTAAATATTTTTCTAGCATCTAGAAGAAACGTTTAGTGAATGTTTAGTTTGTTTTGTTATTTTCATTACTATAGCTGCACTTCTGTAGAGGTATATGTAATGTAAAACGTATAAGATAAAAATTGTTAACTGATGTAAATTTCCATAAAAAATATACTATTTTTGATAAAGAATCGTCTTTTATTTTGGGGTTTTGTATTTTTATTCAATAATGGTTGACTTATTATTCCCTCGTAATCGTAAAAAAATATCATCCGAGGTTTTTACAGATCTTCACGTTCACGCCTTCATAGACAAAAAAAATTATTTTCTCAATATGTACCTTGCATTTTTTTATTACATTAATGTATTCTCTTACATATAAAAAGTAAATATCTAAAATATAACGCCTTAAAAATCAATACTTATTTTGTAATGAAGTACTAAAATTTCGCGCGCAAACGGATCATTTCAAACGACAGCATTTGGCGCCGTCTCCGGTTTGACTTGACGTCACATCGTACCAGTATGGCAACGTCGGTCGCCAACGACAGGCAAGACCCAAGAATGCAATATCGTCGGTCCCATGCCAAAACCATGAATGTGCAAAACTATAGTTTTGAGATAATTGCAATTAAAGTTTGTAATAATTGGGAAAAATAAGGTTGTTATGAGATTTTAATTATATTTTGTAGTAACTATAAGGTGTATCGACCAGTTAAAGATGTTCAACAAAATTTTGCAAATTTTGAGTTTTTTCTTGAAAAAAAAAACACATTCGTGGTTTTGCCTTTGAAGAATTTTTTTAAAAATCAGTTTCGCTGAATAGAAAAATTGAAACAATTTATCAAGTTTTTGCAAAATGGTTTAATGAAAAGACAAACAAAATAATAGAATGTAATTCTCAACTTATTCACAGTAAAATGAAACATTTGTTCTTTGCAAAAAGGACTAATCACTTTCATCTGAGTCATTTTCCGATGCATTCGGCTCAGATAAACAGTCTCGGATTTTTTCGCTACATTTCAAAGATCTGTAGTAGTTATGGTAAATCTTGGGTATGGTGAGATCATTGCACATTTTCTGCAAGTCTTGAAACTTTGCCTTGGAGATTGGTAACTCGTCGTTGTAGGATTTGTTTAAATTAACTTTTCTGGGCCTTCCTTTTTTGGAACAGCTTATCTCTTTAAATTCATTATCCGTAAAACCTGTTTTGTAAAAAACTTTCCTTGGCTCATCCTTTATGTAGCGAAGCCAGCACACTTTACGCCATGGGATTTGGTTCATATTAAAGGACTGTGTTCCAAATGCCTTAAAATCGTAAAAGTCTTCGTGTGTTAGATTTTTGACTTCAAATGGTCAAGGCTTTATCCTTGCACTGCGCATAATTTGTGTCCAACCTTCTGCAGAATACACAGGAACATACTTAGATTTTCGTTCTATTTTCGAATGTATTGAGTCGCACTCCATTTCCGTGTGACCAGTTTCAAAAAACTTATGATCGATTTGATTCAAAGTAGGATGACATGAAAAAAGTTGAAGGCACATTGTGGCGAAAATGGAGTTTTTTTGTTGGCCCCCACATCCATCGGACATCATTCGAAATTCTCTAATATTTGGATGTGCTAGAAGGTAGTCGTAAATGCATGAAGACATTTCAATCGATCCTCTTTTTCCTTGGGTTTCTTCCCAGACATAACAAAGAACGTCTTGGTTGCCCAAATTATAGACAGTCAAATTGTAGATTGCTAAGTTTCTCAAATAGAAGATTTGACCTGCTGGGCCTTTCGGTGTTGTCAAGACTGCTTGTAGATCAAAATTCAAAGACAATACTTCTGGATTTTCTTTAGCAGTTTGTTTGTCGTCATCCCTGGACTTGCGAGCTAATTCTTTTCTCTTTAAATGTTCTTGAAATTTTTCCTCTTCTTTCATTCTTTCATTTTCTGTCATTTCTTTATACTGCAAACACTTTTTGCATTGGTCTTTTTTTGGCCGGAAAAACCCTAAATTATATTCTCTAAATATCTGTCTATATTTTTCTAAAGAAACTGAGTTTGTTACTTCTTTCTTCCGGCACATTTCTTTGTACATTGCATGCATAATGCAAATATTTAAAGAGGCATCAAGGTACTTTTTTTGTGAGGAGCTTCTGCAGTAATGCGACTCAATGGCGGGAAATGAGAGGATGTGCTGCCTAATCAACTGCTCGTCATTATTCTTAAGTTTGTTGGAAGGTGTGTGTTTTCCACGCATGTCACCTTGAACCACTCCAGTGGAAGAGCGTTTCTGCATCGATGTGCGAATAAAAGAATCTGTTATGTTTAGAGTAGCCATGAAAAACTCCCGACATACTTTTTTCTTTTGTGCATCCACCGTCAAGCTATACTTATAAGTATACGTTCTTCTGGAATTTTCCAAGCTTCTTGTGACTGTGTTCTTCAGCTTTTGTTCGATGTGGTTGATGACAAAAAATCTTTGGTCGTCTATTGAAGACAGTCCACGGAAAGCATCATAAATTTCCTTTCGTTTTGCTTCCGTAACAAACGCATCACAATCATGTTTTGCTTTTCCAGAACATGGGGACGGTAGCAGAGGTCGTGCCGGTTTCTCCAAATTTTTTGCACCAACGTATCACTCGCCTTTTAGCCTTTTCTGTTTCCTAACGTTTTTCTTCCATAGGGCAATATTTTTCTTTCTTTTTATTGGGTGTTCTAAAGTAATAATATCCTCATAAATTTATTCAAAATTGATTATAATCAACTTACCTCGTTCATCTTCAATGTTTTTGTTTCTGGATTCAGAGAAATCAGTGCTTGGACTCGAACTACTTGAACATGTTGAACAGCTTGAACTACTTGAAGAAGAATCATTTTCTGGATCATAATTATCCGAAGAACTAGCGATTTCAAATTCAGTCTCATTCGAAATATTTGGTTTCATGCTGGAAGTGGATGGCATACTCTCGTTGCTAGTTTTATCTAGCCAAAAAAAAAAACAAAGAAAGTTTTCAATGGCATTGTTATTATCTACAAAATCGAAATAAAATAGTTTCTCTTTAAATAATTTAAAAATTGTTTACCTTGTATATTTTGGACAGATTCATGAATGTCGTCACCTTTGGCCATAGTTTCTGGTTTTTCGACCTGAGTATTTAAAATAAAAACAATGTTGTTACATTAATTAAATTAACTGGTATAACAGTAGTTTACCTGATTATTTTCATCTGAATTATTATTGTCCTCTGGAATAATTCCTGAGTTGGTCATCATTTGCAGAATTCTAGCCGTTCTGTTACTCATGTTTATTTAAAAGCAAAATACTGTAAATTGAAATCCTCAGTTTTCACAACACATTCACTTGATCACACAACGTGGCAAACACGAAACTGTTACATTCACGATTATTTGTAAACTTCATCAAAATAGATAATCCCGAAACTGACAAACTCACGTGTATCTAAATAACTGTTTACTACGTCATACACGCGAAACTGGTACATTCAGATGAATTTAAATAATTGTTGACAATGCCAAACACACGAAAGTAGCACTTTGATATTTTGAAGAATTTTTCGCAACGCCAAAAACGCTAAACTGTCACCTTCATGGACCGATCGTTGTGAAAGCTGTCAGACAACTGATATTTCGTGAATATGGATTTGACGTTCTGCGTAATTATGGCGCGCAAACACATTCGTGTGTTTGGCATGGCTAATATGGGTTATTGTAAGATTTATGGTTCACTTAAGTCAAAACGGACAATTTTGCACATTCATGGTTTTGGCATGGGACCGACGATATCAGTTTGGCTGTCAGCTGTCATTGTTGATGGCAGTGTTGGCAACTTTGTTTTAATTTTTATGTTTATTTAAAGGCGCGTACTGACTTGAGCAAATTATCGCGCACGAACGCTGTGCGCGTAAAAACGCTCAGATGAGTACGAGTCAATTTGTGTTCGCGAAAAGTTTTAAAACGCACGAATGTGATCCGCCGCCTGTCGGTTTTTGGTAAAGATCAAATAATATTGTCTCGCAAATGTGCTCAGTTTGGACGACGCCTTTGCAGAAGCAGATTGTGTGTACGAAAATATCTTGATTTTATACGTAAATAATTAAATTGCAAATATTTTTGAAAATGGAGTGGAGTAATGAAAAAAGTCTCCAACTTATCGGCGAATATGAAAAGTATCCTATATTGTGAGACGCCATACATTCGTTTTTCAAGGACGAAAAAAGCAGATGCATGGTAACGTATTGCCCATAATTTAAAAATGCAAGAATTTGATGTGAGACAAAAAATTAACAGGGGGGATCTTTTCGTAGAGAAAAGGCAAAGGGCAAAAAATAATTGGAACAGGAAAAGGTACGTATTAAATTATTTATTTTGTACATGATTATTTTTATAAGGGTCATCCAACGTGGAGCTAACCTAAGGTACTTTTAAAGTTTCCGGCATTTCTTTATTAAAAGAAAGGAGTCATAGTACACTTTTTACATGTATTTTGATGAAAATGAGTATATCTAACATAGTGTGGTGGCCTACTTTTTCTGATGTTATTTTTAATCCCCTGTTCTCGTAGGACAACACATGTAACCTAAGTACACACAGTTTATCTTACCAATCTGGCCTTAATCTACTTACGTTATTACGGCCCTGTATTGGTCTTCCTCAGGTTACTCAAAAAGGGTCCGAAACATCAGGCACCTTGGTTATCTCTTCTTAATACTACACTTCTTAAATACTTTTGATATATCCACTCATTAGATAATAATATTACTTCAGGTTCCGAGCTAAAGGTAATTTTAATTTGTGATAATGGTATTATACACGGTAATTGAAAGGGAGCTTTTACGGCGTAATAACTTTAGTTGTTACCAATAAAGTTATTTAATTAAAATTACTTTACGAGGTTATACTATTATCCTTCTAATAAATCCATTTCGTTACAGGGATTACTCCACTTCGCTTCCTAACGATTTTTCAAAGCAATAATAAACCTTACATTAATTCCACTAACATTTCTAGTCCAACGCCCGTTACCATTCCTACTAAATTCTCATAACCCTATGAGTTAACCTTCCTATTATCTTGAATTTATTAATGTCGGGCAACATTGCTTAAGTTCCTCTGTCTAAACCTCTTACTACACTTATGTTAGTTAAAATCAAAATACCTAGATCTCATTATACGGCCTCAGATTACTCTTTCAAATGTAATGTCATTAACCCTACTTAAACGCCCTGACTAAGCTATCTTTCTAGTTATAATTAAGTTAATCAAACTGAATGGTAGTTATAACGTCCATGCTATAGTCATATATTCAAACCAGATTGATTATATTAAGTGCCCTGAACAAAACGAGTCTTTGCTTGCTTGGATTTCAAGCTTTCCGTTAAATTTTTATTTAAGATGAACTAAATATACACTGAAAACTTTATACAGAACATGACTAACTAATAAATGGACTCGACGTGGAAATAATTTAGCCTGCGGGTGGGAACATAATAATAGATTTTCGACATGATCTTTCGTTTATAAATTAACCCATTTATTCCACATATTTCTTGATACATCTCTGTGACATTCTATAGCCATGCAAAAATTTACTCCAGACAGATAGGCGCCTAAATACCGAAGCATAAGAATTCCCGTCTAGACCTAACAGCTGTTCGAAATTGGGTCATTCATTGAGGCCCACTTGACTTTTATTTATCACCGCCGAGATTATAAGGATGGAGATTTATTTACAACAAACTAAACACATCATCCAAGATTAAACACTATTTCTATTATCGGAATATAGTTATATAGTTATTGTTCACAATGTTTTCTACACGGCATAGGCACAAACAATTATATACATATAACACAATTGTTACATATTACTTACTGGTTTTAAATCAATTGTTCTCTCTGAGGATTTTCGTACTCACTTTAATTGCACTCCGACGAACTCATAAAATTTTACCAGAATATAATTTTATTCATGATAAGAACTATAAATTTTTTCAAACTTTAACATTTTAAAATTGGGCAGGGGTTCCCCTTGCAGCTGGGTTAAAAAGTTGAGTGCCCATTCGGACATTAGGACCGACAGCAAATGGTTCGTCGTGTTTGACTGCAGATTTGCTGTTTCTGGTGACTTTTATATCCAGATTTTGACCTACTTTTCATCTGGACTTTGACCGAAGCCAGGCTCGAGAGCCCCCGCTCATCGGCCTGCGATACACCTCGACCTACGTTTTCCTGTCGATACGTCATCAGTGGAAAATTCCACTGTTCCTGACGACATTTATTGTTTTTCGGGGCTAGACTCTTTCAACAAACAGAAATACAATAAGTCATGGTGTATTTCTCTGAAACAATAATTTGTTATCTTTGCATTTCCTCTTGCCTCATAAACTCTTACACTGATTAGCTCTGTTTATACAATTTCTACATAATTTAAACCAATAGATGATTTATCACATAAATGAAGAAAAGGCCAAAAATGGGAAATTATTTAACTAAATTTTGGAAAAAAACGTTATTCAAATTTCGGCTAAAAACAAGTCAGAATTCGCTGCTAAAAAAGCTCGATTTTAAAGTCAAAAAGTGGCTAATAAATCCAACCATAAAATCAAAAAAGACAGTCGTATAATTGCCGATTAGCCATTTTTACCCCATTATGACCCAGTTATTATTTCCCACTTTAGCCATATTTCCGTCTTTATTCTGTAACAGAATTGTTATTTTGGCTAGCAATTTTAGCTAATTAGCTGGGGTTATTAGCCAATATACAACATTTTAGCCCATATATGATTAAATGTGCTACTGGACACTATTGTTGCAGGTATAAACCAGTGGCGGCTCGCTGGTGAAAAAGTAAGTGAAGTGCAAATGAAGCAAGAAAATATCGCAATAATTTTTTTCCAGAATTTTTTTTGGGTGCTGGAAGGGGTAGAATATTTTTTTACGACTTGCCTAAATTTTGTATACTAAATCAATTCTCCTATCCTTCATAGCAGCAAGACAACGGACAAATACAGCCTGCGGCGCTTTTTCTTTTTTTTTTGAACGCCATTTAGATGACCAGACACCACACTTGCGACATCGTAACATTGCCCTATTAATTTAAATATATAGTCAAATTGGTCCAAAATTTGATCCAATAGAGAATACAAATTCTCCGACGTGGTGTCATCTACTTGCACAGAAAAAAATTGTGTGTTCATTATTTCATTTTTTACATGATCATTTAACTAATCAGAAATGCATTCAATTATTTCGTTTTGAATAGTTTTCGAGTCACCAGTAAAAACATTTTTAATTTTTTTGTGATGATCTTAATTCTTGATATTAATAAACCTAAAAGCTTTTTAAAATTCCCCCTATTTATATGGCCGCGAAAGAGTAACTTTTGTTTTGTAAGGTACAAAACTGCGTCAATTACCAAGCACATAAATAGTCTATTTAATCGGACGTTTGCCTTAAAATGTATTTTATATAGTTTAGCATTTTCTTTTAAAGTGTCAGCTATAGTGCTTTGATTTTTTACAAATGTTTTTAGCATTAATTCTCATTTTAAATGCTTCGCCGAGTCTTCATGTTTATGTAATGACCTTCATATATTTAACATACCTGCAAATTCTTCCTTATTTCACACTGAATATTTATTGGAAACTAGTAAACAAGGCCAGCGAAACAATTTTTGTAATATTTGACTACTACATAACCATTTGTACGCTGAAAACGAGGATGAAGATTAAAACTCTGATCTTGCTCCTTCCATAGATTAAATGGAGTTTCGGATTCATCAATATTGTAAATTAATAAACCCAACACCAAATAAACTAGTAACAACACCATAAATAAATATAAGACAAAACAGTCAAGCAAACTGCAAAGGAACTAACCGATTGCAGCGAAATCCGCGAAAATAAAAGTAAACAACCACCCCAGACTGAACTACACGTGGGTGTAGTGTACTGCGTTAGCAATTCACCGAGTTGTGTAGCGCTGGTTAACATTATTCTTCAATGCGCTCGACGTCATCGAGAACTCGTTGTCATGGCAACGTAGTAGGAAAATCGTAAACTAAACATAGCACCTCTAGCAAAGTCGAAGCGGTTTGCGCCACTGTTATAGTTGTTATAATAAAATTCGATTGAAAGTTTTAAAGACATGCCGCCAACGGTCAAGTAAAATATTTATTCGAGATGTAGTTTATTTTTTGCTAATTAAGTGAAGAAATGAATGTAAAAACTTAAATTTTAAGAGATATATAATAAATATAGTTAGATGTTTGCTTGTTTATTTATCCTGGTGAAAATGTATTAACTATTAGGGATAACTTGAAATAGTAAAAAAAAATGAAACAACCAAGTGAGTTTAAATAGATTATCTTTATTTAGATCTAAAAATAACTCCTTAACACCACCCCCCATAAAATAGAAGCAATAAACTTAGAAACCTATGAACCTTCGTCGGCGTATTAATGAGACCTCTTAATTACTAAAACTCAAAAATTTCAATCTTAAGAAACTTAAAACTTATATTAAATATTGTAAATATGGCATTCATATTTACTACGAAAAATATAACAAAAGTAAAAATATATATACTATGTTTAAATAAATACTTTTGGTCAACAAAAGATAAATATATCCGTAAATATAAAGTCTATTAGTATCCTAAGGTATTAGTGCCAGATGTAAAATTGAAGAATATTCTGGGTATATACATGCTTTAAAATAGTGAGAGAAAAATAAATATTACATTTATTTAAAAAAAAAATACTCCGAGTAAGAAATGTTCACCTATATATAACGCAAATATGTCTCCTTACCTACCTTTAAAGTGAAATTTGGCAACATTTCAGAATCGGAACAATAATAATAAAAAAACTAGCAATTATTTTCAGTTTTCAAATACCGGGTGTGAATGAAAGCGTTTCCCAACCTACCTAATAAACATCCATTTTTTTTTAAATTCGTGGATTCTGTGGAATTTTTTTTTCTATAACTTGCGCCCAACACACCATATATCAAACCTCAAATTTTCACATGGGACTAATTTCTAATTTTTTATACTTATTTGGGTTTCCAACAAATATAAGTATCAAGTTGCCACAGCGGAAACGAATGCCTCTCTACATTTTTTTGGTTGACATTTTATAAACAAAAACAAAAGATTGCTAAGGTCTAATATTTTAATACTTTAAGAATTCCAAGATATTAAAATTTAAGGATTACTCACTTTACCTCTTATTACCTCTTAAATTCTGTATAAATAGCATCGATTATTTCACTCATTAAAGGCAAACCAATGAAAAAATGGCATTTCTACTATTTCAACCAATCAAGTCATGAGTATGAGTACAGCGATAAAACTCCTACAAGCTGCTTTGTCGATTTCGTTTTACCGCTGCAATTTCCTATTTCTAGTGTGTTAAACTCATTCAACTAAATAATTGAAGCTTGCCATGACAGTAAAATTCAAACAAAACACTTTCGTCACATATTAGGGATCAGTTGCGAATTTGTAAACTGGGTGATATTGTTTGTTTTTTAACGCATTTTTCACCCTCATCAACGTCTCCCTAGCGATTAAAATTCGTTGTTTTACTTCGAAATTATAAAACGACTAAAATTATATTTGCCAAAGATGACAACTCCCTACTTACGCTTAGCAGTAATAAAATGTAACTAAAGAAATTATTAATTTTTATTGGACCACGTTGAGTCACGTGACATGAATTATATTTTAACCAAAAGGACATTTTTATGCAAATGTCATGGACTTTAGTGTATTATTAACTAAACACCCTGTATATTTCTTATTACAAGTTCTGAAAAATATAAATTGCATTATAAATGCTTAAATTAAAAACGCATTTTTCCCTAATAAAATTCCGAATTTTGAAAATCTCAAAGCATGAAAATATTGAACTGTAGGCCCTTCTTCTTTTACCAGACTAGCATGCAATCCCTATATATGTAGCCACCTGTATCGGTAATTTGTCATGAAGTTTTACACAGAGTAGTATGCTACCTTGTTTGGTCTTTTAACTTTTTTGGTCGGAAAATATTCGACAATTGTTCTAAGCGGTTGAGTTTATGTTTCCGGTTTTAGAAATTATTTAAGCTCGTAAGCTGTTTTAATATTAAATACCTAACATTTTAATTGCTGTTGTCAAGGAAACGGTTGATTTGTGATGTACGGTGTGGTATACGAAAGCTGTAAAGAACTGTTCACAGAATCGGAACTCCAACAAATACAGGATGATTGGAAATCATAAATTTGCCATAACCGATAAATTTAAATATATTACTCTAAAATGAATACCATATGAAAACCGTGTTTATATAGTAAGCTGGGAAACGTCCACCCGGTATATATTCCGATTTTAACATACATTTGGCTTTCATCATATTATAGATATCACATCCGGCAAATACGTCCAAATAACTGATATTTCAAATGGTGTCAAAAACGATAACTATTTTCTTTGTACTAAAAATTTTGGGACAGGTCATTCTTCGTTTTTACATGAGGCCCAAAAACTAGAGCGCCAAAAACTTAAACCTAAGCAAGTCTGAGATCCTTGATTAAAAATAATCGTTAAAAAATCCGTGGGATTCAGTAATATAGCCCGGGAATTTATTCAAAATTTTTCAAAAGTGAATAACAGGCATGCATCATCAGCGCGGTGCGATGTGGGTTGGCTGAGAATTCTTACTTTGACGCTAAAAACATTATTAACCTGTAAAAGAAAAAACATTAGAAATGTGATTTAAAATCGGCTTTGCATAACTTATAATCAATGTATGTCGTACAGGGTGTCCCATTTTGGGTAGTTTTGCGGTTTATCTCCGCACCCCTCGTATCTCAACTATCAGATAACTTACCGAAAATCTGAAAACTGTTTCTTATATAACTTTTCCCGTAGAACTCAATTCGGAATTAGTATACAGGGTCAGGTCAAAAAGTTATCGGACCCTACTTTATTTTTTTAAACGGAACACTCTGTATATTAGAGACTATAAAATGTGTCTTTTTTAACTTTTCAAAAATATATAATAGAATGCACTTTTTCTCAGAAACACGCAAATAAATGACAATTTTTTGAAATTAAATGCATAATTTAATAGTAGGCCATGAATAACAATAATAAACAATTGAAAGTTACATATTGCTAACGAAGAATTGGATACCTTGCATATAGGTATCTTCTTGTATAAAAATAACTAGAGTTTTTTAATAACAGTAAGTCTGTAGCCCCATAAAAAAAAATCTAAAATTGAGAGATCTGGAGATGGTGGAGGTTTGAGGAAAGTTATTATCTAGAAATTCCCTTAGGAGCCTAGAGTTGTGACTTGGGGTACCATCTTGCTGTAGGTAAACAGCATTATATTGGGTTAATGGAATATTTCGAGCAGTTCTGGAATAACTTTCTCAAGGACCTCTAGGTATCTACGTGCTGTAGGACCTCCTTCAAAAATCCTATAAACTATATGTCTGCCCAAAATAAAACATGACACCCCAACTCCAAAGCGTCCTTGTTGTGCCCTTTCAAACATTAAATGCTGATTTTCACTATGCCAGTTCCTGGTATTCGCATTCGTCTGACCAGATAACAAGTCTGCCAAATAAATCATTAGCATTGATTTGTTGCAAATACCACTGGGAAAACAGTGCCCGGCGCTTGGCATCGCCAGGATGCAAATGTTGATATTGAATGTGTATGGATGATACTTATATATCTTCAAAATCCTCTGACCGTCAGTTTTTGACACATCAATTTCCTTCCCAATTTTTCTACATGAGGACTTGCTTTTATATATCTCAAAAGATCTATCTCTTTTCTTTCCCTGTTCTCTTTGTTGTGTGTTTTACGACGCGAGTGAACAAATGATCCATGTTCAACTAAATTTGCTTTCAAACGAGCAAATATTTCGAAAAACGGTTGCCTTTTTTCTGGATATCTGATAAACAAAAACGTATAATGATAATACAGATTTTCATAGCCATAATAGCTTACTTACCTTTGGAAATATAATTCCGAGGCTTCTTCAAAATTTTCATTAATCTGTATAAAACATACCAGCATATATCTTTCATAATTCTCATATTCGAAGAAATTGATAAATATCAATTAAATAAAAATACAAAAAGAACGTTTATAAACTGCTTTATAAATCAAAAGTCTATCCAAAAACCGATAGATAGACAAATATTTGACATTTATTTTTGTTTGTTATAAACAATCACAGCCTACTATTAAATTACGCATTAAATTTCAGAAAATTGTCATTTATTTGCGTGTTTCTGAAAAAAAGTGCATACTATTATATACTTTTGAAAAGGTAAAAAAATGAAAAATTTTATAGTCTGTAAATATACAAGGTCTTCGATTTAAAAAAAATAAAGTAGGCTTCGATAACTTTTGTACCTGACCCTGTATACTAATTCCGAATTGAGTTCTACAGGAAAAGTTATAAAAGAAACAATTTTCACATTTTCTATAAGTTATCTGATAGTTGAGATACGAGGGATGTTGAAAATGCAACACTTTCAATTTAGCCCTGTATCTTATAAACTTAAAGGGCTATGAAAATTTTGTTAACGGCATCTTTCTAAAGTCGAATGCGGTCTTATCGTGCGGGTCCAAAGGTCACCAACATTATGAATCAAATCAGAAAACACAGTCAATTGTGTGAAATTAAATCTCGATGGGCTATTTACAAATATACAGGGAGAAAGAAAATATTATTAAGATATCCACTTAATATTATTTTATATATTAAATGCCGAGGGACTAAATAAGAAAATTCGCTAAATATGTATTTGATTCAAATTTTTTGGTTGGCAGAAACAAAAATATATAAAATGGCAAGCGCTTTAATAACGTCGGAAAACGGTTCGAGTCAGTGGAACCATCAGGATATGTTCTATTCATACAGCCACTTAATGAAAGTGAGATTTATTTTATCAAACACCAGAAATTATGAGCCCCGCTTGACCTAAAAATCTAACCACTTTTATACAGTGTCATTTATTTAAATGCGGGCCACCCCTGTGCAAACAAAACTCGTTTTTTTTTTTGTATTGTGATAACAAACAAATTTTATTTTGCAAAAATATTATACACTTTTGTTAAAAACACAATATAATTCGTTATTACTTCCCTCGTGAGATTTTTTCAGATCTTTACGTTTAAAGATCCCTAGATGCCGGAAAACATGTTTTCTCAATTCCGTCTGTCTGTAGGAATGTCTGTCTATCATCTGTCTGTTCGTATAGCTAAAAAACTACTTATCCGATTTCTTCAAATTTCACAAAATTATACCATGCATGGAGAAAATAATATATTTATATATATATATATATATATATATATATATATATATATATATATAGTGTGTATGCCGAATGGAATAAATTCTAATAAATAAATGAAAAAAACGCTAAATATGTATTTTTAGTTCTCATTTTCTCCAATAAAAACTTTTTACAGGGTGTGTACTGTAACAGTGGTCAATGCCAAATTTCAAAAATACATATTATTTAATGGCAAGCGCTTTATATAACTATTTCGGAATAACGTGTTTTCAAATTTATTGAAAAATTAAGATTAAAAAAATAAAATTATTTATTTCTTCATAATGTATAAACAAAAGTAAAAAGTTAATTTATTTTATCAACTGTTGAATATGCTCGCTGCGAACGTTTGGCAAATTCCTAATCTTAAACAGAAATTTCTTCAACTTTATTTACAGTGACATTTATTTTCGTCTTCTTAACTGTCGGGGGTTTAGTTTTGTATACAACATTTTTAATATGTCCCCTAAGAAAAAGTGGCGTCAAACAAAACTCGTTTTTTTTGTATTGTGATAACAAACAAATTTTATTTTGCAAAAATATATATACACTTTTGTTATCCGGATACACAATATAATTATTTTGGAGCGTTATAATATCTTCAAATTGCCGTCAATGAGATTTTTTCATTAACCTTTTCAGGATATTGAGTATGTTCGCTATCCAAGATTTTCCCTAGATGCGGCAATTTAGGAATGCATTTCTGTTAAATGAACCATTTTTCTGATATTAGGTATTATGCAGTTAACGAAATTCAAAAGACTATGACACTGACACTGACAACTACTGTCTTGCAAAGAGAAAGGCCAGGCATTTTACACAAAAGTAAAACTGGCTCTTTTTGTTCCATATCAATAAAAAGAACGCTAAAATGGTTTTTGCTTACATTCTATATGAAGACCTAAATGGTAAATAAGTATTGATGTGTTGTATTTTTGTAATCAAATAAATAGTTCAGTAACCAGATTTCTTGAATAATAATAAATTCAAATTTAAAAAAAAAAAAAAATTTGAAAACACTAAAATTAGTTGAAGATAGGTATAGGACATTGAACATAAAAGAATATATTAAATAATATCCGGGGTTATATATATATACCACTGTTATATATATATATATATATATATATATATATATATATATATATATATATAGCCTGTATTTTTCGTTAGCCCCGAGTTTCTGGTAAAGCGATTTTACCGATTTTTATATATCAAATTGGAACAAGTATTCTATAATTATTTATTTATTGCCTACAAAATTACAAATGTACTAAAAAAGTAAGCAAAAAAATGGTGTCAAATCTAATAAAAAAGTTTTTAAATTAAAATTCACTGGCTTATATCCAGGAGCCAGTGGCTCTGAGAATCGGTATCAGGAATGTACAGAAACTTGTGCATGAAAAAAAAAACATAATTTACTTCCGAAGAAGATTAAGAAATGTACACGAAAAAATCCAAAGACAAAAGACTTTAGTTACAATGCAAAAATGGATATTCATAATGCAATTTATGATTTATACACGTCAAAGACTAATATAATCCTTCAGAAACTTTTTAATATTATAGACTAAAAAATATCATCATCACTTAAAAAGTCCTCATCTTCTGAGTGGTCCTCAAATGGCGCAATGATCATTGGTTCTATTTCGACATCTAGAACTCGTTCTCGATTCCACCAATCTCATATTAATTTCTTCGTATGTTCCACAGATTTCTTTCAGTACTTCGGCGTAATATAATTTAATGAAACTTGCCAAACAATTTGCACTTCATCTGATATTATTTTGCCCCAGCCCCTATTAATTCTATTGCGTTAAACTGGCAATGGTATGGCGGCAGTCGTAAAACCTCGTGTCCATTTTCCCGTAATATTTCATCTACAGCATATATTGTTGGTTTTTTAATAGATTTTGACATTAAAAGAAGTTCTAGTTTCAGCATAATAGGTAAAGGATTTTGTTTTTGTTTTATTAGCCAGTCATAAATATCACTTTTCTTCCAGGATGAAGTAGGTCGTTTATTTAAGATTTTTGAATGATAAGATGCATTGTCCAGAATGATTAAAGATGGAACATCTAAATTTGGAGTCAGTTGTTCTTTTAACCACTTTTCAAACAGTTCCAGTTCATATTATCATGGTAGTCCATACTTTTGGATGTTGAAGAAAACAGTAAAGTTGCACATGGGAGAAATCCTGTTGAAGAACCTGCATGCAAAATGATGAACCGTTTTCCCGTCCCACATCCCTTTTATCTCTTGACACTTTTTACAGACTCGTCCTGCCAAGATTTCGAACCACTTTCATTAGAAAATATCCAAGTCTCCTCTAAAAATACCACTTTTCTAAATTTTGAATTAACATTTTCCGTGTATTTCTAAAAAATGGATACGCTGACTTGCTATATGTGGCAACTCGCATAAAAATCTTCGATTACAGTCCTTTTTATATCGAAAACCCAACATTTTTATTCATTTTGACAACGATTTTAGTCCAACTTCCAATATGCCTCGATTTTTTAGAGCTTCTTTTAAAACTTGAAGGGTTATATTATTTTTTGATGTGTATAAATCGTAAATTGCATTACGAACATCCATTTTTACAGTGTCACTTAAGTCTTCTCTCTTTGGCTTTTTTCGTGTTAATTTCTTAATCTTTTTCGGTAGTAAATTATGCTTTTTTTCATGCACAATTTTCTGCACAGTCCTTATACCGATTCCCAGAGCTTTTGCTACTGTCTCCTGGATATTGGCCGGTGAATTTTCATTTTCCTAATATTTGATTAGATTTAATACCATTTTTTTCGCTTGTGGATGCAAAAAACCCGAAAATGGTTTTCTATTACTCATTTTGTCACTGACTTGTCAATCTGACTTTGAAGTGACATCGCTCAAAGATTTTTGCAACTGCTGGTATTTATATGTTTATCCTCTTTTTATGAAAATATCATAGGTCTATCTAATTCATCTTCCGGATTTTATGCGGAGGATATGATTACACGTAATAAAAGAAAAATAAACTTAAAAAGTTTGTCGTTGGTAAATCGTATGACCCGCACGATAACAGTGCTTTTGATTACATCTATAAAAATAACAGAGATACCCGACAAAAGTACCCAGAATGGGACACCCTGCGCATGGTTATCCAACAGAGACTATGCAAGCCAGTTGTTTTTCCTCGCAATAGGTGTCTTGATTTGGAAAAACAAAATAGCCATTTATTATATCTCTTTCCATGGAATTTGAACTTGATGAGTGAGAAATCAACTAACATCAAATAAAACTAGCGCCGTTTGCCGAGTCTTTTGTATGACAATCCTTGTTTTTGATATAGATGCATTTTTTATATAGATACGCTTGTTCCATCATCCCAAAAAAAGCCTAATCTGGACTAACCTAAACGCAATCCGCTTTTTAGAACACATTTTTTTATGCTAACAAAAAATATTTCAAGACTCGGCAAGCGGCGGGACTCGTGCGAATGTTTAAGAATAAAAAAATTGCGCCTGAGGCCAAGTTTTACTTCCAGCCAGATAGGCTAGGGAGCGCGTTGTTCCACATTTCTGTTTCCCATCCGTTTGAAAGTTTTCAACGATTCTTTGTATAAACAAATATAATCTATGCAAAAATATTATATTTAAATACAATGAAGAGGAGAAAAGCACAAAACAAAAATAGGTTAGTGAAATTTTGATTTCAAAATTTAAATTCTAAAAAATAGAGCTGAATGTCCACTTTTATTTAACAGAAGCCTGAAGTACTTCGGGGCTACATTTTTAATAAGTTACCCAGCCATCTTAAAGCCTAAAATCCTTTAAAACAATTTAAACAATATGTCTTAATGTGTTGGAAACATTTTTAGTTTAAACTTGAATTTATTTAAATAGATATGTATTTCATACTATAATTTTAAATGTATTGTTTTTTATGTAGTTTTATAATTTTAGTTGCTTCATCCCTCCAAATGTTAATATTATTGTAATAACATCACACATACTTTGTAAACGTTTCTCTATCAGTAAGAATAAAATAAATATAGTTATTGATATTTTTTTAATACTAAATACGATTTTCATAATATCACAAATAGAAAAATACAAAAAGAATATCAGTTGTCAAACACATAAATATAACTTGCACTTTTTTAAATGAGTCAACTTGTAAATTTTACTTTCGATAGATAGGCCTGTTTTTCTCAATTCCAATTATACCGCATTTGAACTAGTTTGAAACCATTATGTTAAAAATAAATATTGAAATTAAGTAAATCTGCGCCAAAGACCAATTGTGTTTGACTAAGAGTCTATTTTTCTCTCCACCACATTTCTCTTATGATGAAGTTTTGAGCTGCTTAACATTTTTTGATAAATCCTGCGTTTTCTATTCCGCAGGTTTAATTCTTACCCTGCAAAAACCGGTTCAAATGTGTTTTCCTTGTTATTTTTAATGATTTATAATTTCATATATAATAATTATGCTTGTGATATAAAATTCTTGGTCATTTTCTTTTTGAGAATTTTCCGAGGACATTATATTGTAAATAAATTACTGTTTTCCCATAAAATGTGTTTACATCAAATTATTTCCATAATTTACATGTTTGATTTAAAGTTGTTTCCTTTTTATTAGTTTTAAGTTACAATGGTGAGTAAATATACAGCATATTCCAAAAAGTTTGACCCATATAAGATTTTTTTTTAATGATAGAGAAAATGTTATTTCTGATAAAAGTTGGTACATAAAGAAGAAATAAATCTGTCACATATACAATTTTTTTAAAACTGGAATTTCTGTGATGGAAATTTCTTAAAAAGCCAAATATATTTCTTTCAATTTATTTATAGTTACGGAGATATTAAGGCTCAATTTCCATTTTTGGGCCTGTCACTAACTGTAAATGATATAAAAAAACTGTACTTAGCTTTTTATTATGAAAATTTTATACCATATAATTCTGGTAACATAATTTCAAAAATTTTTTTTTATTTTTTAAATGTCTTGTATATCTATCTGACTTATATTCTTATTTGATACTTTTTATAGTATCTACAGATTACAAAAATAAAACCCAGTAAAAAAAAGACATTTTGATCATTTTAAAATTGTTTAATGTAATTCAGATAATATCCACAGTTTCGATTACAACTCGTAAGAAGAAACTTACGAGTGCATATTTTTTTGAAATACAAAGAGTTGAAATTTATTAAGAGATTTAATGTTAAGACCGAGACCATTGCAAACCACAAAACGTGGAAATTTAACAACTGAAAGGGCGTTTAATACTAGACAGAATTTGAATCTCTCACTTCCTCTCCCCAGAACAACCTTATAAAACATTCAATTTCATATGAAAGTAAAAAAATGTACAACCACCTCCCACAACTATTTAGAAATACAGAAACTCTTAAATGGTTTAAGATAAAAGTAAAATGTAGCCTAGAGGCAAACACATATTATAACTTGCAAGCATTTTATGATGAAAATTTGTAAGCATACCACACATTTTGTTTTTTTTAATTACTTCATGTATTCTAGGTTCAGTGACTGTAACTTAAAAGCTTTATATCTCTTTTTTCGTTTATAGTGTATGTTTACTTTATTTTTCCAATCATTGGACCCTAGTATTTTTATTTTTATAAAGCTTACTTTGTTGATAAGGACGATATATTCTTTTAATAATAGAGTATATTTGAGTTTGAAAGATGCCACTAAAATCAACCCGATCCTCGGCATTTTTCGTTTGACATCGGGTGTCATTGGCGGTTTGAAATTTCAGCGCGGGCGATTTTAATGTGAAAGCTGTCAAGAAGCGATTTTTTCAATTTGGCTATTTTTTACTGCGAATTTTTTGCCTTTCTTTTTTATTCAAAGTCAGGTTTTTATAAAAACTGTGTCCGAGATTACAAAGTTTAGGATTTCAGTTTGTTATTGAAGTGTTTTATTTGAACACAGCCCTTAGTTTTGTGCCAATAGTCTCTGGTGGGACTATTCTCATCATGGAAGTGCAAACTACACGCTGAAATAAAACGTGCCTAACATGTGACTTTGAATTTTCCAGTATTTCAGCAAAAAACAAACACAATAAAAACATTCATAACCAGAAACAGGATGTCCCTTTATGTACAGACAATGAATTTGCCTGTGGGATGTACAACATACTTCAAATTCATCTGGAACAAAGTTACAAGATAAAAGTTGAAGTATTAATGTTTATTTTTTTAGCAAAGAAGAATATGAGAAATGGTTAGCATTTAGACAATTAACATGATAAATCATTGTAAAAGCACACAAAATGACAGAAACAATGGATTTGGAGAATATCAGGTGATGTCTTCAACAGGTGATGTTTCAACAGTGAATGTTTCTTATAATGAATTAAGTGAGTTAGAATGGAAAATTTTATACTGTAGAGTATGCAAGATTTGCATTCACTGCTATATGTGCGATTGTTCACAGTATACTATAAAGACTACCTTGTGTAAACACATACATTTAGTTTGTTTCTATCAGCAAGGGCAGGGAAGCGATTCTGTTTTAGGTGATGTTACTGAAATGCTTGCCGAACAAAGGCCATTGACTATTAAGTATCACCATAATGATGAAATTGAGAAATTTATGAAGGAAAAAAACAAGTGTAACCTTGGGGTACCAGTTGACAAAAAGAAAACAGAGGGAGATCGAAATTGAGATGCTATCAAACTTTTTAAGATCTTTGGATGATGATACTTATGATAAGTATGTTGCATAATTAACCAAAGTAGTGCCTTAATACTATTTAATTATTATAATTTTAAGGTGCATGAAGCAATTTGGTGCAACGATCGAGCAAGTAAGTAAAGTAAAAAAAAGAAAAATGGAGGAACAAGATTTCTTTCCTTCACAAAGAAAACAATGATATTATAAATAATTTAAAATGTTTAATTTATTTAGTTTACAAATGCTATGAATTTTTTTTAATATGTATGATTGTTTATGTTGTATATTGGTTTTGTGATTATCTTCTATTCTGTCTTAAGATTTATGTTTAATTTCAAATTGTAACATTAAATCTCATAATAAATTTCAACTCTTTGTATTTCAAAAAAAATATGCACTCGTAAGTTTCTTCTTACGAGTTGTAATCGAAACTGTGGATATTATCTGAATTACATTAAACAATTTTAAAATGATCAAAATGTCTTTTTTTACTGGGTTTTATTTTTTTAATCTGTAGATACTTTAAAAAGTATCAAATAAGAATATAAGTCAGATAGATATACAAGACATCTAAAAAATAAAATTTTTTTTTTTGAAATTATGTTACCCGAATTATATGGTATAAAATTTTCATAATAAAAAGCTAAGCACAGTTTTTTTATATCATTTACAGTTAGTGACAGGCCCAACAATGGAAATTGAGCCTTAATATCTCCTTAACTATAAATAAATTGAAAGAAATATATTTGGCTTTTTAAGAAATTTCCATCACAGAAATTCCAGTTTTAAAAAATTTGTATATCTGACAGATTTAATATTATCAAACTTGTTTCTTCTTTATGTACCAACTTTTATCAGAAATAACATGTTCTCTATCAATAAAAAAAATCTTATATGGGTAAAACTTTTTGGAATATGCTGTATATTTACTTACCATTGAGAAAAAGCCACCATTGTAACTTAAAACTAATAAAAAGAAAACAACTTTAAATCAAAAATGTAAAGTATGGAAATAATTTGATGTAAACACATTTTATGGGAAGACAGTAATTTATTTACAATATAATGTCCTCAGAAAATTCTCAAAAAGAAAATGACCAAGAATTTTATATTACAAGCAGGGGCGTAGTCACCAGTGTTCCGCGTGTTCCGCGGAACACGGGCCCGGTACTTCAAGAGGCCCGGTTCTACATATCAAAGATTCCTATTAAGTAAAAAAAAAATATTTAACTTTAATTTTATAAAAATCATCTATGTACCTAAGTAAAAAACTATTCTTTATTCGTTTCCAAATAGATTTTAAATGATTTCCTTTATATTTTCTAAAAACTCCATTTTTTACTTCTTTTCGCGTATCGTGTTTCTTTTAAAGAATTTCATTAGTAGGGCTTACGGCCGAAACACTCCATAGTATGCCAATTATGCTTGTTCAAGATCCCTGCATTAAGCGTTTTCTTTCGTACACCCTCTAGAGTCTAGATGTCGCTTTGTTTCGAAAATTTCATCTGCTTATTGGGGAATCCCTGAACACAAGGCTGGTAAACAACGTTAGTTTTAATAAAGTTTGTGGAGTGGATTTACTGGATACGTGTTTCGTTTTCGTGTTTGGTGTTTTTAAATTAGATCCCATTTCTAATTAATAAATAAATTCTATCTGGGACTGATAGACTGTACTACTGGAATCTGGGAATAATTTTACTAAAGGTACGTATGTAAATTAGTATATTATTTTTTATTTAATACGGAATTTTTCTGTTTTAGAATGAGCAGCTATAAGCATAAATCTGGTGCGCAAAAGCGTAAAGAACGCGATGCATTACAAGAAAAAAGCAAAAAACTCCCTAGAATAACAAACTTTTTTAGTGCCTCGACATCAAAAAAAGGTAAGTCTGTTTTCTTTTAAATAAAAAAGCCCTTACATTTTTTTAAATTATTGTAGTTGACAATAGTGACAACTTAACCGAGAGTTATCAGTTAGAAACGACGCCGACGTCGGAAATGCACATTCATACACAAGAATCACAAGAGCCATGCACTGAGCAATCCAAGCACATTTCTTCGATTAGTTCTGATACAAATATTAATGCTGATCAGAGTATTGACTCTACTTTAGACTCGTTGGTAAGTGAATCAGACGCTATTATTAATGTAATAGACGAAATCCAGACTAATAAAGGATATTATACACGAGAATTAACAAGTGATCAAAAACGAATTATTATTGACAATAAGCCATCACGACCATTAGGACCATTCATTCGAGACGAGAAAGGTAGAAGTTTCTCTACATTTTTTTATACTAAAATTAATAAATCTGGAATAAAAACCGAACGTCTCTGGTTATGTTTTTCGCCCATTTTAAACCAATGCTACTGCCAACCTTGCTGGTTGTTTTCTAGAGAAAAAGATAGTATTTCTAATGGATTTAATGACTGGTTCCACCTAAATCAGGCAAATACTAGGCACGAGCAGAAGCAAAGCCATAACGAATCTTGTGCAGTTTATGACCGATGGAGAAGGAATGATACAATGGACCATGACCTTGAGTCAAAAATTTTACAGGAAGTATCCGTATGGCGACAAATTTTAGAACGTGTTATTAAAGTTACACTTACGTTGGCTTCTAGTAATATGCCATTCGGAGGACATGACGAAAGTTTGGATTCCTTAAATCCAGGACCATTTTTATCTATTATAAATTTGCTTTCTGAATACGATTTGGTTTTAAAAACTTTATTAGAGAATAAGAAAAAAAAATCAGTTACATATTTAAGTCCTACAATACAAAATGAAATAATTGGACTATTAAGTACTGCTGTAAAAAATGAAATAATTGATCAAATAAAAAAAGCATCGTTTTATTCAATTATAATGGATACCACGCAAGATATTTCAAAAATTGATCAGTTAAGTGTTGTTATCCGCTTTGTTACGGTTGAGTACGTAGACGAGAAGCCAACGAAAATATTAATAAATGAGTCATTTTTAGGATTTATACCAGATGAGAGTCAAACTGGAACGGCTTTATCCAATAGTATTTTAAGAATATTAACAGAAAACGATATACCTTTAGAAAAACTTCGCGGTCAGGGATACGATGGAGCTGCAAACATGAGTGGGTTATACAAAGGTGTACAAGCTCAAATATCAGCAATTGTTTCTAATGCAGTATATGTACATTGTGCGGCTCATAACCTAAATTTAATAATTAATGACTCCGTTAAGGCTGTTAATGAAATTCGAAATTTTTCCGATTTGGTTGAAAGTATTTACATTTTTTTTGGACACAGCATAAAAAGGTGGGCCCTCTTAAGTAAATGTTTTGATAACTCTGTCAGTAAAAATAAGACGACCCTAAAAAAATTAAACCCAACACGTTGGTCATCGAGACACGATGCATTGGACGCCCTTAGGTTTAGGTTTGGGAAATATCTTAAAAGTTTTATCGCAAATTATATTAACCTCTAATAATAAAAATGAAGTTGATGAAGCTAATTCTTTAAAAAACAAACTTGAATTATTTGAAACTGTCTTTTTAATAGTTCTCCAATCAAAAATTTTAAAGTTAACTGACGCTCTTTCAAAACTCTTGCAAAAGAAACAGCAAAACATTGAACATGCATCAAAAATGTTTCTTACTGCGCTTAAAAATATCAAAACGATAAGAAATAATTTTGATGTATTAATTAGTGAATCCAGTAGTTTGGCTGCGGAATGGGGGATCAAAGCGGAATTTTCAAAAAAAAGAATAACAAGGCCCAAACGGTTTTTTAATGAAAAGAAAAATCATTTTCAAATCGAATCTAACGAAGACTGGTTTAAAATAAACGTTTTTAATACAACGTTAGATATTATAATATCTCAATTACAAAATAGAACGGCCGGAATAAGCGAAATTTATAAAACTTTTCGCGGAATATCAGCGGAAGTTTTAGATAATAATTCAGTTTCTGATGATGAATTGTATGCGATGGGCCAGGAATTGTACGCCAAATATTCCGATGATATTGCCGATATAATTTCTTCACAACTAGTTTCTTTTAGAAGTTGTTTTAAGGGCGATTTAGGTAGAATCAAATCCATTAAAGATTTAATGGAGTTTATTTTAATTGAAAATTTTAGTTCCTGTAGTAGTTTTAGCGAAATTTTGACGGCTTGCTACATTTTCCTAAGTATCCCTGTATCGGTAGCAACACCCGAACGATCATTTTCTAAGTTGAAATTAATAAAAAATTTTCTCAGAAACACAATGGGACAGGAAAGACTTTCGGGGTTGTCAATTCTGTCAATTGAGAAACAAATTGCGAGGAAAATAGATATATCTTCCATTGTTTCTGTTTTTGCAAATAACAAGGCGAGGAAAAAAAAATTTAATTAGATCAGTTATTTCATTTCTTTTTATATTTTTTGTTATGTTGCTTGTACTGATTTTAATTTTTTCTGATTTTGTTATGTTCGTTTTTTATTCGGCAAAGGGCCCGGCGATTCCATCGAACACAGGCCCGAAGCGGCATCACTACGCCCCTGATCACAAGCATAATTATTATATATGAAATTATAAATCATTAAAAATAATAAGGAAAACACATTGGAATAGATATTAATATAGATTCTTTATTCCATTGGTTATGTTGTGTTTCTTTATAAGTCTGCAACATATGTAATAATGACCCCAATTTTCACTGTCACTGTCTTCTCCCTTTTTGATAAGTTTTATTGCCTTTGGTCTTATCTTAAGGTCCAACAGCTCTGCATATGTATGACTTCTGTTTTAGATGAGTCTTTTGTATGTCACAAATAAATGTTTTACCTGTATAATTCTTCACAAAGGTCATAATATTACGTGTGGCTTTTTGATATATTGGCGATTCTGTTTATGTTTATGAAAGTTTCTACCGTTGTATGAACGAAGCTCCCGTTCATATAACGTCTCTACTTTCTAGAAACTCTATAGAAAACTCAATCTCAGGTGGGCACGTTTTGTTCGAGTGTGAGTATAGTTTGTTCTAATAACCATGGGTACACGAACACTTTAAATAATAAAATGCGCTGTTTTTAATTTCGGACATAGATATAGCAGTTCGATGGTCTTTACTTTCTTCGTATATGACATAACCTCAAATTAGATTAGAGCTCTTCCCCGCGTTAGAAATTCAAACGGCAACGACACCCGATATCCAACGAAGAAAGCCGAGGATCGGGTTGATTTTAGTGGCGTCTGAGTTTGAAATATAATAAATGGCTATTATGGTTTACCAAATCAAGACACCCATGGCGAAGAAACCGGCTTGTCTAGTTCTCGTTGGTTAACCGTGAACATGGTAAAATTTATTAAACAACTTCTTCAAAAAAAAAATAAAACTGTTATAAAGTACAAGGGAAGAACACCTCTCTTCTCTAAAAAAAAATCGATACACGGTATTGAATTGCAATTCTACGATTATAACAAAATAAAATTTTCCGTTTCCGTCTGAAACCGAGCGTTCAAACTAAATTCTCCTAAAAACGCTTAAATATGAAGCGGGCTTCGTTCATAAGGTGCGGATTTATAACGTACTGAATGTTTTAGTAGTTCCCATCATAGAAACAAGTAAATCTGCAGTGTCTGCGCACAACGCCAATAGAGATTTTCCATATACAAACGCGTATCTTCAGCTTACCTACAGCTAAATTCCTCTGCTATCGTCGGCACCTTGATCTAAAAATGTGAAATCAAGGCCGTATTCCGTTTCCGATCTTGGTTTTGGTTTCGTATTAACCGGTTATCTGAAAAATCGGTTATATGCCAAACAAGGCTTCCTGAAAATAACTGTCAACAGTGTCAACTATCGATTATTATATCATTTTTAAAGGGAAAAATCGAAGAACTTGTCCATATTGCTCAAAGAGACCTAGTTTTAATAACAAACATAGAAAAAGACTCCAAGTCTCGGTCTCATTAAATTATTATTTTACAATTCACAACAAACATGACACGTGTTTCGCCCTTTCGAGCATCATCAGACCTACAAACAACAGAGAGAACCTTAGTAAATAATCACACTCACAAATCGTAAAACAATAACTTACAAATAGAATAAAACACACTAAAGCACAACAAAACAAACAACTACTTATACATATTTGATGGACATTAAAATGAGGTTAAGTCTCACGTGAATAAACAAAATAAAATATTAAAAAAGTATTAAAAAAGATTCATGTCTCTAGAATCGAACCCAGACCACCCGAGTGAGACACCGAAGCAACCACCCACAGGCCACTGGACTAGTCGAAGAAAATAACCAAAAACTCTCACTCTATGAATTAGTGAATGAAATGAAGGTTGCCTACAATTATTATTACATTAAATTGTTAAATATTAGGGTTGGTTCAAAATTAAAAACATCGTTAACGCAAGTGAGAATGGGACTTTTTATAGCTTTGGTTATTTCCATTTTTTCTAGAAGGTCAAGCTTTTTCCCCTTCGGACATTCATGTAAAACATTAACGTCAGAAATGGAAAATTCATGACCTGACTCCAACAAATGATTGGCAAAGGCCGAAACAGTCTCAGTTACATCCGTATTTCTGAATTTGTTGACAAGGCTTAAATGTTCTCTCACCCTTGTGGAAATTTTTCGACCTGTTTGTCCCACATAGGTCGTGGAACATTCGCTACAATTTAGTGCATAAACCCCAGATTTGGACAATTTATCGGTTGTGTCCTTTGTCCTTACTAAATGTCTCTTGAGAGTATTTACTGTTTTGAATAAAATATTGACATTTTTAATATTTTTAAAAAATTTTGCCAATTGGAGAGAAATACTTCCGAAAAAAGTAATGCACTTGAAAAAATTTTTCTCATCGCTAAGTTTTGAATTTATGACAGTATAGGACATTTTGTACTTGTTTATAAATTTGTAATATAATTTGGTGATGGACTCCAAAGGAAAACCGTTATTCATAGCAATCTGCATTATAATATCACGCTCCTTAGTAAACGCTTCCCTTGACAATGGTAAATTACACAACCGATAGAAAAAGGAGTTGAACGCGGCAAATTTATGTGTGTAAGGAGAGTTTGAAGCATACTGAATAACATTATCCGTGGACGATGTTTTCCGGTAAACCTCAAACTCTATCCTACTGTGTTTCCGAGATAGTAAAAGTTCAAGAAAGGGTAGCTTTCCTTCATCTTCCATTTCCAATGTAAACTCAATTTTAGGATGCAAGGAGTTAACGAATTGTAAAAACTCTTCCAACTGATTTCTGTTGCCATTCCACACAATGCAAATATCATCCACGTATCTTTTATATGCTGTTAAAAGGAGGCAGAATAACTATTCATTATCCTGTTTTCCAAATTGTTCATGAAAACCTCACTCAGAAATGGCGACAAACAAGAACTCATAGCCAGTCCAGACCTTTGCCTATATAACTGTCCATTAAATTTGAAAAAATTTTGATCTAAAACTAAGGTAAGAAGAGAAGTGAGGCCATCAACGAGTAACTGTGGCAAAGAAGATCTCGCCAATAAATCCCTTACCAACTGAATACAGTCTGCAGAAGGCACACTAGGAAACAAAGTCTTGACATCAAATGAAACTAATAATGCAGTGTGCGGAATATCAACGTTTTTCAGGTGATTGGCAAAGTCGATGGAATTCCTGGTAGAATACGTGCTATGAAAACCCGTTACGTCCCTAAGAACTCTATTTAGCCAAGCTGAAAGTTTGTAGCATGGGGAATCAATAAATGAAACCACCGGCCTCATGGGCGTGCCATCTTTATGAATCTTTGGCAAGCCATAAAGTAAGGGTGTTTTAGGGTTCATAGGATATAATTTATCTTTTGTCATGTTAAAATATTATAAGGTTGTTAGAAATGTGTCCAGACTACTTTTTAACCTCGTAAAAAATGAGTTTGTTGGGTCTCTGTTTATTCTTTCAAAATCACCAGAGTTCAAGAAACCAATAACCTTGTCAACATAATCAGTTCTTTCCATAACTACTAAACAAGAGCCTTTATCGGCCTTGGTGCAAACCAGATCGTTGGATTTGATTTTATGTGCCAGAGATTTTAGGTGAGCTCTGTTGTAGTTACAGCCCATGTCACTCGTAAAATTAGAGTTCAGAAAATTTATTATTTTAGCCCGTAATATGTTTGTTAGAAATGTCGGTCGTTTGAATAATACATTCGGCCTCTATAGCTAGAGTTTCTTTAATATCAGTATTGATGTTGTGGGAAAAATTATACTTAAGGTTAGAATTAAGTATATGTTCCTCTTGAGGAGTAAAAGTAACACCAGACAAATTAATAAAACGCTTGTGAAAACCAAAATTTGTGCTACCCAAACCTAATCTGGATTCATCAATATTATTGGATAAAAGATAACTTCTTTGAGCTAATTTAAGACAATGAATTTTCTTACCCAATCTCCTAAACGTATTCTCACCGAAAGACTCAACCTCATCTCTAAAGTCATGATCTAAAACTACAAATTCAATGTAGGATAACAGAAATGTTAAAGTTAGATAGAGATATTTGAGTTTAGAGTTTACTGAGTTCAAAGTTTTATAATGTTGTTTAATCTCTTCCTTGATCCAAACGGTTCAATGCAGCTATGCGGCCTTAGTATGAATCTTGCACTTGATTGTCACGAATTTAGGTGTCAATTGAAATAGTAAGCATCGTTGAAGGAACCAAATTTTTAGCAGCAAGTTTTTTCGTGCAATTAGGTTCTTTCTGTATACCTGGACAAGTATAGCCTGACTGGCATTATAAAAATCGAAGAAATTGTCCATATTGCTCAAAGAGACCTAGTTTTAATAACAAACATAGAAAAAGACTCCAAGTCTCGGTCTCATTAAATTATAATTTTACAATTCACAACAAACATGACACGTGTTTCGCCCTTTCGAGCATCATCAGACCTACAAACAACAGAGAGAACCTTAGTAAATAATCACACTCACAAATCCTAAAACAATAACTTACAAATAGAATAAAACACACTAAAGCACAACAAAACAAACAACTACTTATACATATTTGATGGACATTAAAATGAGGTTAAGTCTCACGTGAATAAACAAAATAAAATATTAAAAAAGTATTAAAAAAGATTCATGTCTCTAGACGGGATCGAACCCAGACCAACCGAGTGAGACACCGAAGCAACCACCCACAGGCCACTGGACTAGTCGAAGAAAATAACCAAAAACTCTCACTCTATGAATTAGTGAATGAAATGAAGGTTGCCTACAATTATTATTACATTAAATTGTTAAATATTAGGGTTGGTTCAAAATTAAAAACATCGTTAACGCAAGTGAGAATGGGACTTTTTATAGCTTTGGTTATTTCCATTTTTTCTAGAAGGTCAAGCTTTTTCCCCTTCGGACATTCATGTAAAACATTAACGTCAGAAATGGAAAATTCATGACCTGACTCCAACAAATGATTGGCAAAGGCCGAAACAGTCTCAGTTACATCCGTATTTCTGAATTTGTTGACAAGGCTTAAATGTTCTCTCACCCTTGTGGAAATTTTTCGACCTGTTTGTCCCACATAGGTCGTGGAACATTCGCTACAATTTTCTGAGTGAGGTTTTCATGAACAATTTGGAAAACAGGATAATGAATAGTTATTTTGCCTCCTTTCTAACAGCATATAAAAGATACGTGGATGATATTTGCATTGTGTGGAATGGCAACAGAAATCAGTTGGAAGAGTTTTTACAATTCGTTAACTCCTTGCATCCTAAAATTGAGTTTACATTGGAAATGGAAGATGAAGGAAAGCTACCCTTTCTTGACCTTTTACTATCTCGGAAACACAGTAGGATAGAGTTTGAGGTTTACCGGAAAACATCGTCCACGGATAATGTTATTCAGTATGCTTCAAACTCTCCTTACACACATAAATTTGCCGCGTTCAACTCCTTTTTCTATCGGTTGTGTAATTTACCATTGTCAAGGGAAGCGTTTACTAAGGAGCGTGATATTATAATGCAGATTGCTATGAATAACGGTTTTCCTTTGGAGTCCATCACCAAATTATATTACAAATTTATAAACAAGTACAAAATGTCCTATACTGTCATAAATTCAAAACTTAGCGATGAGAAAAATTTTTTCAAGTGCATTACTTTTTTCGGAAGTATTTCTCTCCAATTGGCAAAATTTTTTAAAAATATTAAAAATGTCAATATTTCATTCAAAACAGTAAATACTCTCAAGAGACATTTAGTAAGGACAAAGGACACAACCGATAAATTGTCCAGATCTGGGGTTTATGCACTAAATTGTAGCGAATGTTCCACGACCTATGTGGGACAAACAGGTCGAAAAATTTCCACAAGGGTGAGAGAACATTTAAGCCTTGTCAACAAATTCAGAAATACGGATGTAACTGAGACTGTTTCGGCCTTTGCCAATCATTTGTTGGAGTCAGGTCATGAATTTTCCATTTCTGACGTTAATGTTTTACATGAATGTCCGAAGGGGAAAAAGCTTGACCTTCTAGAAAAAAAATGGAAATAACCAAAGCTATAAAAAGTCCCATTCTCACTTGCGTTAACGATGTTTTTAATTTTGAACCAACCCTAATATTTAACAATTTAATGTAATAATTGTAGGTAACCTTCATTTCATTCACTAATTCATAGAGTGAGAGTTTTTGATTATTTTCTTCCACTAGTCCAGTGGCCTGTGGGTGGTTGCTTCGGTGTCTCACTCAGGTGGTCTGGGTTCGATCCCGTCTAGAGACATGAATCTTTTTTAATACTTTTTTAATATTTTATTTTGTTTATTCACGTGAGACTTAACCTCATTTTAATGTCCATCAAATATGTATAAGTAGTTGTTTTTGTTTTGTTGTGCTTTAGTGTGTTTTATTCTATTTGTAAGTTATTGTTTTAAGATTTGTGATTGTGGTTATTTACTAAGGTTCTCTCTGTTGTTTGTAGGTCTGATGATGCTCGAAAGGGCGAAACACGTGTCATGTTTGTTGTGAATTGTAAAATTATAATTTAATGAGACCGAGACTTGGAGTCTTTTTCTATGTGTGTTATTTTTAAAGGGGTTTTCAGAAACCGCTGTCATACTTCATCTGAACCGGTTAACCAGGTTTGGAAACGGAATAAGGCCAAGTACATGTGTACTTGCGAGGCGCGCTATTAAGGTTGTGAACTGAGCTTATTTGGCGACTTGCTATTTGTCCAAGGGTTGTTAAACATTTTTGGGTAGGTATTTGAGGCAACGAGACCGTGAAAAAGATTATTATAGCAGTTTCAGTTTTCAATTCTGCTTCCCTGCCCAGTTCTACAATAGAACAGCAAACATAATGGCCGCTTGGAAAGGGAATAATGTGGCACTGGCGTAACTTGACACAAAAGGTTACGCGCATAACACCAGTAGTAGACACCTGATAGTGCTTGATACAAAGTGTTGAGTCGAGTACCCCCGTTTTGAGCTACAAACAACCAAACAGTGTTATAACGCTCGAAATAAGTTCCTATGACGTCATATTTGATTGACAGTTTTACAATACGGAAATGGTGATATTTTACTGTTGTTAACGGCGTTGTTAGATAATTATTAATGTAAGTGTTAAACGAATCTAATAAACATAGTTACCTAAAATTTATCGTTTTAGCAGCTAATAATCGATTGCATTCGGCGGTATCAGGTAGAGGTAAAGAGACATACGGACTCTCGTTGGTCTGTTCCGTAAAATCAAACTCGTGAATCCTCGGTTTGACTTTGATGTCGCCGACTGGGCCTCTCAGAACTATATAATTTAGACTAAGAGGTGTGGGGGATTTTGACTTAAGAATTAACTGAAAATAAAAAGAATAATCAGAATCATATTACCGGAAGAATATAACATTACTAATTAAAGTAATTAAGTGAAGTCTTCAAATTCAAGATAGACTGCATGTGCTATGTACAGGGTGTCCGGATTTGGTTGCAAAAGCAGGGTATCTCGCTTATTTTTAAAGATAGAACCTTGCGGTTTTCACGAACCTGAGCTAATTTTTTGTGAAACTCATGAAGCCGTAAACAAAATTTTCATAGCCTTCTTCGTTTATGAGATACAGGGCGAAATAGAAAATTTTGCATTTTGGGACCCCCCTCGTACTCGGTTATCCTTTAACTTAACGCAAAGGGAAAAATTGTTGCTTATGCAGTTTTTTACGCTGGATCCAGTGACGTAGTCATATTTTTCATTTGAGGTGTTATTTTTTAGAAATGACCCAAAGTTGTGTTTTTTTAAATGGGACACCCTGTATATTTGTCCAGAAATTGATTTGTATTTTTAAAAGCTTCCCAAAAATATATAATAGTATGGGTCTATTTTAATAAACAACAACAAAAATTCTAATTTTTATAATTATCATCCCAAATGATTGTTTTTTTGATTTTTATAATTATCATTGCAGTAGGCCATGCAAAACGATGCCGTTTTCTTTTGTTTTCTTGGAAGCAAATGACATTTCCCAATTTTGTACGCGTATATAAAATATAGCGCTAGTTTTTTGTATTTATTTATTGCGCAAAAATATATTTGTATTATTATGAAAGAAACCCAAACTTGCGAACATTATGAAAAGTACGATATGTTAGCTTGTTTTATATTAAGTAATGAAAATGTTGAAGAGGCTTCCGAGATGTATTTTAACAGGTAAATAGTTAATTTTTAGGTATGTTGAAATACTATTGCTTAATTTTTATTTAGATATCCAGAAAGGAGACAATCTAATATATCCACTTTTTATCGGATAAAAAAGAATTTACTTAATCACGGATCATTTATCAACCCTCGTACGAAAACATATAATAAAGAAAATCGGGAGGCTGAGGAAATTACGGTTTTGGCTAATGCAGAAGCTTACCCTACAAACTCTTGTAGTGTCAGTGAAAAGAGCATAGGGATTCCAAAAATTAGAGTTCAAGAAATTCTAAAAAAGCACAAATACCACCCATACAAATTTAGGCTCGTGCAGCACTTACAGCCAGGGGATGCAGAGCGTCGGGTAGTCTTCTGCAATTGGTTTCGAGAAAGATGCGATATGGTTAGAGATTTTGAAAGGAAGGTTATATGGTCAGACGAAGCACATTTCAGTAATTCTGGTATACTCAATCGGCACAATAGTAGTTTCTGGTCCCAAGAAAATCAACACCAAATATTTCCAAAAGACAGCAGGGCAGGTTTGGTCTAAATGTGTTCTGCTTCATATTAGGAACACATATAAAATTTTATATATTTGAGGGAAATCTAACAGCCCATCGCTATATAGAAATTTTAGAGGCAGCTATACCTGAATTACTTGACGATGTTCTTCTAGCGCAAATTAACGAAATGTATTTTCAACAGAACGGTGCTCCTGCACACAATTCTGGAAAGACGAGATCATTTCTGGACAATAATTTTACCAATCAATGGATCGGAACAAATGGACCTATAAGATGGCCCCCTAGGTCCCCAGATTTGTCGATTTTAGATTTCTTTCTATGAGGATATCTGGAAAATAGAATTTACAAAGACCACTACGATAATGTCCAAGATTTAGGAAATGCAATAAGAGAAAATTTTCGCTATTTACAAAATCATCCTGTTATTTTGCTTAATTCCCTAAAACGAATACGAAAATTGTGCGAAGCATGCATAGAACAAAATGGAAATCAGTTTAAACAGTTCTTTTGATTCCTTGGTTACTGTAGTTCTTATACGACAGTTGATTTTTGCTGCTGCAATAACAATGCTTGTTACATAAATCTAGGTAGGTGGTACTTTTTTGGTGCGAAATTATCAATAAATATTTTGATAAACAGATTTAATTACATATTTATTTTGATTGATTTATGTTAGGATGTAGATATTGTTAATTGAGAAGCTTTTAAAAGGACAAATTAATTTCTGGACAAATATACAGGGTGTCCCATTTAAAAAAACACAACTTTGGGTCATATCTAAAAAATAACAACTCAAATGAAAAATATGACTACGGCACTGGATCCAGCGTAAAAAACTGCATAAACGGCAATTTTTCCCTTTGCGTTAAGTTAAAGGATAACCGAGTTACGAGGGGGGTCCCAAAATGCAAAATTTTCTATTTCGCCCTGTATCTCATAAACGAAGAAGGCTATGAAAATTTTGTTTACGGCTTCATGAGTTTCATAAAAAACTAGCTCGGATTCGTGAAAACCGCAAGGTTCTATCTTTAAAAATAAGCGAGATACCCTGCTTTTGCAACCAAATCCGGACACCCTGTACATCTGTATTTAAAGGCATATTCCACCCATACTACTAACTTTCGTTTGTAGGCAGTTTACCTTGAATTTGAATAGACTTTAGGCACTTTAATCTAGGGACCCTGAAACACATATAAACAAACATTCTGAATGATTTTGTTACGGCGAAATTTTTGTCATGAGCAAATCAAATAATCCTGCTGGGTTAACTAGCAAAAACCCCAAGTGTTATATTCTTTGTGTAGGTTATTGGGTTTTTGTATGGACAATGCAGTCATATTTTACTAAATGTTAAGGACTTAACCTAAAGATTTGCTTAAAAGTTTATGAACAGCAGCAACTGACTAGTACTTTATGCTATTTTCAAACATTTTAAGAATGTTTTTATGTAGAAAGTAAATATATTAGTCTGTCCTTACTGAAATATTTCTTGTAAAAATAGGCTAAATAAATCTACAGGCTGATTCATGAGGAAATTTCTATATTCAGGTACGTACTCAAGACACAAAAATAAACATAAGTCTATATAAATATGTGTCCGAAAGGCCTTCGTTCTCGAGATACAGGGTGCTACAGTTTTTATTTATTTTCGGTTTTTTAAATAAAATCTGTGATAATGTAAATATTGGAGAGAGGGTATTTTGGTATGACGAATCTGAATCTAATCTTAGTATAGTTCTTACTTGTACTACTTACTTACTTCTACTCCTTCGAACAATCACAACTTTTTGGTACAGCTCTGTATCACATTTTTGAGTAAAATAAATTATTGCTTTGTCATTTTTACGTCAGAAATGTATACCTGTTAAAAGTTGATACGAGCAATCGTTTTCGAGATATTTGGATTTAAAATTTCGGCGCATGTGATTTTCAAGAATCTAAATATTTTTCTTCTGTAAGATTACCGTCGATTATAAATGGACCAATTAAATGACCATTTAACATTCCACGCCACACATTAATGCTTAATTTATGTTGGAAATTATGTTCTACTGTAGCGTGAGGATTTTCATAGAACACAGGTGTTCATTGTGAAGATTATTTATACCATCACGCGTGAAGTGTGCTTCATCAGTGAACAGAACATACCTATACAACCTTCGATCTTCATTAATCCAATTAGAGAATTTCATTCTCAACTCAAAATCACCCTCCTGCAAATGTTGAACCCGTTGTAAATGAAATTGGTATAAACAATGAATGTGAAGATTTCTCCAAGCAGACGATTGTGTAATTTGATAAGTATCTGCAATTCACCTAGTGCTGATGCTTGGATCATTTTCGACGGTATTGAGTATAGCCTCTTCTAGTTCAACGTCAGGTTCCGATTCTCTTTCAGATACAATTTTACACTTGGAAACATCCCAGATTCTCGAGAAATAGCGAAAGTTTGTTGAAAAACTCTTCTATCCGGAAAACGATGCTGCTACTCCACGACTGCTTGAATTGAAACCCCCATTGCAGAAGACATAGACGAATATCATATCTGCACATTCACGATGCGAGAATTTTGCAAGAATAATGACGTACTTAGACCTAATGTTTCTTAAAGGATTATTGTCAGATAATAAAAGTTATGAACAGAATGTGACAGTGAGAAAATTTGATGTTGTTTTGTTCTGTCAGGCAAGGCACACTTGTTTTAAATCCAAATATCTCGAAAACGGTTGCTCGTATCAACTTTTACCAAGTATACCTTTTTAAAGTAAAAATGACAAAGGAATCATTTATTCAAAACTGTAATACAGGGCTGAACCAAAAAGTTGTGATTGTTCGAAGGAGTACAAAGACATGTAGGTATCGCCCTCTACAACAAAGAGCTATACTAAGATTAGATTCGAATTCGTCAAACCAAAAAAAACCCCGGATAAATTTTTTTTAAAAAATGAAAAAATTAAATAAAAACTTTAGCATCCTTTATCTCGAGAACGAAGGCCTTGTGGACACATATTTTTATAGACTTTGATATTTATTTTTGGTTTCTGAATACGTATCTGAGGTATTTTTAGAACTTTGTTGCTAAGGATTTTGCAAAAAGTAGTAACCTAATTAAAGAGCTCAAAATTCAATAAGAAAAACCTAAAAGTAAAATAAAGAAAAATGAGAGATTAATAGATGTAATTATTTTTTGCAGTTCTGATATTTTTTGAGTTTTTCGTAGGGGTTTTTGCGACTAGTTTCGTATCATTTTTTGTTTCTCCTAAATAAAAGTGGCTTTTTAATATAAAAACTCAGTTTTTGTGTGTATTATACATGTAGTCAAAAACTCAAAAATATTTTTATAGAGTTTTTGAAACTTTCTGTGTCTTTTAAATTTAAAATGACTGATTGGGGTATATTTAATAAAGCTGTTTTAAATGAAAAAACTGCCACTTTTTGCTTTTGTTATTATCATTATTCGGACAAAACTTTTTATAAATACTTACTTGGTATGTCATATCACGTTCAGAACTCTGAGTGGGATCCTTCTGACAATTGTTTATTCTCGCTTTAACAACCCATTGATTATTAAACGCTGAAAATCTGGAAGATTCATAAAAAAGCCTGTGTACAAATTCGTCAGTGCGGTATGGTTTTAGCTGAATATCTGAAAATGCAAAAAAATAAACGTAATAACAGATAAACTTCCATTTAATTTATGGTTTATTAACAATTTTTTATTTCTCTTAGGGCGAAGTACTCAGTAGCGTATTTGGAAAGAAGGGGGGCAAAAAGGGCATAGTCCCCCTGAACATAATTACATTGTCATGTATATAACAAGCAGTGCATAAGTTGAACATTGTAATTCGTCCTCCTATCCACGCAGCGGGATCTATACGTCCAACCTTTCTGTTTTACATGCTAAGACAATTTAGTAAAAGTCCTGCTTTACTTTATACGTATTTAACTTTTTTTTGCTCCCCCCTCTCAGCATTTCCCTAGATCCGCTCCTGGAACTACTTGGTGCATTTTCTCGACTATTTTTTAAGATAAAGGTATCGGACCCGGTATATTTACAGGCTTTCTCACTAAAAAAAGGCAAGTTGTTATATTTATCTTTGACAATTGACAATATCTTTATATATTTTTTTAATATCGCATACAACTTACTAATTAGCCATAAAATTTGTTTTTTGGGTTATTTTGATATGACGAAATATAACAAAGTTTCTTCCGGTTAATCTTTTTAATATTTTATTAGTCCGTCATTTTGTTCCGCCATCTTGAATTAGTACCAGAATTTTACCAGTTAAATCCCAAGACCTTTAAACTCTTATAGGTTACACTACGCGCGGGGTTCTGGGCAAGTGGAACGTGCGGTGCGGTAAAGGTAAGCGACGTAGTTGGACGACTCCAGTTCGTCTGAACAGCATGCGTTTACGTGAGATTTCGAAGGGTTTTGTTGATTTAGAGCGATTTTTATAATTAATTATTAAAAAATAAAGTAAAAATTCATCGAATTTTGGTTTACTAACTACTAGGTAAGGTATCTTTGTTTTTATGGCAGATTGTAGGTAGGATAGAACTATATTATAACCTATTATTAACATCGATATACTTGCTAGATTTTTTGTTGATGCAAATATAATGATATAAAACTTGGTTTTGTTTCTAGATCTACATCTAGGCAAAAAGTATGCCTGGAATGAGATGTACAGTTGGTGTTTGCCATAATAGGAGAATAAATTCTAACAAACAGATTTCATTTTATGGATTTCCCAAAGAAAAACTTATTCGAGAAATATGGATTCAGAGATGTAAGAGGAAGCGGATCTTGCAGCCTATGGATCCTACATATCTTCGGAGAGATCGATCCATCTTCAGAGGACCAGAGAATGCCATAAAAACTATTTTACCAGCAATTCTCCCAAAAAAAATTTTTAGAAAACACGACGTGTCCTGAGGAACTAGATTCCTCAAAACTTTCTGTTGTTACTAGTCTTAATATGGTTCTAATTAATATTGCTTCTCTAAGAAATAAAACTGACGAGTTGTACCTATTTCTGGAAGAATTGGAGTTCCCCCAACTTGTTGCAATTACTGAGCACTGGCTGAATCTAAACGAACCCTTTTATATTGAGAGGTATACCACAATAGCTAGATATGACAGAAAAAACTCAGCTCATGGGGGAACACTGATTCTATCCCTAAATGGAGATTTCATGTCGGTATCTAAATATGATCATTTGTTAGCGGATAGCTCTTTTGAATTCTCTATGGTATATAATCAAAACCTTGATCTTTATGTAATTTGTATTTATAGATCACCAACTCTGATGTACAATCATTTTTAAATAGCCTGGTAACTTTGCTAGACAGTCTACCGATTAAAGGTAAAAAAATTCTATGCGGGGACTTTAATATTGACTATGCTACTGTTTGTGCCATCCAGAAATATCTAATTTCTATATTCGACTCTTTCGGTCTTTCAATGCATGTATCCTCGCCAACTAGAATTTCAAAAAACTCTTCTTCTATCATCGATTACATGGCGTCTGATTTTTCTCCATCAGAGGTGCAATCACAAGTCTATAACTCAGGTCTTTCCGATCACGAGGCGGTAATTTCCAGGTTTAGTTTACCTGTTAGGCCCTTACCAAGATCTCGCCATCGGGGAAGAATTTTCTCGGCCGCAAATTTCTCAGTATTTCATAATATTTGCTTTAACACCAATTGGAATTTTGAATCTGATAATGTCAACACAAACTTCAGAACTTTTTTAAATAAAACTTTAAGTGCTTTTAACAAGGCCTTCCCGCTTAAGAATATCAAACCTAAGCGGCATAAACCGTGGACCACGAAAGGAATACGAACTTCTGCTAAAAATATGCGCTCGCTCTCATATATAAAAAAATTCACCGACTCCTTTCTTATTCTCGACTATATCTCTAATTATAGGAGGATCTACACTACTCTTATTAAGTCAGCAAAAAAATTACACTACCGAAAACGTCTAACAAACTCTAATAACGTTTCAAAAGAAACCTGGTCCATCATCAATAACCTCAGAAACAAATCAAACCCTGTGACTCAGATCTTGCCAGGGGCTAATGATCTAAATGATTATTTTATTAATGTAAGCAAAAATGTTACCTCTAGTATCTCGCCAAGTTTCGACCCTCTTTCGTTTCTCCCTCCTTCAAAAAATTTAGCTGATAGCTTTTTCTTAAGTCCCGTTAGCAACACTGAACTATTAAGGTAATAAATAATATCAAAAGTAAATCTTCGTGTAGCACTGATGGCCTATCAATTAGAATATTCCTGAAATCTGATTTAATAATTTTAGCATCGCCACTCCCAGTCATAGAGGCCCTTACAACATTAATAAATGAGTCCTTTATAAAAGGTGTGTTCCCTGATTGCCTTAAAACAGCTATAATTATTCCACTTCATAAAGGCGGCGAAAAAACTAACTCTTGCAATTATCGCCCAATTGCACTACTATCAGTGCTATCAAAAATCATCGAAAGGCTACTGAAGAATCGTCTTATGCCATTTCTCCTGAAACATCAGATAATATCCCCGGAGCAGTTCGGATTTCTACCCAACAAGTGCACCAGTGACGCCATGTTCACGTTGGTTAGAGGCGTCTACTTATCTCTCAATAACAACCACCCAACTGTCTCAGTTTTTTGTGACTATGCGAAAGCCTTTGATTGTGTTAGTCATGAAATTCTGATAAACAAACTAAATTTTTATGGAATTCGTGGTACTTCTTTAAATTGGTTCAAATCTTATCTTGGGAAAAGGCAACAACTTGTAAGGGCTAATGGTTCCGATTCTGATTGTAAGTTGATTACAAGTGGAGTCCCTCAAGGTTCAGTCTTGGGACCTATTCTTTTTTTGTTATACATTAATGATATCACGAACCTTAAAATTAATGGAAGAATTTCCCTTTTTGCTGATGACACAAGCATAACATGGAGTGATTTTGATACAACGTCTTTACACTCTAGTATCTCCAAAGACTTGGTTATAATTAAGGCTTGGTCCGATTCCAATATGCTTTGTTTTAACGTCGATAAAACGGTGGCGTTATCTTATAAGGGAACTTTACAACCACTTCAGGTACATAACAGCAATATTGAATACGTAGAGTCGGTTAAATTCCTGGGTTTAAATATAAATAACAACCTAAAATAGTCTAAGCAAATTTACATTGACACCTTAACTAAAAAACTTTCTACCGCATGCTTCGCCATTCGATCAGTTTCAAAATAACTAGACGTTCCTTCTGCCAGACTTACTTATTTCTCTTTATTTGAATCCTACCTCCGCTATGGCCTTCCCTTTTGGGGCTGCTGTACCACCGAGCAATTTCGTAGTATTTTTATGCTTCAAAAGAGAGCCATTCGTTATTTGTTTGGTCTAAATAATAGAGCTCACTGCCAATACTATTTCAAAAAACATGAAATATTAACACTTCCTGCATTATTTATTTTGGAAACGGTATGTTTGCTGAGAAAACATATAAACACCCTCCCAGAAAGGCCACAACATGTATACCCTACCAGAAACTCTAGGCATGATATTTATCTTCCCATTCCTTCCACAGAATTAATAAAAAAATCAATTATTTACAACGCCATAAAACTTTACAACAATCTGCCAGTACATTTAAAATCTATCCCTATGCTTGCACAATTTCGAAAAAACACCAGAGCATACCTCATTGAGAGACCATTTTACAGCGTTAATGATTTTTTTTTCAGTGAGTAAGTCTCTTTAAATTGTCACTAAACTCGCTTGTTTACTTAAATCTTTTGTGAGTCATGTCCTAACTCGTAACATAGAATTTTGTAAATCATTATATAGGGAAAAGAACTGTCGAACATTCACTTAAAACTTAATTATTTTTGTTAGGTATTGGATTAAAAACAATTTAATTCTTTTTGTATACTACATTCTACACTAGTTCAATATACCTTCTGTTTAACATCACAATTATTTGTATAACTATAATAACATAGAGTTTAAGGTCGCATAGTTGCAATTTTGATTTCAATGTCATCGAAATTATTCACCTCGTACATGTGTGTTTGTTTACTTTTATAAGGTTATCATGATTCATTTACTGTTTGCAATGTTATGTTATATTCTAACGTGTGTTTTACGATTTGGTAAATTGATAATTTACATTTTTTAAAAAAAAGCACTGACCTGTCGAAATTATTTTCGATTAATGTTTTGATATGTCTTATTTTTAGGTATATTTTGCTTTGTCCATAAAATTGTAAAATTTTTCTGCGACAATAAAGCATAATTTTTTTTTGTTTGTTTGTTTGGATGGTAAATGGAATTTTGAGAACTGTCGTGTTTGTTAGGAGCATTTTAAACCCGAAGATTACTTCTTGGTCTGCCACCCAAAAGAAAATTAAAACCTACAGGTAAATAATATAATGATGATCAATTAAACGCTGTTAGAAAATCTAATGTAATTATTCGCCGTTTCCAACTCATAGAGGTTATCTTCAGGACTCTAAAACTTAACTAGTTGGGATCAGTCTGAACTTTTTTTATATAAAGGGGCAATGTTCTTTTAAAAACATATATAAGAACAAAAACTGTTTTACAACTATAGACATAGACATAGAGCCCGACAAGGGCAGCACTTAGGCTCACTGGGGCCCATTGTGCTATCCCCCCAAGTAGGCGTGTCAGGCCAAGAGCCCACTCCTTTTTAGAAAGGAAAGGACCCTTTCAGGTCGCGCACGTCCCACAAGTTCGGGTTCCACATAGGTGTCACCCAAGCAAAGCAGTCTGGCGTTGACTAAAGCGTCACATCGACAGACTAGATGCTCGGTAGTTTCATCTACCTCAGTTTTACAACTATACATATATAAGTAGAAAATCTGTAGCCTATCTTACTGCAGTTAAAATACATATTAAAACACAGTAAGCATATAAAAAAAACAAAAGACAGAATGTACGTAGAATAACAAGGTTAAACTACAATGCCTTAAATAGGGATAAAATAAATTAAGGTTAAAATTAAATTTTACCAGCAGGCATTACTCGAGGCATTAGCATACTTACATATAAATGCTTTTTACGGTTTAAAACCTAACTAAGTAGTATTTTGGAGTGTTGATGGTTGTTGGTACCACTTAATATAGAACAATAAAATTACTGTTGTTTGAAGAGTGTGGTCAACATGTAGGTTTTGAATATTATCAGTGTGAGATATAAAAATATCTTTTTTATATACTTTCTGGTGTGATTATTTGCAGTCATTTACTGCACAGGATGTTCTACAAATTTTAAAATATAGTAGGTTCCACACACAAGCCTTCTATATATTGTTTTGTATTAATATTGGTTGTGTGCTTTTCATTTCGATCATTTCATTTAGCAGACATTTTTAAAAGTTGTTTTGTTTAGCTAAAATAATGGTTTTATCAAAATTGAAGAGATGTAAATTTTCGAAAGGTTCTGCCAAGACAGTTTTTTTCTTATCATTCACCAAAATCACAGGTAGCACGCTCCTTTAATGCTTAGCTACTCGAGTTTTTAAGTATCTACCTGTTTGACCTATGTATACACCATTACATTCCAAGCAAGTTTATGTTGTTCTCATGTATGTTGTTAAAGAACATTGCCTCTTTAGATAAAAAAAAATATGTAACAGAAGTTTTGTATTACACTACCTAACTGCATTTTATTAATCATCATCCAACCAAAATACCTCCCAAAATAGTTGTTTTGTACTATATTTTGTTAAACTTTAAAGTTTAAGCTGTTTCAATATTTTTTTTATTTTAGATGTGCCTTCACTTATGTTAAGCAAGTTAACTGACAAAAATTCAGTTTTACCCCAAACTTCAACTAGAAGGACCAAGCGAAGATTGAACTGGAAGTACCGAGCGATGATACAGAAGAAAAAGTTAGTAAAAAGATGAAGAAAATAATTACTTAATTTTAATTGTTTTGATATGTAAAATGTATATATATTTTTTTAAATAAAGATCTATTTTGCAAAATATTTATAGATAGTATAGATTTAATTTCTATTAAACTTCGTAAATTTCATTTGTGTCTAAATATTTATCTGTTTTATTTATTAGAATTATGTAGGCATACCTAATTACCTATCTATAGTTTAATTTGTTTTTTCATGTGGTCATCACTGAATCTAGTTGCGTGTCTAATAAATAGGCAATTAAAATTTACTCTACAAATATTTTTACTAATTTATAATTGTTAATATTTATTTAACAAATTTTATTTTATTAAAACTATTAGTAGAAAAATTAAATTTGTTACGTTCCCATTCGAGAGGGCTAGTGTACGCGTCGGCGTTCGCGGTCGCCCGGTGACGTATACCAGTTTTCCGCGTGGACTGCGGTAAGGGGAAGCGTAGGGTAACCTATAGAGTTAACAGGCCTTGGTTGATTGCTACATGATAGTTGAATTTTGGACAAAATTTGTTAAAAATGTTACCAGGTCATCCCCATATGACACTTAATCTTTGACCCAAATTTGAAGTCAATCGGGAAAGTAGTTTTTTAGCTATGCCGCGACAGATAAACGGACAAACAGACAGACAATTATTGAGAAAACATGTTTTTCGGCTTCTAGGAACCCTGAAACGTGAAGATCTGGATAAAATCCCGCAGGGTAATTTTTTTCACGATTGGTGATTTTTTTCACGATTACATGGCTACCTATGACAAAAACGTCAATTCTTATAAATTCACTCAAATTCGTTTTTAATAGAAAAACCTGACACTTTAAGTATAGGAACATGCTTTATCATTTGAAAGCAAATTTAGTTGTCTTTCAGTTTTTAAAATAATATACAGGGTGTTGCATTAGCAAAACGCATTTTTGTCCTCTTTTATAAGTAATGGAGTTAGCAATAATTTTGAATCACCCTGTATGATGTCGATTCGATTTGTATATCGAAGTTAAGTACCTTGAACTTACTTAAGCCACTACCCAAATCTCAATTTTACATGAAGTAAAAGTACGGCAAAATGAAAGTTAAATTAAGGTCATGTTTCTCTTTGTGTAAGTTGAAAATTAATTAATACTTCGAAAACGGGTAGAGATAGGTATAGGAAAGTACGAAGGGAAAATATTTAGAATTAGTCAGCCATTCCCAAAAAGTAACAATATACACGGTGTTCCATTTAAAATAAAATTGCTACGACTTTTAGGTAGAAGCGGCAACACTGTATTGCTCAACATATTTTAGATCGATAGAGCAGATCCATCTACCCAACAGACCAAATCTTCAGAATAATCCTACCGTCGACCTTGAAATCCTATAAGAATATATATATATATATATATATATATATATATATATATATATATATATATATATATATATATATATATATGATATATATATATATATATATATATATATGTATATATATATATATATATATATATATATATATATATATATATATATATATATAAATATATGTATATATATATATATATATAATATATATATATATATATGTTGTATATATATATACGATATATATGATATATATGTATATATATATATATATATATATATATATTTAACGTGAAATTAAACGGATAAATAAAATATACGAGGTCCAATTTAAATTTTGATTTTGAAAATTTTCATTAAAAGTTATTTTTATTTTTTTTTTTTGAAAAGGCGTAATATTTTGACAAAAACATAATAACATGCTTTCATACTTTTTCTCACCTAAAAAGTTTTATTTTAATCAGGTCACCTCAGAAGTTTGACACTGTGTTTTGTTTTATATGTTATGAGGTGAATATAAAGTTTTTCAAAAACCCGGTTTTAGTGCCGAAATATATAACTTGTTATACATCATTGGAAAGAGAATATTGCACAGAATACGAGTATGAAAAAATATACAGGGTTCAATCTAATATATTAATGTTTAGGCCACTTCCGGTTAAACCGGAAGAGATGTATAATTCAATTATCTTGTCAAAATATGCATCATAATAAATTACTAAACGCACTTAAGTTTCAAAGCGATATAAAAAAAGGTACAAAAATTAGAGCACGTACCCTATGTTTTATGTCACCCTGTATATATATATATATATATATATCGCTATATATATATATATATCTCGGTATATATATATATATATAGAGGTATATATATATATATATATATATATATATGGAAACTTATATATATATATATATATATATATATATTTATATCGATATATTGTTATATATATATATATATATATATATAACCGAATATATATATTCGTTTTTGGCCAGTATATCCAGAACTGTAAATTTGACAGCTGCCAAATTGTGACATTATTCGGACACATTTTTAAGACAAATAAGATGGCGTATACGACACGTTTCATTGTTTTTTGTTAACCCGCAACCCGCCTCAACTTTCATTTTTCTTATGGCCGCCATATTGGACTTTTTCATTTTTGGAAAGAGCATAAAATTTCCAGTCTTGTGATATCTCACAAGTGCATTAAAGATTTTAGCATCATCGAAATATTACACTTCGTAAAGTTAGGTTCAGTTTTTTCTAAGGAGGTTAAGTAACGTTAGCTCTCAATGCTTTTCTAACGAGGCCATGATTTATCTGTAACAAAATTGGATTTTGACTTTGACGTTAAGTTAAATAGTTGAAAGTATCAAAGCTGTGTTTTAATAAGTAGTAGGTACGCTTTTCTCCCAATAAAATCATAAATCTGACACATAAATTGTCAAAACCTAGAGAAAATGGGCGGCATTCCGTATTCAAATGAAGAAAAGGTTGACATGTTAGCTCTGTACCTTCAATGATACAGAAACACCGACGTTACCTCAGCAAGGTATTTGGAAACGTACCCCGAACGACGGCAGCCTCATAAAACCCAATTCAGGAAAATCGTAGTTAATTTAATTAATCATGGTGCCTTCGAACAACCTAGAAGCGGATACAATAATAACAATGAAAATCGAGACAGAAACATTTTACAAGCTATCAACGAAAACCCTAGTGCATCGGTAAGAACTGTAGAACAGGAAACTAATGTGTCAAAATCAACAGTAGAGAGTTTTAAAAAAGAATAAGTACCATCCATACAAACCCATAATAGTACAAGGACTTAAGAAAACTGATTTTCCAAGACGACTATAGTTCTGTGAGTGGTATACTAGGAGATGTAATGAAAATCCTGATTTTGTAAATCATGTCTTGTGGTCCTATGAGAGCAGGTTCATGAATTGTGGAGTATTTAATAGGCACAACCGTCATCATTGGGCTGTGCTAAATCCTCACGAAGTGGCAGAGAGACGTCTACAGATCAGATTTGGAAGGAACGTTTGGTGTGGGATCATTGGTAAGTTAAACTAACCAATCTTTTTTAAATAGGCACCAAATGATGGTCAAATAATAATCTTTTTTTTTTCGTTTAGTTCTTTAATGATACTAAAAGAGTATAATCTAATAAAAAAAAAGTAAAACGTTCTACTCTAGTCAGTCAACTTACTTTTTTGATATTGTATTAAATTTTTATTCAACCATTTTGTATTGCAGTTTCGAAGAACTTATAAAAATAGAATTGGATTCTATAAATTTATTAACACTTTATCTAAATTTTCTGCAGATTTAGCTAATTCCAAAATTATTTTGACTGTCTGAATTTAATGATGTATTATTACCCGGGAAGCCTAGTTCTCGCGTTATGAAAAACATACCATATTAATCAAATGTCGGATTATTTTTCGATTTTCATTATGATAGAAAGGCGTTCAGCAGTATTTCCGAATAATTTAAATTTTAAAGCGCAAGGGGTTTGTTTGTTCTTTTGATATTTTATGTTTTATTAAGGCACGGGGTACTTCTAATATGCAATTCCAACAAAATAATTTATTACGGCTATTACTTCCCGCTAACCAAATATGTTTTTCTTTTTCATAATAAAGCTGAATAGGTTTCAACTGTATACAAGCTCATTCATTACGGGATGTTTCGATAATTATAGTTTCTAGTACCACTCGGCCGACCCTGCCGCCCTTGACTGTTGGGCACCTATTTATAAATTATTAATCATTTCAGGAAATCGACTTATTAGACCATTTTTTGTTTGGCTACAACGTAAAAGGGCAGAGGTACCTAGAGCTTTTGGGAAACCAGGTTGTACCAGCCTTACAAGCTATTCTAACGGAAGATGAATTAAGAAGAACTTGGTTTCAACAAGACGGATGTCCGGCTCACAATACCATTCAAGTCAGGAACTTCTTAAGAGAGCAGTTTGGCGAAAGAATACTTTCTTTAAATTGTGCAATATCTTGGCCTCCTAGATCCCCTGACCTGTCGCCCTTGGATTTCTACCTCTGGGGTCACACGAAGAATGAAATCTATGAATTTGATCCCCCCGTAACCATAGAAATCGTGAGACAAAGAGTTCTGGACACATTTAGAAATATTAACCGAAATACACTTACCAGGGTTGTACGAAAAACAGTCACCAACTGTCAAAAATGTCTCGATGCAAATGGACGTCATTTTGTAGATTTGTAAATTAATTTTACCCACTTACAAAGTAGTTAAAGCTCATTTAGTTATTTTAAGTCGTTATTTACGTTCATGTTGTATTGAAAATTCAATGCGTTCAATACATTACTTAATAATGTAATCTTGTGACAAATAAATCATGGCCTCCTTTAAAAACATTGAAACCTAATTTACGAAGTGTGATATTTCGATGACACTAAAATCTTTAATGCACTTGTGAGATATCACTAGACTGGAAACTTTAGGCTCTTTTCAAAAATCGAAAAATCCAATATGGCGGTCATAAGAAAAATGAAAGTTGAGGCGGGTTGCGGGTTAACAAAAAACAATGAAGACGTGTCGTATACGCCATCTTATTTGTCTTAAAAATGTGTCCGAATAATGTCACATTTTGACAGCTGTCAAATTTACCGTTCTGGATATACAGGCGAAAAACGAAATCAGCCATTTTCGGTTTTTCGCCGATATTTCCCAAACTTATTGATCGATCGTAAATCTGAAGCCAGATATCGAATACAGTAAGTTTCCTCTAAAACTTTCCCCATTTAACCTTGGCTGTAGGTATAATAGGAGCCGAGATCCCTATATAGAGAAACGAATATGGGACACACTGTATATATATATATATATATATATATATATATATATATATATAAATTAATATCAAAATAAGTTTACCATTAAAAGTGATCTTCTCATATCCCAACAGATCAAATATATTCTCGTAAAGTTTCTTTTCCTCGGAGAGCTGCTGATCCATGGTGAGGAGGGAGTCCATGACCTCGGCCCCGGTGCGGTGAGGGTGAGCGCACTGGTTTTCGTGCTCCTGACGTTCGTGCTCCGGTCCCCTCCATGGGCAACCGATGCGGCTATATTTGCACCCGGCAATTCTGAAACACAAATTGCTTTGCATCATTCGCAATGAGTAAATGAGCTAACGAGAAATGTTTTATAGGTACTACTAAAAGTAATATGTGTTCCGATTTCCATTCAATTATGTAGAACATAAAGTAAAAATACTAAATAAAAATTAATTAAAGTTTTTCAGGATTCGCGCCTCGAATTTTGCGGCACTTGTTTCTGAATCATAATTAAGTATAAAGGATATTTTTTTAAACATTCTAAAATAAATCTAAATATTGTTTTCTATTTTTTCGACATGATGAATGCAGTTCCTCCAGTTTGGCTTGCAATATTGGCAAATTCTTTTTTAGTTTAGATTTTCAATTCCTCTTTCCAAATGGGCACAAAGCAGTTTGATACGATTTAAAATACAACTATAAGGAGGGAATCTTAGAACATAATGACCATTTTGTTCGGCTAAGTAATCCACAACATACACTTTTTTTAAGCTTTTAGTGTGTAGCACTTCCAACAGTTTCTTTTTGGTAAAATTTTCTTCAAAGTAAATATTGTTTTCAGATAAAAATGTTTTATTTTAGATGTGGGTATTTGCGGGAACGGATATTTTAAGACACTACTGAGCTTTATAATACACTTCACACACACTTGCTATACTAAAAGGGATGTATAATATCTTTCTTTTACCTGTTTTACAATAGACAATAGACTAGAGAAAAACCATGGGACCGTACTATCAAATACCACCCTGTTAGGGTCAGGTACAGTTCTATTCAAAGAAAAGTGATACAAGTCTTATTACTAGGCTTAGGATATACAGGGTGTCCCGAATTGCAGTGTCCAAACTTTAACAGCGCATTCTGCATTCGAAATAAGCCTTAATTTTCTATATAAACATATATCGGCAAATGCTTCGTTTTCGAAATACAGGCTGTTAAAGTTTTTAGAAAAAAATTGTTTTTTAGTCATAACTTTTTTATTACTTGAGATATTGTTATCAAATTGGGTAAACAGCCTTGGAGTAACAAAAGGCATTTTTTGATTTGAAATATTTACGTACGGGATTTTTTATTCAATATTCTTGAAGAAAAAATGGTACTCTACTGCTTTTTCTGAAAACAAAAATCATTCCTAAAATCCCCACTCAGTTTGGAGCAAATTTGATCCTTTGTCTCTTTTTCGTGCGGTGTAAGGATTTCGAGTAAAAAACTAAAAACCATTTTTATGTATGGCATAGTTAAAATTTCCATTATTGTTAATTTCAGTAGCAAAACCTTTAAGGTGGGATTGTAACAGCAAGTTTTTAAAATTATTTGGTTTCCGATATTTATTTCATGCATTCCGGGTGAGTTCATAATTTCTGAACAACGTATGTAGGGTTTCTAAAATAAAAGCTTGTCTGACAACTAAGGAGAGATGACGTCATCGACCCGTTGTAATGGAGATTTGCATTATGTTGGTGACGTCGCAGAAGTTAGCAGGCAACCTATTAAAATCTAATGTCCTTGGTACTTACCATCATTCCTTCATTGTCGACTCTTGGTATGCCATGATTGCATTTTTGTGATAATTGAACAATTGCTAGGTTCGTCTCTAAAGTATGACAGATGAGTTTATAATTCTAAAATCGTCGATTCATTTTGTAAAACGGTAATTAGAATTAATTCAATTTTGAAGATGATACTTCATTTTACAGAAACTACTCTTTATTAACTAAGTTCGTGGTTCTTTATTAACTAAGTTTTAATTTAATTAATTTTACAAAAACTAGAATTCATAACTTAGATCGTGAAAAAAATTTATAGAGCACTTTAAATATCATTAAGGATTAATGTGGGCCTTAAAATTCACAATAATTGCTCAAAATGAGCTCCTCTAACTTCGACACATTTTCGGCATCTGCTCTTAACTGTGTCAGTGGCATGGCGTATAAAATTCGTATTGGCTCGCAAAGTTTCACAGGCTTGCTCTATCCTTAGAATCAGTTCTTCTCTTGTATGAGCTGGTCTGGAATAAACTAAATTTTTCAAATAACCCCACACAAAGAAGTCGACAGGTGTGAGGTCAGGGGAACGAGGTGGCCAGGCTGTAGCTCCTAATCGTCCAATCCACCGTTCTGGATAATTATTATTTAACCACTCGCGATTTACAAGTGCAAAATGCGCGAGAGCCCCGTCCATTTGAATCAAGAATTCGTTTCTAAGATTTAGAGGAATATTTTCTAGATATTGAAATAACTCATTTTGCAGAAAATCATTAAATAACTGTCTAGGGTGTGGTGGTAGAATATGGTGCCCGCAAAAAATTTCATTTATTACACCACACCAAACATTAACAGAAAATTCTTGCTGAAATGCTCTAGTTCGTACAACACGTGGATTGTCATGGCTCAAGATTCGTAAATTATGGAAATTTACTGAGCCGCTTCGGATAAATATGGCTTCATCAGTCCATAAATTTTTTTTTTGAGAAGTTCTCGTCTTCCTCTATATGGCCCAAAAACCAATTGCAAAAACTGACACGTTTTTCGGCATCATCAGGTTGTAAGTTTTGAACTGGCTGCATCTGAAATGGCTTCCTGTGATCTTTCCTCAAAACGCGATGAGGCTTATTTTTATAAACAAAAACTGCGTTGCCTTGTAAATTATGAGCTGCTCTTAGTAGGCTTAAAAGATTTTTAAAGATAGAACCTTGCGGTTTTCACGAACCTGAGCTAATTTTTTGTGAAACTCATGAACACGTAAACAAAATTTTCATAGCCTTCTTCGTTTATGAGATACAGGGCGAAATAGAAAATTTTGCATTTTGGGACCCCCCTCGTATCTCGGTTATCCTTTAAGTTAACGCAAAGGGAAAATTTGCTGCTTATGCAGTTTTTTACGCTGGATCCAGTGGAGTAGTCATATTTTTCATTTGAGTTGTTATTTTTTAGATATGACCCAAAGTTGTGTTTTTTTAAATGGGACACCCTGTATATTTGTCCAGAAATTGATTTATCTTTTTAAAAGCTTCTCAAAATATATATAATAGTATGGGTCAATTTTAATAAACAACAACAAAAATCCTAATTTTTATAATTATCATCCCAAATATTGCAGTAGGCCATGCAAAACAATGCTGTTTTTTATTTAAAGTCGTTAACAATATCTGCATCCTAACAATAAATCAAAATAAATATGTAATTAAATCTATTTATCAAAATATGTATTGATAATTTCGCACCAAAAAAGTACCACCTACCTAGATTTATGTAACACAAGAACAAAACAGTAATAAATTATTATGTAACAAGCCTTTCAGCAAAAATCAACTGTCGATGTCGTATGAGAACTAGAGTAACCAAGGAAATCAAAAGAACTGTTCAAACCGATTTCCATTTTGTTCTATGCATGCTTCGCACAATTTTTGTATTCGTTTTAGTGAATTAAGCAAAATAACGGGTTCATTTTGTAAATAGCGAAAATTTTCTCTTATTGCATTTCCTAAATCTTGGACATTATCATAGTGGTCTTTGTAAAATCTATTTTCCAGATATCCCCATAGAAAGAAATCTAAAATCGACAAATCTGGGGACCTAGGGGGCCATCTTATAGGTCCATTTGTTCCGATCCATTGATTGGTAAAATTATAGTCCAGAAATAATCTCGTCATTCCAGAATCGTGTGCAGGAGCACCGTCCTGTTGAAAATAAATTTCGTTAATTTGCGCTAGAGGAACATCGTCAAGTAATTGAGGTATAGCTGCCTCTAAAATTTCTATATAGCGATTGGCTGTTAGATTTCCCTCAAATATATAAAATTTTATATGTGTTCCTAATATGAAGCAGGACACATTTAGACCAAACCTGCCCTTCTGTCTTCTGGGAAATATTTGGTGGTGATTTTCCTGGGACCATATAACCTTCCTTTCAAAATCTCTAACCATATCGCATCTTTCTCGAAACCAATTGCAGAAGACTACCCGACGCTCTGCATCCCCTGGCTGTAAGTGCTGCACGGGCCTAAATTTGTATGGGTGGTATTTGTGCTTTTTTAGAATTTCTTGAACTCTAGTTTTTAGAATCCCTATGCTCTTTTCACTGGCCCTACAAGAGTTTGTAGGGTAAGCTTCTGCATTAGCCAAAACCGTAATTTCCTCAGCCTCCCAATTTTCTTTATTATATGTTTTCGTACCAGGTTTGATAAATGATCCGTGATTAAGTAAATTCTTTTTTATCCGATAAAAAGTGGATATATTAGGTTGCCTCCTTTCTGGATATCTAAATAAAAAATTAAGCAATAGTATTTCAACATACCTAAAAATTAACTATTTACCTGTTAAAATACATCTCAGAAGCCGCTTCAACATTTTCATTACTTAATATAAAACAAACTAACATATCGTACTTTTCATAATGTTCGAAAGTTTGGTTTTTCCATGATAAATTGAGAAATGTCATTTGCTCCCAAGAAAACAAAAGAAAACGGCATCGTTTTGCATGGCCTACTGCAAAATTTGGGATGATAATTATAAAAATTAGGATTTTTGTTGTTGTTTATTAAAATAGACACATACTATTATATATTTTTGAGAAACTTTTAAAAACGCAAATCAATTTCTGGACAAATATACAGGGTGTCCCATTTAAAAAAACACAACTTTGGGTCATATCTAAAAAATAACAACTGAAATGAAAAATATGACTACGCCACTGGATCCAGCGTAAAAAACTGCATAAGCAGCAATTTTTCCCTTTGCGTTAAGTTAAAGGATAACCGAGATACGAGGGGGTCCCAAAATGCAAAATTTTGTATTTCGCCCTGTATCTCATAAACGAAGATGGCTATGAAAATTTTGTTTACGGCTTCATGAGTTTCACAAAAAATTAGTTCAGGTTCGTGAAAACCGCAAGGTTCTATCTTTAAAAGTAAGCAAGATACCCTCCTTTTGCAACCAAATCCGGACACCCTGCACTCACGAAGGCGCTCAAGGGTTATTTAACGTTTTTGTTGCATCTCATTATTACGACAATGGCCAAATCATTTTTTTAGATCTGGAAAAATACTATACAGGCTTACCTCTCTTCACATTCTTGTTCTTCGTGCCGTTCGAGGGAATTCCTTGGGTACTGTTTGCCGCAGAACTGACAGTCGCTCGGCAACTCGCTCACGGCGTTCTCGACGGCCAGGTTTCGAGTCGCCGACGTCTTCGAGATCTCGACGCGACAACTAGGACAAGTTGCCATCTCGTCACGCAGCCTGGCATCGGCCAGCACGTGCGTGAAACACCCGGCACACATCAGGTGCCCATTGGTACACTAGACGGGGCGAACAAGAAAAAGAGAAACTAGGTTAGGTTTCGGCATTTAGCGGGTCACAGACAATCATACGAACAGTGGCAGTATCAATAGAACGATATGAAAAATATCTAAATAATTATAAATATAAATGGGTGTTAAATATCTATATCGCGATGGTCTCTAAACCATCAGTGAAAAAGTTTTGGCAACGCTGGACAGAATAATGTTCCAAAGTTTCCTGGGGGAAACGAGGGAAGATTATTTGTCTACCTGAAAAAGAAAAAAAAAATAATTTTAATAAATTTAGACACACTTATTTACACTGTGTTAACTTAAGCCATTATTTTATTAAAAACATGAGCTCAGCACATTTATTAAGAAATTAGACTACACTAAGAAATGCTGGGACGAAACAAGTGATCGTTTTCGGTTTGAATTTGACCACAAACATTTTACACACATTTAAACAAAATATAGACACAAACTGCTCCGCGCGTTAGCCAACGGGAATTAACCGCCTCGATTTTTTAATATATTAAATTAATTAATAAACAAATATATAAAAAAACATGCTCGCGCGAAGATTTGAACCCAAGCCGATCAAACGGGAAACTCAAAAACTGCGGCCTTATAGCACACCGACCTATAAAATCGATTCACAAGTCGGTTCTGGCACTTGACGGTAGAGGACGCCTGAATTCGTCCCAAGCCATTTTTACTGTAGTCCCAGAAGATTATGAGTTTACTTTTCGAGTAAAATAAGCAAAACACTTTTACAAACTAGTGAAGGAAGAAAACTAATTATAACAAACATTAAAAAAACAAGGAAACAAAGACATATCCAATGATCTCAAAATTCTAAAACAATGGCTTAAGTTTTTCTTTACATTATTCATACGACATTATTAAAGATAAAATTTATTAACATATATTATTTTTAATCACATAGATTCTTTCAATTTATGAAGTTCTATTGCATATATTTATTGAAGCACAACAGAGGACCTTCAATCAAAAAAATACGGTTCTTATTGCTTTCCAGGCGCATCTTCAGGTATCATCACTAATTTAATCAACACACTAAATGACCTGTAGTGTTATTTAAACCAACCTTACGACATTCGCTTTACCAAAATTTATTTCAAAAGCACACAATCGTTGACAAATGCAACAAAACTGCTTCATAATTCTGCAACTTTCCGATTTTTTTTTAAATGTAGTATTACTAACCAGTCCGTTCTTTACAAAATATTCACATTACATATTTCACACCACCTTTTCCAACAATCTTCCTCCAGGAGCCCATACGGCACTGAATTATACGTTAACAATTTAAACTAGTTACAACGGCCAATATCACAATTATTTTTATATTTTTCAAGACTTACTTACATGTTCAGAGCCATAACGTTGCACATTTCAAGGATTAATTGTTTAAATCATTCTTTAAATAAGCTTAATTACCATTCTTATCACTTGACCTCATGAAGATGGTATACGCATCGTGAGTTGTCCTCTTATTAGTCTAATTTAAAAAGGGAACGTAGCAAATTTCTGAATTTGAACTGGAAATTACAAATTCACATTTCAAGCATACCTTTTTTAAACTGTTATATTAAAAAGCTGAACTATCATTAATATATCACTTGATCTTGATAAAGATGTAGGTATGTATACACATCCTGAACTGTTTTTTTTTTGTAATACACTGACTTAAAAACATCGAACACATTAAAATTCTCGATATTTAACAAAATTCTAACTGAATTCAAAATTTGAAATTCATATGTTAAGAATTCGTTTTTAAAATCGTTCTTTAAACAAGATGAATTATCACTTTAACATGACCTCATGAGGAAGTATACGCATCGTGAACTGTTTTTTAATAGTCTGACTTAACCCAGGGACAAAACTTGAAATTTAACCAAATTTTGATTAAACTCGGAACCCCAAGTTTACACTCTAACTTAAATTAATTTCTTAAATAGTTTCTTAAATAAGCTGCGTCACCATTTTGACCACGAGAGTTATTTTTTAACCGACTTCAAAAAAGGTTGAATATTTTTTATGTATCTACAGGGTGTCCCATTTTGGGTACTCCTGCGGGGTACCTCCGTTATTTTTATAGATAGAAATTTGAGGTTTTCGCGTCAGTATGCTACTCTTTCGTAAAACTAAAGATGCCGCTAACAAAATTATCACAGTTTTTAAGTTTTTAAGATACAGTGCTAAATTGAAAATGTTGCATTCTCAGGCAACTCGTATCTCAACTATCAGATAACTTATCGAAAATGTGAAAACTGTTTCTTATATAACTCTTCACGTAGAACTCAGTTCCGCGTTCGGAATTAGTATACAGGGTCAGGTCACCCTATTTTATTTTTTTTTAATGGAACACCCTGTATATTTATAAACCATAAAGTTTTGGTTTTTTTTTTTGCCTTTTCAAAAATATATAATAGTATGCACTTTTTCTCAGAAAAACGCAAATAAATGACAATTTTCTGAAATTAAAGGCATAATTTAATAGGCCATGAATAACAATAATAAACAATTGAAAGTGACATATTGCTAACTAAGAATTGGATACCTGGCATATAGGTATCGTCTTACATAAAAATACCTATACAGTTTTTTAATAACAGTAAGTTTTTAACAACGGTTTCATAGCATAAGGTAACAATATAATAAACACAAAAAATAACAATTAAAACAAAATTAAAATTTTCTCTAATGCAAAATTGCTACATTTTTTGTAATTCTTTGAATAGCGTTCAAAAGAACCATTGGTCTCATTCGCAGATTTCGAAAGGCTAAATGAATTGCCTCTCGAAGTAAATAATCTAAAATTGGGAGATCTGGAGATCGTACCTGCCTTAACAGCCTAGAGTTGTGACTTGGGGCACCATCTTGCTGTAGGTAAACAGCATTATATTGGGCTAACGGAATATTTTCGAGCAGTTCTTGAATAACTTTCTCAAAGATTTCTAGGTATCTACGTGCAGTAACACCTGCTTCAAAATTCCTATAAACTATATGTCTGCCCAAAATAAAACATGACGCCCCAACTCCGAAGAAGCCTTGTTGCACCCTTTGAAACATTAAATGCTTTCACTATGCCAGTTCCTGGTATTGTGACGATTAAAAATTCCCGCACTTAAGCATTCGTCTGACCAGATAAAATAAATCTGCCAAATAAATCTTTAGCATCGATTTATTACAAATACCACTGGCAAAACAATGCCCGGCGCTCGGCATCGCCAGGATGCAAATGTTGCACTATATTAAATTTGGATGGATGATACTTATATTTATTCAAGATCCTCTGACCGCCGGTTTTTAGCACACCAGTTTCCTTCTCAATTTTTCTACATGAGGACGAAGGTGTTGCTTCTATATATCTCAAAACATCTGCCTTCCTTTTGGATATCTAACAAGCAAAAACTTATAATGATAATACAGAATTTCATAGCCATAATAGCTTACCTTTGGAAATATAATTCCGAGGCTTCTTCAGAATTTTCATTACTCTGTATAAAACATAACAGCATATCATATTTTTCATATGCTGCCATTATTCAAAGAAATTGATAAATATCAATTAAATAAAAATACCAAAAGAACGTTTATAAACTGCTTTATAAACCAAAAGTCGATCCAAAAACCGATAAGATAGACAAACATTTGACATTTATTTTTGTTTGTTGTCATAAACAATAGCCAACTATTAAATTATGCATTTAATTTCAGAAAATTGTCATTTATTTGCGCCTTTCTCAGAAAAAGTGCATAATATTATATATCTTTGAAAAGGTAAAAAAAAAACAAATTTTATAGTCTATAAATATACAGTGTTCCATTAAAAAAAATCAAGTAGGGTCCGATAACTTTCTGACTTGCCCTGTATACTAATCTCGAAGGCGGAATTGGACACTAAAGAAAATTTTTGAATTCTAGGATTTTGAGCTTGTTTTTCAAAATAACTACATACATGTATATATTAATTATTATAATAATAAATCTACAGAATAAAAAACAGGGTGTCCCATTTGAAAAATAAAGTAAGATCCGTTAAAGTTTTGACCTGATCCCGTATACTTATTCTGAAAGCGGCTCTGAATTCTAAGGAAAAAGCCATATACGGAACAGTTTTCGCCTTTTTGATAAATTATCAGATAGCTGGGATACGAGGGGTGCCTGAAACGTTTTCGAAAACACCCTGTATCTCAAAAATCAAAAAAGCTATGAAAATTCTGCTGGCGCCATCTATAATTTCACTTTTTTTATTAATACTCCAGCTTAAACAGGGAACGTCGTAAAATTCTTATTAAAGTCGAAATCTGGTTTTCAAGTCGGAATTAAACAGAATTATTATTTTCAATAACTAATTTAACCACTCACAATAATCAAATCTCTAAAAATAAATATCTGAAACTCTAATTGTTGTCAAAATTGTACTTGGAATTCAGAATTTTGTGTTTGAAGGTTGAATTTTGATAACCTTTATTAATTTTTTTATTTTAAGCTTAAAGAGAAAGTGCTAAATTTTAAATTAAAAGCCACAACTACCTTAAATTTTGAACATTTAAGTTTGAATTTTATTAAATTACAATTTCAAATTTCGTTTCCTTTTTGCAGCAGATTCCTCATTTTTAAGAATCTTAAAAATCCAACAGTTTGGTGCAGCAAAAGTCAAACAAGTAGTATCATATGTTTATATGCAATATTCACAATATTGTTTTCTTTTTCGCATCATCAATAACTGTTATGTTTTATCAATTGAATACCAGTTTTTTTCTAACTAGCTAGTAGATGTACTTGTAGTGCTTGAAACCAACTGCTAGTGATAAAAAATGTTATTTATTTAATGTAACTTTATCAATAAAGTTCGTGCTATTTAATAATACTCAAATCGTACAAGCCAGTTAAAATGCAACTAAATAAATACCCATAATATGCTGCGTCACTTAACACCCATTGGAACTATTCAATATTCAATTGAGATTAATTGCACTTTTTATGTATTATTTTGCGATTGGTTGGCACCAATTAAACAGAAAAAGAGGTTGAACATTTTTAATCCCAAAAATATGAAATATTAAAATTACCCATTTCAAGGTGGCAGTCATCTCAAAATGTGACAAAACCTAAATATTGGGGACCAAATATTCTTGTATTTTGTACAAATAATGTACATTTTAGGGCTTTAACTGAAACGCCAGGATTTTTTATCAGAATGAACAAATGAACATGAGAAATCTATCATATAATACCAACCAACTTATGTTTTTTTCTAATTATTTATTTATTTTTTTTATTATAATCCTCATAATCTCTCGATTTCAACAATGAATACATGGTGTATATTTACTCTTACTATTGTTTCAATATTTAACATCAAAGAAAAATATAGGCATAACTAGAAAACTGATGCGACGTATAGGTAAGTCCGTTACATGCTGCAATTCTTCTTTGCAATATACAATAGTCTGGAACAAAGGCATGCGCAGTTTGACAAAAGGTACAAATGTCTTGCCACTGCGCATGCTTTTGTTCAAGACTATTGCAACTTGCAAGAAAGAATTGGAGCATGTAAAACGGTCTATAGAAGTGATTGGTTAGCTGTCAAACTCTAGGATATTCAACTCATTATATTATAAAAGAAGTATATCGGGAATATTGCAGGAAATTCCACCATCCGCAAATACCTTCAACATCACTCCTAATAGATATGTATTAGAGGTGGCTATGAACATATTTGCTTCATATGTAAAATAAAACTACACTATATATACTACACAGTATATATAAATTAAAAAAAAAGTTTAGTTTTAATAAAGACAGTCATCATTAACTGCAGTCATACCCGTTTTCTAGACATGCCTATTTTTTCTCTTTGTTCTTAAATATTGAGTGAACGATTAGAATATATAACATGCATATATTATTGAAATCGGAAGGTAATGGGATTGGGATTCCATTACAAAAAATAAATAAGATGTTCCATTTAAAAAAAAAACACAAGTTGTTATTTTTTGACAGATTTGCTATTCACTTATTTATTCTGAAAAAAAATTCTTGGAGTTCAGACATTACCTAACCTAACCTACCTAACCCTACAGCTTTAAAATTTAAAGTTTTTTTTTCTACTTCTAAAAGTAAAAATTGAAGGGGGGGAGGCGCAAAATACAAAGAGGCATCCAAGTACATTCATTGTATTTTTATTTATTTTTCTTCTGCTTACAACTCTGTAACTAGAAAAAATTGGGATCACATATAATCATTATGGCCTCTATTTTGATAAAGGTAAATTTAAAACCCGCATATTTTGAGCATCGATTAAGGTTGAAAAGCCCTTTAAAAAAAGATGTGCTACTCGGCCCCACATTTTGATGTAAATCTTACAAAAACAACTTTAATTCTACAAAAAATAGTAATAAAACTGACACATTCACAATAGGAATTTAGTCTTATCAATATTCTGTATAATAAAAGAAAAATAATGACATGGTAATTTATACAACAAAACTGCCTATCCCTCTGCTGAAATAGGTAATAAAATTACTAGTATTTGCAATGACTGTTAATGGCCTTTAAAATAATTTTAAATGAACAAACGTCAAATAAAGAGATAAGCTATGATAACTTAATGTAGTAAGTTAATTTGAGATAGTATTAACAGGCATATCGGAATACGATTTTCCAACCTACCAAAACAGGGTTAAAAAAAACACTTAGGTTTACCATACTTTACAATAATGTAAATGGTTTTTACCAACTTCTTTCATATAAAAATAATATTCTATACACAAAAGCAAAACGAGCCCCCCCCCCCCCCGTAGATTTTGGATAACCAGCATTATTGCCCCTTGAGTCCAAAAACTCTTGAAAATGTGCACATGGCTAGGTTAAAATTTTATTTTTCTTACATCTGACCTTCACCAATCGTAAATGTTATGCAACTTATCTAGCTACTCCCATGAAATAAGTTACAATTATCTCAAAATTTGCCTTTTTCTGTTCAAAGTTGTTTTAGGTAAATCCATCCATTCTTGCTTTAATTAATTTAACTAGATTTTACACAAAATACCTTTTTGTTTAAACAATTAAATTTTTTCGAAAATTTGCAAGGAAAAAGAATATAAATGTTTAAGATGCAACTAAAGCCTCTGGTTCAAGGTTTTTTTCATTAAATATTATGTTTTGGTAATTTTATCTGAGTACATTTTCGTAACTCAAAAGTTTTAATCGGCCAGTTATAACCGATTTAAATTTATTTTTCATTTTTTATGAACTTTTGATAAACGTATCAGTGTAATCATTCTAGAAACTATGCACAATTACGCAGCATGTTATTGTTTACATTATTATAATGAGAGTTTTGATACCGTAAACCAAACAGATTGATCAACTGAACTTTTTAAAATCAGCAGAACATGGGACGATAACAAAAACAATGGGGTTTTACAATAGACGATTTTGTCCCTGAATTTCTAGACAAAACATGCTTATAAAATTTGGCAAGTAGAATTGATAAAAATTTTATTGAGGTCAGATAATGTGTTTGGACGTAATTCAGCACAATATTAATAATATAATAAATGGACACCAGTCACCACAATTTTATAACTTGAGTGTGTTTTGCTTTAGATTTTCCTACCTTTCCTTTCCAAAAACAGTTATTAATTAATGAATTGTTTTTATTTATATAAGTAATAAACCCTTCCGGGTTATAGTAACCTCCTAAAAAAACTTTTTTCGTTTAACTCCTAATTTCCTACCTGCATTTTTTTTAATCACTAGATATGGTATATTCCTCTGCAATCTCCACTTACCACTTCATGTAGAAAATTCTACCAATTTAGAACTACCCTCTTAAATTAAACTAATATTGCTCTTGACATTATACAGCTACTTGTGACGAAATGTTTTTATTAAAAGTGAAACACAACACTGATTTTAGCAGTAGTAAAAATATTTGTTTATGAAACCAAAGAAATTATATATAGTGAAGAAAATAACGATTAATGAATTCTTGGAAATATATAAAAATAAAAATAAAATCACATATTAAACATGTCCCTGTTTTCCATTTTTTTAATTTCCTACATCTGATTATGTCTATTGGGTCGAAACATGTGGCATTGGTTTTTAATTTAATATTGCTCTTAATGAAATTGCATCATTCAAAAAATTGTTTACGGAAGTATTTTGATAAAATCTTTATGAAAGACACAAACTAAATAAACTTTGATAGAGAAGTAGTTGTAACAAAAAAAACATGTACCTAATTAATCTGGAAATGTTAAAAGTAGGTTGCTACTTTCATACATTCAAATGACTTACCACTGCTCTTCACATCCTGAAATATGCAAAATAATAAAATATTACTGATTTCTGAGCTAATTATTCTATAATTAAATAGAACCAAACGATAAAAATGGAAACAATAAAAATACGCAGCTTTTTAATACTTACTATGAAATCATTTGCCGCCTACTTTAAAAAAAAAGGCATGCACACTAATTTTTATGACATTAAACCACTGTTTTTTTATCTCGCTTCCACATTCCACTAGTGTGAATTTTTATTGATTTAAAACCTACCTTTCAACTACCTACGCACCTGAATTTGCAATAGTTTTTTTCGTAGTAAAATATTAACTTTTTATTTCAATGCATTATCACTTTTGATTGTTAGGAAAAGGGTAAGGATATACAAACTACATCTATTTTGAATAATACCACTACTAAAGTAAATTTAAAACGTTTATTAAAATAACTGTGTAATGTTAAGACTATAAGTTTTTTCATTAACCATGTATACTAGTTCTAAAGTTAAATCCCAATCATCGATAGCTTAAAAACTACTCATTGATAAAATTAAGACAAAACAACTAAGTTCTTACAATTAATTTCGCAAAAGTGATAAACCAAATTTAAAGTTACAAAAGGCATTAATTTTATTTCTACATCATTAATATCTGAACCAATGTATATAAAATAATGCGCAATAAAGTAGCCTAGCCTGTGTCTGGCCTTTACACAAATATACATCATTTCACGCATGGCCAAGTCCATAAGAAAATAAAAACATAATTATAGCTCTAATGATCGTGTGTGTGATGTAGTGTATAAAATAATAGAACAAAGGCATCCATGCAATTTAATAATATTGCTGTGGAGTCTGTTTAGTGTAAAAGTAATGTAACATCAAATACAAAAATGATTTTTTTCGTTCCAAAATTCTGACAAGGCTTATTAAAAAAATATATTCTATCTAAACAATTAAGAGTTAAAATTAAACGAAAATTAACAAAGGTTTTACGGGGCATTGAAGACAACACCCCGTATTACCTCTTACTACGTCGTATTTTTAGCTGCAAGAAAAAATCAATACATGCTGCTCGCAGTGCTCAGGCGCTGCACAGCAGAACAAAGAAAAACGGCACCTATTAAATGCTAGATTACGTAATAGAAAAAAAATTCGCTTTAAAATCCCGGATTTTTGGTTTGATATGGTCACTTACCTGGTAAACGGCGGCCCTAGGAAGGTCCAAGCAAACTGCGCAACAGAGGATACCACCCAGTCTATCTTCAAGTTTATATTTCTTCTCGTCGTTTGGCTTAGAAATCTTACGTTTTTTTGCGTCCGGTTCAGTGAACTCTTCTTTTTTTTCTTGAACTTCGGGAATTTCCATTGGAAGTTCGCTGCTCGAGCTAGCGACCTCTTGCTCGGACATTTTTAACGGGATGAAGTTCTCTGAATTTGACCAAAACACTGAACAGCTGAGAAATTGGTGCCAGACTATTCGACAACAAAACCAGAAAACAGCTGACGCGACGTTTAGAATTCTCGTTTGACAAGCAGCATCCCCTCTACTATTTGGTTCCGCCTATTGGAGGTGTGTTGTTGAAAGCGCACAAATACTTTACCTAGAGTCCCTAATTCTGGCAATAGTATATTGGACAATACAGGGTGTTTTAAATTTTACTGACAAAAATGCGTGGGCAGCTTCATCAGGGGCGTGCGTGTGGGCTGTACACCACTTAATTTTTTTTTTATTATCTTGTGTCGGCTTAGTTATGTATACTGTTTAGTGCTTGCTAAAAGTTAAGTTCGGCTCTTGTAAAGAATTTTACCCATGGAATTTAACAAATTTAAAATATACATTTGAAAGATTATCTTTTTTTAATAATTCCTATACACAAAAATTTATGGATGAGGCACTTTTTCAAATTATATCCAAAAAACTAAGGTTTCGGAAGTTTTTCAAATTTGTTTTCGGCGTATCGCTAAAAACATATTTTTCACAAACTTAATTTATGTACTACGTAAAAGACTGATTATATTATAATGCTTTATAACACCAAAATTATTATTTCTAACTAAAAGTTAGAAGTAATTATTATATTAGACATTATTAAACGTTTTTAAACATAATTACAGCTGCTAAATAAAGAGAGAGCGGGAGTGTCGTCTGTTGGACGGAAATCCAGTGTGCTGGGGATGCTACGTTGCCAAGTTTATTTTATATATGATCTATATAAATTATATAAGAAAAACAAAATGCATATGTGGGTTGTGGATCGGTACCAGCAGGAGCGCGAAGGCACTAGGTGAATTGGTACTGGGTTAGCACCAGGTTAGGTTATCGTTAAAGCCCTAAAAGACGAACAACAAAACAGGGCATCACTGGCGAAAGTCTAACATTCGGCATCGGCCCAGAGGGCCGATGTCGAATGTTAGGCTTCCCCCAGTGATGCACCCGCCTGTTGATTAATGGTGACCGCACTAGGTAGAAACGACAGCGAAGTACATCACTCGCGAAAGTCTAATATTTGGGATCGGCAAAGGGATTACTGTCGGGAGACAAACATGAAAAATTTAATACAATACAATAATGTAAGTTTGGCAACAATGCAAGATAGCCTTTCTTCAAATTGTCATATTAAGGAATATGGCGCATTGGAATACAGTGAAAATATCGAATTTCTTTTTGGTTTTTTTTAATAGAAAAAGTGGTTCATCCATTTCTTTTATTTTCTTAAAACAGTTAAATGGAGGTAAACTTTCTATTTTATATATATTTGCCGGATTGTTACAAAGGCCATTTATTAACTTATTATTTATTAACTGCCAAACACGTTGTAAAAGTTCTTGAAAAATATTTGCACCGGCGTATTGTATACCAGCTCCTTTAATTGCCCCCATAGATAAAAATCCAAAGGTTTCAAGTCTGGGGATCTTGGTGGTCATGCTAAAGGGCCACCATGGCCATTCCATCGATGCCCGTATGTTTCCGAGCGTACTCCATCGTCCTGAAACCACATTCTATTTCTCATTGATATAGGTATCGGCTCGGGAAGATTATTCATTAAAAAATTTAAATATGACATATGATTCAGTCTATGTGGCATTCGGCATTCCTTTTGCAGTATTACAATTCGTAGAGAATTGCTTTTAGAGGCAAGGAGAAAAGTTGTATCATATAGTTCTGGGTATTATTATTGTTTAGAATGTAAAAAATAAAGACCATTCGTAGTTTACTGTTAAAGTGACATGACATGACCGATTAAGCAAAGATTGGAACTTTTGGTGAAAAATAAAAAACTGTGTGTTAATACAACAACAATTTGAATCTAAAAAAGACATTTTATAAATAGTAAAGGTAATCATATAAATTTGTACGTGCTATTATATTACTGAAAGTCTCTAATGATTTTTTTCTAAATCGAGGCAAAGAATCAACGCCATCTACCGTTACCACCGAGACTATAGGTTATCAAGATATTATAAACCTATTATAAACCAAATGTTGTCTTTAGATGGCGCAAAAAACTATGAGAACCATTTATCTATAACTAAGAAACCTTCTTAAAACTTCATTGCGATTTTGTATAACTTTTGGTTGGTAAAATCTTACTTGGGGCAGAAATAAGGTTTATTGTAAATGTTTTTGTTATAGTTTTAAACAATTACATCCAAAATTTGCTGTGTTTTTACAGCCGAAAAGTAAGATAGATAGATCAATTTTGGGGACAAAACAAGACCACCTAGTGTAGGTTTAGATATATTTACCGAATTTGAATTTGGTAGTGTAGACCAATCATTGATAAAATAATAATTAACTTATATTCATATATAAACTTACAAAAAATAATCATTTTTATTTGAATATACCCTGTATTCAAATAAAAAATATTCTTAAATATGAATAAGAAATTTATAAAAACGTTCTATCACAGACGCTTTGTGTTTACAATACCGGGTGCTAAAAATAAGTTCTTTTGTAATCATTATTAAGTATCTGGGAAAGCTTTTAGGTTTCAGATTTTCATGCTTTCATTTGCTCAGTGAGTGAGTGAGTGAAAACAAGATAAACAGATAATACTATAAGTAGGCCACGACCTGACAACAATTAATACATGCTTTAATTATTACTATATTCACTCATCAAATAAAACTTATTTTCCGATCAAAATAAAACTTTTTTGTATAGTTTTCCGATTTTATTACTCTTCAATAATGAATCGTGTGCCTTCAAAAATATCCCTCCAGGAATCTTTCAGCCAGATTACCATGTGCTTGGCGTCGATCAGCTGTGTCGCGCAGTGTTTACGTTTTTGTACAGTGCGGTCCAACATATATATTCCGCTTTTCTCCGGCTCAAGCAGAATCATGGTAAATATTCAATGGTCAGCTTAAATCCACCAAACCCGTCGAACAATGGAAATTGGCAAATTTGCACGTTCGATTTTACGTTTTCCCTTTTCTCGGTCTTTCTTTGTTCAACCCGTTAAGCAGAAAAGGGTGATCGCATTTGCTATTTTTGTAGTTTGCCTTTTTAAAAGGGTCAGTAAATGTCCGTCTGCTTTAACATCTTAGTTGTGATCTTATCGTTTCTAAGTATCCAAGCTTATTTTACATTATTATTAAAAAAGATAACAATACTTTTCCCTTTATTTGAAAAATACAGTACAGTTTAAAATAATGCTGTTATATTTCTCTGGCTCATTAACCATTGTTTCGCTTCCCTTGATTGTAATCGTGGAAATATCCCACGAGATTTTTTTCATATTTTCACGTTTCGGGGTCCTAGATGCATGTTTTCTCAATTCTGTCGATCTGTCTGTCTCTCTGCTTGTTAAAACCCTCCAGAGGCACTTTTATTTAAGTTAAATGATGGAAATAGCATAAAATAAGAACCTTTTTTTCGAAATTGGAGGGAAAACCCCTCCCAGAGCCAGTTTTATATACAAAATAAAATAAAGTAAAGAATTTTTTTTTGTTTTTCATATTATTTACATTCAATTAGGTAAAAACTAAAGATTTTTTTTTGGTTGTTAAAAATTTTTATCGTCTCAACCCCCCCCCTCATGTCCCCCCAGAAGCAATTTCTATATACGCCACTGTTACATGAAACAAGCTTTTGGAATCGGAAAAGCTTATTCAAATTGGTTAAGAAATGTCGGAACGTCTGACATTTAAATATCATGTCAAAAAAAACTTTTTGACGAGCAATTTATATGGCAAGACAAAATGATTGTCTAATTTTATTTCCTAGACTATTTACGATTAAGTTATGAAAAATAACAAATTAACAATGAACAAAAACAAAATTTAACAACGAAAATGGTATACTGAAGTACCGAAGCAGTAATTTTATTTAAGTAGGTATGTAGACAAAAAACAGTTGTGGACATGAAAAATGAAGAAAATATATACCATGTACCAAATGAATATGAAGAAGAATAATTATTGAAACATCGGCAATTTGGCAGAGCATATTTTGATTTATGTTGGGCTATAGATCCTTACTCTATATAAGGCCCTCTTAGGAAGTTTATTTTAAGTTAAAGTATTGAAAAAAAAACCTTTTTACATAATTTCACATGTTATTTTTATAAATTTAAAAAAATAATAATAGTATCAGAGAAGCAAAAAACATTGGTTTTATATTGATAAAATTGTTACAATACAAATGTAAAGTCTTTTTGACCCAGCTAAACATTGAAACTGTGATAAAAATTCACTTTTCGCATTTCAGGTTGTCAGCTCAGTTATAATCAACGAAAATGTACCAAAATGCCAGTGAGTCAGTGGCCCCGCGTCTGAATTTTTCCTAAATATAGTAGTTACTAAGAAGTTGATGGAAAACTATAGTTAAGCTTCCCCCACTGAGATGCCAAGAGAAAAATCTGAAAATTGGGAGCGCACAAACTAAATTTACAATAAAGTGCAAAAAATTATTATTTTTTGATGATTAAAAAATTAATTTAAATGAGGGAATTCAAAAAAAATATGTGATAATTAGTTTTTATCTGTAAACTTTCCAAAATACTAAAAACAAATTTAAATTTTATTACCTAATATTTTTACGGTTTTGCAGATTTAGGAAATCGTTTTTTAATTATTTATAATAATTGTTTATTTACTGTTTTTAGTCCGTCAGGTATTATCTTGCTTAGAGGACCTGAAACAATAGTATTGCATTAAAAGCTGTGGAGGACGGAGGACCTATTAGCCCAAAGGAGGACTGTCCTCCCGGCTGGAGGACGGTTGGCAACCTTACTAGTGGGGGTGTAGCTACTTATGTCAATAAATTGCCACAAATTGTCTTATCTTTAAAATTTTGACTTGACTAAGAGCATAAAAACAAAAATTTTCTTTTTTTTTGCTCAATGAAATTCAAATATATCTCGTTTAAAGTTAAAAATATCTGTGAAACGGTAGCTCCTTGAAGGCTAGAGAAAGCATATCCTTTTTACACAAAAATAATATAATCTCATAAGTTTGAAATGTAAAAATGCCTAAAGAAGTAATTCTTATGGGTCAAAAATGTGTTGTTTTTAAATACAATAGTTAAAAATTTGTTTGCAGACTTGCAGATGATTACGAAACTTCTCTTAGTATTTTTTAGTTTTAATTTTGAACCACCCTCTATAGTTTTATTAGTACATTTTATTTTCTGGCCTAAAACAATTTGCATCTAGATTATTCCAAAAAGTTAACGTATTCTTTCTCCAATAATAAATATGTACAGGGTATTCGGATTTGGTTGCAAAAGCTTTAAAAATCTCGCTTATTTTTAAAGATAGAACCTTGCGGTTTTCACGAACGTGAGCTAATTTTTTGTGAAACTCATGAAGCCGTAAACGTAATTTTCTTAGCCTTCTTTGTTTATGAGATACAGGGCGAAATAGAAAATTTTGCATTTTGGGACCCCCCTCGTATCTCGGTTATCCTTTAACTTAACGCAACGGGAAAAATTGCTGCTTATGCAGTTTTTTACGCTGGATCCAGTGTGTTAGTCATATTTTTCATTTGAGTTGTTATTTTTTAGATATGACCCAAAGTTGTGTTTTTTTAAAAGGGACACCCTGTATATTTGTCCAGAAATTGATTTGTCCTTTTAAAATCTTCTCAAAAATATATAATAGTATGGGTCTATTTTAATGAACAACAACAAAAATCCTAATTTTTATAATTATCATCCCAAATTTTGCAGTAGGCCATGCAAAACAATGCTGCCTTTTATTCAAGTTCAAATATGTAATTAAATCTATTTATCAAAATATGTATTGATAATTTCGCACCAAAAAAGTACCACCTACCTAGATTTATGTAACACAAGAACAAAACAGTAATAAATTATTATGTAACAAGCCTTTCAGCAAAAATCAACTGTCGTATAAGAACTACAGTAACCAAGGAAATCAAAAGAACTGTTCAAACTGATTTCCATTTTGTTCTATGCATGCTTCGCACAATTTTCGTATTCGTTTTAGGGAATTAAGCAAAATAACGGGATGATTTTGTAAATAACGAAAATTTTCTCTTATTGCATTTCCTAAATCTTGGACATTATCATAGAGGTCTTTGTAAATTCTATTTTCCAGATATCCCCATAGAAAGAAATCTAAAATCGACAAATCTGGGGACCTAGGGGGCCATCTTATAGGTCCATTTGTTCCGATCCATTGATTGGTAAAATTATTGTCCAGAAATAATCTCGTCATTCCAGAATTGTGGTCAGGAGCACCGTCCTGTTGAAAATAAATTTCGTTAATTTGCACTAGAGGAACATCGTCAAGTAATTCAGGTATAGCTGCCTCTAAAATTTCTATATAGCGATTGGCTGTTAGATTTCCCTCAAATATATAAAATTTTATATGTGTTCCTAATATGAAGCAGGACACATTTAGACCAAACCTGCCCTGCTGTCTCCTGGGAAACATTTGGGGTTGATTTTCCTGGGACCAGAATCTACTATTGTGCCAATTAAGTATACAAGAATTACTGAAATGTGCTTCGTCTGATCATATAACCTTCCTTTCAAAATCTCTAACCATATCGCATCTTTCTCGAAACCAATTGCAGAAGACTACCCGACGCTCTGCATCCCCTGGCTGTAAGTGCTGCACGAGCCTAAATTTGTATGGGTGGTATTTGTGCTTTTTTAGAATTTCTTGAACTACAGTTTTTGGAATCCCTATGCTCTTTTCACTGGCCCTACAAGAGTTTGTAGGGTAAGCATTAGCCAAAACCGTAATTTTCTCAGCCTCCCGATTTTCTTTATTATATGTTTTCGTACGAGGTTTGATAAATGATCCGTGATTAAGTAAATTCTTTTTTATCTGATAAAAAGTGGATATATTAGGTTCCCTCCTTTCTGGATATCTAAATAAAAATTAAGCAATAGTATTTCAACATACCTAAAAATTAACTATTTACCTGTTAAAATAAATCTCAGAAGCCGCTTCAACATTTTCATTACTTAATATAAAACAAGCTAACATATCGTAATTTTCATAATGTTCGAAAGTTGGCTTTTCTTCCATAATAATACAAATATATTTTTACATAATAAATAAATACAAAAAACTAGCGCTATATTTCACATACGCGTACAAAATTGGGAAATGTCATTTGCTTCCAAGAAATCAAAAGAAAACGGCATCGTTTTGCATGGCCTACTGCAAAATTTGGGATGATAATTATAAAAATTAGGATTTTTGTTGTTTATTAAAATAGACCCATACTATTATATATTTTTGAGAAGCTTTTAAAAGGACAAATCAATTTCTGGACAAATATACAGGGTGTCCCATTTAAAAAAACACAACTTTGGGTCATATCTAAAAAATAACAACTCAAATGAAAAATATGACTACGCCACTGGATCCAGCGTAAAAAACTGCATAAGCAGCAATTTTTCCCTTTGCGTTAAGTTAAAGGAATAACCGAGATACGAGGGGGGTCCCAAAATGCAAAATTTTCTATTTCGCCCTGTATCTCATAAACGAAGAAGGCTATGAAAATTTTGTTTACGGCTTCATGAGTTTCACAAAAAATTAACTTAGGTTCGTGAAAACCGCAAGGTTCTATCTTTAAAAATAAGCGAGATACCCTGCTTTTGCAACCAAATCCGGACACCCTGTACATGGTATTTTCTGCACGCCGCTGGCAGAGCCAATTCATATCCCAGTTAATTATATGTACGCCTCGCATAACTTCGCTTCATTGTTGTTCAGCCAGGATTGCCAGGTCAGATTTATTTATTTCAGTAGAAGGATGTTTAAAAATTAAGCAGAAATCAGTAGATATGTGCATATAAAGGGTAAAAAGGGATTTTCGTCTTTTTGGCACAACATATCAATATGTTTATTATAGTATTTTAATTTTCAAAGTCCAACATACTCACCATTTAAATATATAATTCGTTGGCAATTTATTTTATTAATAATTACGTCGTGCCCATGGTATAAGTGAAAACAATTTTTTATAATTAAAAATATATAATAATTTATAGATAGGCCGGAAAATATCAACTTTTTTTAACGTTTCGGGGGAAAATCTACCCCCGTCTTCAGCAAACTAAAATCTCGGACAGAATGTCAATTTAAACATAGATAAAGCATGGGTTAAATAATACATAAATTTAAAGGTGTTATTATATATATATATATATATATATATATATATATATATATATATATATATATATATATATATATATATATATATATACACAGGGCAGTGGTGGCTCGGGGTGAATTATATTTATATCAATAATAAATTTAAAAATAGGCATACTTAAAATTAAAATAAATATCTTTAAATTGAACTTTAAATTCTCTTGTTCAGGTCTACTCTTCGTTCTTTAAAATTGGAAAAATGCTGAATGACACGTTCGTTAAAATTGCACGCATATTGGCGGAACTCCTCAAGAAATAATTTTCTTGATGATTCAAAATGATTTGCCTTTACTTCTTGAAGATGTTCCTCTTCAGTTACGCCAAGAACATTGTGGTTTATGCATGATGGTGCTTTAGCATATTGGTTCGTGAGTATTTAAATAGAGCTTACCAAAATCGTTGGATAGGTCTTGGAGGGCCACAATTCTGGCCACCTACATCGCCTGACTTAAACAGCCTAGATTTTTATTTGTGGGGACACCTGAAAACGCTAGTTTATAGTACACCAATTGAGACATTAGAACAACTAAGAAATAAAATTATTGATGGATGTGAGACATACGGAACAAGCATGGAATCTTTGGAAGAGTTAGCGAATCGATGAGAAAAAGAGCAGAAACCTGCATAGGAGTGAGAGGTGGTCATTTCCAACATTTTTTGTAAGTTAATTAACTATTGTAATATATATATATATATATATATATATATATATATATATATATATATATACAATGAGGGCATACAGTCTGGAAACCTTGAGATATGTCAAAAACTATACAAGTTGGGTAAAAAAGTTTCATATAAAAGTTGTATAGTTTCTTACGTTTAATGATTCAAAAATGTCTTGAAATATACAGGGTGTTTTAAAATCAAGTTACACGTCAAAACTTCAGAATCTCTAATGGAACACTCTGTATATTATTTCGTTTTAAGAATCTACATGACATTCTGATCATATTTTATTAAGCATACCCTATCCCTAAAGTCAACTGTTTTTGAGATAAAAAAATTAGAAAATGTAAATTTGGCTTTAAACAAAATTAACTCATTTCCCTGTGCATAGTGAAACCTGGTAGATTATTTTAGAAGATGATGATATGAAATTGAATGTTTTACTCAGTTATAACTACAAGTCAAATAGCATTAGATTTAAACCTTAGTCAATCATCGGTAAAAAATATTCTGCACACGGCAAAGTATCATCCCTACAAAATAAGATTAATCCATGAATTAAATGAAGACGACTTTGACCGCCGACTTGAGTGTTGCGAAAATATGCAAGAGCGGTGCAACCTGGATCCGTTCTTTTTAAGAATTATTTTATTTTCCGATGAAGCCACCCTTTTTCTTAACGGTACTGTCAACCGACAAAACTGTAGATATTGGTTTACAGAGAATCCCCATTGGGCTCAAGTGGCTCATACGCAATATCCCGAGAAAATCAATGTTTGAGCTGGAATATTTCAAGAGAGAAGGTCCCTACTTTTTCGACGTAAATTTAACCGGCGAAATTTATCTCGATTTTTTGCAACTCGAGTTAATTTCTGACTTAGCTCAATTGTATCCAAGTAATGAGCCTCCTCACCACCTCACTACGCGCTACCTGTTGGGCAGTATCTCAGGGAAATATTTCCTAACAGGTGAATAGGACGTCGTGGTCCCTACGAATAGCCGGCCAGATCCCCGGACTTAACTCCCCTAGATTATTTTCTGTGGGGATATTTAAAGAGCAAAGTTTATTTGAACAGACCTCCTAATATCGATGCGTTGAAAAATCGTATAAGAGATGAAATCCGACAAATCCCACCTACTTTCATTCGAAATCTACAAGAGTTCAACAATCGATTAAGATATTGTCAGGAAGTGAACGGACAACAGTTCCAGCATTTATTACGTTAAAACGCATCATTTAGAATTTTAGACTATCGTTAATCGTTATTAAAAAAATTTTGTAAAACAGTTTTCTGATTTTTTTTATCTCAAAAACAGTTGACTTTAGGGATAGGGTATGCTTAATAAAATATGATCAGAATTTCATGTAGATTCTTAAAATGAAATAATATATAGGGTGTTCCATTAGAGATTCTGAAGTTTTGGCGTGTAACTTGATTTTAAAACACCCTGTATATTTCAAGACATTTTTGAATCATAAAACGTAAGGAACTATGCAACTTTTATATGAAACTTTTTTACCCAACTTGTATAGTTTTTTACATATCTCAAGGTTTCCAGACTTTAGGCCCTCATTGTATATTTATAATTGATTGGTAAATAAGACAAATTTATAAAGTTTTTCCTAAACCAGTGACGTAGTATTTTTTTTGTGAGTATAGTTACAGCTACGCCACTAGTGAAATGATTTTTATATGTGCTTCTATACCGCATTAATATTTCCAAAAATCAAATCAATATGTTTAATAATGCATTGACCATTTTGCTTAAAACAGAAAAAAAAACTATAACACCCTCTACATATATCTTGAAAATCAGGCATTTTAGGACACACGTTTATATGAAATTCGACTTAAAAATTATTCAAGAATAACCTAAGAAGTACACCCCAGTATTTGCTAGATTTTATATGGTGATATCGAGGCTGATGCAATAAAGTTGGTTTTATTTTTTTTTCTCGAGAACGAAGCAAGATGCGAAGAAAATAAAAGGAAAAAAAAAGTCAGTATCGTATATTTTTTTGTCAATAATATTCGTAAGAATACACCCCCGAACGTCACTGGATTTAATAATTTCCATCTAAACAGAGCTAAGTCCGGGATACGAAAGAAAACCGGGCGGTCCTTAAAATAAAGGTTCATAGTCTTAAGCAAGCGGAAAAGTAAAATCTGTGTACGCGAATAAATTTTATGTTATTTTATTTGTTGTAATAGTTTGCCGCGTCACCTATAAAGTGCGCCAGCTAAGCGGTACGGAAAATTAATAGAGGATTTAGTAAATTTCGCACTGGTCCACTTGTAATGGGGATGTGCCTAGAGTCCCCATGCACTTGCCGCTAGAAGGTTCAAGCTATTTCCAGTGGCGCCTATACATTTCGAGCATTTGTTTTCATTTCTATATAAATGCGTTGCGTTGAATCTGAATTATTATTTCGAAGTACCGATGGCGAGCAAAAGAGGAAAAACAATTTGAAGCGGTGCACGTGAAATTATTGCGAACGTTATAGAGGCCTGTACTAGAGAATAGTTTGACTATTTCAATTCAAAATCGAACAGAACGCGCTGCATTTTACACTGGTGTTTGGGAAAGTAGTGTAAGAAAAATTCAAAGAGAACATGATGATCGCTCATGTTCTACTTCACGTTTAAAATCTCCTGGTAAAAAAGACCCCGATTATCATACAAAGATAAAATTGAAGATGGTGATTTTCAAGTTATTCGACGAACAATAGAGGATTTTTACATAAACTTGAAGAAGGTTCCGACCCGCAAACCCCTACTTCGTGCTGTAAAGAAGAAAATAGATTTTCCGTACGGGTATAAAACCTTAAATCGGCTTTTACGATAAAATGGTTTTGTTTGGCGCAAGTGCCAAAATAAACGAAAATTGCTCATTGAGAGACCAAATATTTTTCACTGGCAGGTGAAATATCTATCAACTGTAAAGCAATATAGCCAAGAAGGACGCAATATTGTGTATCTAGACGAAACCTGGGTAGATAATGATATGACAGTGAACAAATGCTGGCAAAGTGAAAGTGTTGTTCAGAAGCCGGATTTGTTCTAGGTGCTGCTTCAGTTTTAGAATTAGGATGAAAAAATATGTTTTCTCTTTAAACTTTACCATCCTGTATCTCAAAAGTTAAGACTTTTAGGACATAAAAACACCCCCTTTAACATCAGCACGCACCTAGGAAACGCCCTGTATAGTACTTCACAATGACGGCCCCTGTATAAAGTAATATGACAAACGGAGACAGACGGCCATTTTTGGCATACCCAAGTAGCCCAAAGTCGAACTGCCTAAATTAAAATTTTGATAAATCTCGTTCACTGGATCTAATGCTGGCTGCCCTTGTAAAATCTGGACTTGTAAATCGTGTATCACTATACTGGGTGGTCCAATAATAGTGGACGTAGATCAAGAAAAATCAAAATTAAATCATTTTAAAATTCGAAAGTTCGCCGTTTTTGCAACACAAGAGAAATATAGAAGCGCGGTACATACACGAAAGAAAACAGACAAATATAGATAAAGGTTCATAAAGCATAGTAACATTTTTTAATTATCTGAAGTGCGTATAGTCAAAAATGAGTGCCATATTATTTAAAGAACGACGGGACACCACTGGTTTAAAGAGATTTCTTGGACGACCTTCCTAAACCAATTGACTCCGCCCGGTTTTCTTTCGTGTCTCGCACTTTACATTAGCCCCTAATCATTTCAAATGACACTGCCAAATTTTAATGAAATCGATCAAAGTATCTTTAAGATATTAATAAAAACCGATTCAAAAAAAATAATTTGACACTCAGTATCTTAAAAACCATACATTTTAAGACACAAATTTATTTGAATTTTTCTACCTAGAATTGGTCCAGAATTTTAGAGCACTCGTTATATGAAGTTTATTCGACATAAAATTTGTTCAAGAATAGCCTATTAATATGCAAAAGAAGTACCCAGTTTTTTCTAGATTTTTTGTGGTAAAGCAAGGGAGATGCAATAAACTGGCTTTTATTTTTTTCTCGAAAACGAAGCAAGATGCAAAAAAATGTCAAGAGACCAAAACGTGTTAGTTTTAGTTATTTAATTAGAAAGAATTATAAAAATGAGGAAAAAGTCAGTGGCGTACATCTCTTTTCCAAAATTAACACATCAATGTAGTTATAGTAAGGGAGCCAGCACTGATTCCAGTGAACAAGATTTAACAAAATTTCAACTTACGCAGTTCGACTTTGGGCTATTCGGGTATAACAAAAGTGAGCGTTTGTCTCCGTCTGTCATATTACCTTGTACAGGGGGCGTCACTGTCAAGTACTATACAGTATTCCTAATTGCGTGCTAATGGGGATGATTCTTGGACCTTTTTAAGAAAAAAGTTTAATATGAACCTAAAAGTCTTAACTTTGGAGATACAGGGTTTTAAAAAAACATTTTTTTTAAATTCTAATTCTGATGCTATTATAGATAAATAACTGTGTGAAATTTGATACACTTCTTTTATGCATAAAAGGGCATTTTTTATTAACAATCAATTTTTGAAATTTCTACCTGTGGCGTGCATATGAAATTAACCTGGGTAAATCCGTATGCTCCTTAAAATATACGGATAGACATGTATCAAATTTCATGCAGTTATCTACAATAGCATCAGAATTGGGATGAAAAAAAACGTTTTCTTTTTAAACTTTACCATCCTGTATCTCAAAAGTTAAGACTTTTAGGACATAAAAACACCCCTTTTAACATCAGCACGCAATTAGGAAACGCCCTGTATAGTACTTCACAATGACGGCCCCTGTATAAAGTAATATGACAAACGGAGACAGGCGGCCACTTTTGGCATACCCGAGTAGCCCAAAGTCGAACTGCATAAATTAAAATTTTGATAAAGCTCGTTCACTGGTTCTAATGCTGGCTGCCCTTGTAAAATCTGGACTTGTAAATCGTGTATCACTATACTGGGTGGTCCAATAATAGTGGACGTAGATCAAGAAAAATCAAAATTAAATCATTTTAAAATTCGAAAGTTCACCGTTTTTGCAACACAAGAGAAATATAGAAGTGCGATACATACACGAAAGAAAACAGACAAATATAGATAAAGGTTCATTAAGCATAGTTACATTTTTTAATTATCTGAAGTGCGTATAGTCAAAAAGGAGTGCCATATTATTTAAAGAACGACGGGACACCACTGGTTTAAAGAGATTTCTTGGACGACCTTCCTAAACCAATTGACTCCGCCCGGTTTTCTTTCGTGTCTCGCACTTTACATTAGCCCCTAATCATTTCAAATAACACTGCCAAATTTTAATGAAATCGATCAAAGTATCTTTAAGATATTAATAAAAACCGATTCAAAAAAAATAATTTGACACTCAGTATCTTAAAAACCATACATTTTAAGATACAAATTTATTTGAATTTTTCTACCTAAAATTGGTCCAGGAACTTTAGAGCACTCGTTTATATGAAATATATTCGACATAAAATTGGTTCAGGAATAACCTATTAATATGCAAAACAAGTACCCAGTTTTTTCTAGATTTTCTGTGGTGAAGCAAGGGAGGTGTAATAAAGTGCTTTTATTTTTTTTCTCGAAAACGAAGCAAGATGCAAAAAAAAATGTCAAGAGACCAAAACGTGTTAGTTTTAGTTCTTTAATTAGAAAAAATTATAAAAAAGAGGAAAAAGTCAGTGGCGTACATCTCTTTTGTCAATAATATTCGTGAGGGTGCACCCCGGGACGCCACTGATTTTAATAATTATCATCTAGTTAGAGCTAAATTGGCCTCTTATCATTGCAAATAACATTGCCAGATTTCAAGAAAATCGGCAAAAGGATCTTTGAGATATTAATTAAAACTGATTTTTAAAAAAACTTTGACACCCAGTATCTTAAAAACCAGACATTTTCAGACACATGTTTATACGAACTTTTTTACCTAAAATTAGTCTGGGAATGCACCCTTAAAGTTATGACATACCATTAAGTAACACCCTGTATGTTTATTAAATTTTGAATTTTTTTAAATTTGTAACTAACGGATTTATATATTTTTTTTTCGGTAGATTTCCTAAGCTGTCAGATAAAATTATGAATCAGTAGTTTCAGTTTTCTACTGGTTCATAATTTATACTGAAAAAGCAATAGACCTGGCAACCCTGTGTTCAAGCGATAGGCCGACCGGATAGCTTTTCTCTCCGGGCGGACGAACTACTAATCTGATGGCGATTGACGCAGGCCGAATGACAAAGAACAGGCCAGTTGCGACTGAAAGCTGGAAATATCACTTGAGTATAGAATATATATTTTCATGGCTACCCAAGTCGAGACATATAAAACGATTCTCAGTGAATTTATAGATTTATACAAGAGCATGCCTTGCCTATGGAAAGTCAAATCGAAAGAATACCTGGACAGGAATAAAAAAGAACGGGCGTACGACGTATTAGCGAATAAATTGAAGCAGGTCGACCCGAAAGCCGACCGAGAGAAGGTCGTGAAAAAGATAAATAATATCAGGAGTTCCTTCCGTAAAGAATTGAAGAAATATCAAGCGTCGAAGCAGAACGAAAGCAGACCGGAAGAAGTGTACACGCCGCGTCTATGGTATTTCGATTCGCTTTTGTTTTTGACGGATCAGGATCAGGACGAATCGGAGAGGGCCAATAATAAGTCTCCGGCGTCGTTTTTTGACGAGCCAGATGCTGTCCAAGATTTTGATGAAGTAAGTTTAAACGAAATTCATTTACTTTAAGTTTTTGACACTATAAAGAGCCTGTATACCGGATGCCACCAATAAGTGACTCATCTTAGCCACATTTTTTTCTTTGCCAAATTATTTTAATGAAATTATACTATGACAGCGTTGCCATATCTTCCTTTATTTCCGAATTTCTGGTGATGTTTTTAAATTGTTATATGTAAAATGTGATAAAAAATAGCTCAAGATGTCAGAATTATTTCAATGATACGTGGTTGTACTCTGAATGTCCCAACGAATCAAAATATGCGAAATTTCGGAAATAACAGAAGATACGGCAACGTTATCATCTGTGGCGTATATAGAAATAGCTTCTAGGGGGGGGACGCTTTGTTGAGACGATTAAAATTTTCAAAAATCAAAAAAAAGTTTAGTTTTCTTTACCCAAATGAGCGTAAATAGAACCAAAAATAAAATTCATTAGTTTATTTTAGATGTAGATAAAACTGGCTTTTGGGGGTCAGTTTTATCTACGAAAAAGGTTCCTAACTTTATACTATTTCTATCACTTTAGCTTAAATAAAAGTGACACCCCCTTATATACGCCACAGGTTATCATGGAAAAAATGTAAAATTAAGTCTTATTTAACCTATCAAAGCTTAATGTTATTATTACCTTAGCAAGGAAAAGAATTATAAGGCTGAGCCACTGATAAGTAGGGAAGGGTACCATGGCACCTTTTTGATTTTTTTAAAACGTTATATTAGGCCGCCATGTTGAATTTTTACCAAAAACGTTACAACTTCATCCACATATGACTTAAAATTTTGAAAAGAAAATTGAAATTAATCGGATAAGCAGTTTTCAAACGGACAGGCATTTCTTTGTACCTTAAAACTCAAAGATCTGAGAGAGTGTTTTTTTTGCAATTACAATAGTCTCTTAATGTTTAAAAAAAACCTTATTCAACTCATGACTTTAAATTCTGCAGAAAAATTAAATATGATGCAGGATTAAACTGTTACAAATTCAATATGACGATATATTTTAAACTAGCGGGTACCCGCGACTTCGTTTGCGTATATGACTATAATGAAAGGGATTTATAATCCACGTTTGTTGTTGCATTCTCTGGCTGTAAAATAGCCAAGCTACTACGCGTGAACAGCCATGTCAAACTCAAAGTCACTGGTGGGCCAAAAGCATGCAGACTATCGACTAGGTGGACCGCAAAACCTTCTCTTAAAGAAGACAAACTACTAAAAATCTTGAGAAAAAGCACTATTATAGGACAAGTCTGTTTATTAAATTTCCCATAAAAAGGACATTACAAAAAACTACAAATACTAAATTCTTTCGCCAGATATTTGACATCTTTTGTCTTTAATTAAGTGGTCTACTTGTGCCACGAATTTATCGGCGGAAATAACTTTTAAAACTGCGTCCAAGTGTGCGTCCGTCAATCGCGATCTTACGGGAGATTTGTTTCGTTTCATCAAAGAAAATAGTTGTTCACACTAAAGGTACTTCCAAACATTGACAGGATTTTACAGGCTCATTTCTTGTTATTAAGCAGGCAAGTACTTATAAAATTCAAAAATACCAACACTATCAAATTTTTGTTTTAAATGGGTCTGTAACTGAATCTCAATTACTTCCATTTGTGAGTGAGGGGGAACTTTATCAATATCGATAGCGAAAAGACCAGTAAATAGAGAAAAATTGTTTTCTTGGGTCTTAAAATCCTGAAAACGTTTCTCAAATTCTGCCAGAAGGCTTTTCATTTTCTCTGAATATATTTTGTATGATATTGGGACACTTGTGCTTTCCTGATACGCCTTGCAAGTCAGAAAATGTGACAGATTATCCTCTGCTAACTGTTTTTCCCACATCATCTTACACTTGAAAGCTTTCACGTGACCATGCATATCTGTAATAACTTGACGTGGTCCTTGCAATTTCGTATTTAAGTCCGACAAGTGTTTTGTGATATCTACCATAAATGAAAGATCTTGTAAAAAAGCTACATCGCATAATAAGCTGACATCTTCTCCTTTTGTTTCCATAAAAACGCGTATTTCTTCTTTGAATTTCCAAAACCGGTCGAGTACCATAGAACACGAAAGCCATTGCACCTCTGCATAATATGGTAAACCAGTGTACTCACTTTTTAAATCACGTAAAAATGCAGAAAACTGTCGCTGATTAAGGCCTCGTGACCTTATGAAGTTTATAATTTTTTTCACTGACTTTAAAAGACTTTCCAACTTGATCACTTTTGAGCATAAAACTTCTTGGTGGATTATACAATGAATATGATAAAATCTGGTTTGTCACTGCCCGTTTCTCTGATTTTTGTCTGTAATATTTTAACGAAGCCATTTTTTACTCCGGTCATTGAAGGAGCTCCGTCTGTTGCAACGGAACACAGTTTTGACAAATCTAAATTGTACTTTTGCAGAAGTCCATAAACAGCATTGAAAATATCCTTCCCAGTTGTTGTATCATGCAATGGTACTAATTCCAGTAATTCTTCAAACACATTGATATATGTATCAACCGCACGAAGAAAAACAGCGAGTTGCGCCACACCACACACATCCGTACTTTCGTCACAGGGAATAGAACATGCAATTGAAAGAGTCTGATTTTGTTTTTATCTAATCACTTATATTGGCAGCCAACTCAGTAACCCTTTCAGCGACAGTATTCCGAGACAAGGATATAATGAAATGCCTTCACGCTCCCGGACTTACAATTTCCGCGGCCTTTACAAGGCACTCTTTTATAAATTCAGCTTCAACAAATGGTTTTGAGTGTTTCGCGATCAACTCCGACAGTACGTAGCTCGCTTGAAGAACAGATTCATTTTCTTGTTTTGGTTGTGTAAACTTAAGCTGCTGATCCTTCAACCTTGATTTTAACTTATTTAACTTTTTGTTGTCTGACCATGCCTGTATACTTGTCAAACATAGTTTTATGAATATCATAGTGACGTTTTATATTATATAATTTTGGGACACCGACTGTACTATTACAAATCAAACAAATAATTTTTTCTTTCACTTCACAGCAAAAAAATTGTAATTCCCACTTTTCTTGAAAGATACGATGCTCAGCTACAAATTTCCTCTTACTTCCACTTGATTTTTAAAGAGACATGTTAAAAACTGTATCCGAAATAAATTATAATAGTAACTCTTCTGCGCCTTACACCGCCACCGTACTGAACTTCCCGAACTGCATCCGAAATAGATTTGGTTGGATTAACTTGAAAATAATTTATAATGGCCTGGTCTCGATTTCTTCTTCTTTGTATATTTCTTTTTCTATCATGTAAAGTTTTATTTTCCTCAAATAGGTTTTTTATCCTTAGAATTATATTGATGGATATATTTCTATGAAAATTTGCAATAAATCTTCTTCTTGCTTCTCTTGCATTTTCTTGGCACTTGTAAAATAGCATAACAATCTGTAGTCTCTCGTCCAAAGAGTATTTCATTTCCATCAGAGTCATATATATATTTTTTAGGTGAAGACTTCGACAATAATTAAAATAATGTCAATTTTTATTGACAAAGCATTCAAACGTCATTTTACCTTGATCACCTATACCAACCTATCGTATATCTTAAACAGGTGAAGCTAAAATTTTAGTTTGTAAAACATTAAAATGTAATATAAACAGCTATCGCAAAATCAAATCTTTTAATCAGAACGGACATAAAAAAAATCACTCTTTCCAAAAATCGTATAAAAAACGATACATTCCATTTAAAAAACACCTGATGCATAGCGTAACTCTTTTGTTTCTGGTTCAAATATTTTTTCGATGATATTTTTGGATTCTACAAGAAAAAATACATCGATTGGCTATTTTGAATTTTTCCAAAATACAAGGAAGGTCGAAAATAGGTCCCTGTTCAGTCCTCGCTGGAACACCCCGTACAATTGTACATTTTATTATACCAATCGTTGTTGCAGCGGCGCGCGCTTTCAAAAATGGGCACACACTGGGCCGCATGTTTGACATGGCTGCTCTAGAGCATGCGACATTGAGCTGACCATGGGAAAAACAATCGTAGCGCAAGTATACTCTAGATCTACTTAAGGATTGCCCTTGAGCTTTGTTAATTGTCATGGCAAAACAAAGCTTTAAAGGAAACTGTACACGTTTAAACTAAAAAGGATAGTCTAACGGAATTAAACGGATACGTGGTATAAAAACTGTTTCTCCCAGACCAGGGTCAGAAATAATAGTAGACTCTATTACATTGTTTTGTAATGTTTTAACCTGTAGCCGAGTTCCATTACACAATTTTGGTGGTTTTAAATTTCGAATAAGCATCACTGGTGCCCCCACTTTTAAAGTTAACTCATGAGGAGGGATTCCTGAAGGGTTTAGAGAGTGTAAGAAGACGACAGGATAATTAACCGCATTTTCTTGGTCTATAACTACATCTATTGAGTAGTATGTTAATTGTAGAGCAGTAATTTTTTCCAATAAAGCTAGATTTATTTCATGTGCTGTGCTATTTTTTGGAGTTCATATAGCTCGTTCTTTAAACCAAGAAGCGGTTTTATTTTGATAACTTTCGAGTCCACTATAAACATTTAAGGGGTAGTTTCACCCTCTTAGAAACTGAATTTCGAAGAATTCCTTCTTATCGAACCTCTGCACTCTAAAATCAAGCTGTTTGCACAAGCTCAGCTTTCTGCGGCAAACGGTTCGAGAAAGATCGCAAAAATTAATCAAAGACCCGATTTTTTCATAAAAAATCTTAAAATATGTAATAAAATAAAATAAAAAGCACGTGTTCAAGTGTTTTTCCGAGTAAACTCCGAGTTTTTTAAATAAAAAATATAATATTGAAGGGGTGCCCCTTGGACACCCTGCCACGGTTTTTAAAAATTTTTAAAATATGTAAAAAATAAAGTATAAAGCATATTATGTTCAAACGTTTTCCGAATAACTAACGGCTTTTTAAATAAAATATATTATAATATTTAAGGGATGGTTTTACCCCTTTGAACCCATGTGTGAATTTTTTTAAAATCCTAAAATATGTAAAAAAATAAATTAAAAAATACGTGTTTAAGCGTTTTTTCAAAAAACTAACGGGTTTTTAAATAAAAAAATATTGTATTATTTAATTAGTGGATTCATCCCTTTGAATACCCTGTATGAGTTTTTAAAAAGTCCTGAAATATCTAAAAAATAAATTAAAAAACATGTGTTCAAGCGTTTGTCCGAAAAGTGGACCGTTTTTTAAATAAAAAATATTGTAATTTTTAAGGGGTGGTTTCACCCCCTTGGAAATTTAGTTTTGAAAAATCCATTCTTATCGAAAATCTACACCCTAAAATCAACCTGTATGACAAAATTCAGCCATTTACCTCAAGCGGTTTGAGCTGGAGCGGGATGAGTGAGTCAGTCAACTAAGTCTTTTATATACAGGGTTATTCACGCAACCCGTTCATTAAAAGTTTTTGATGATGCCATTTAGTAGATAAAATTTCAAATTTTGGGATTAAGGTAAGGTCAAGGGGTACTTCTTTTTTGAAATATTTTCAACTTCCTGTCACTTCCGGTTTAACCGGAAGTTGGTATCAACTTGCTTATTTTAAATGGAACACCCTGTATTTTATGATATTTTTGGATTCTACGGAGAATTTTAATGCTATTTTATGTAGTATGTCCTATACCTAGGTTCAAGCGTTCTTAAGATACTTGACCTTGAACCAAAAATGAGCATTCGGGGTACCAAATTTGAAAATCTCATATTTTTGTAAGTTTTGAAGATATAATCTTCATATTTTGATTTTTTGATCATTTTTGATCGGCAAATAATCTTAGGTTTCTATTTTTTTTATTGAATTTGTCTATTTTTATACAGGGTGTCCTAAATTCAGCGTCAAACATTCACATTTTCAAAGCCGTTAAAGTCCGTTTTTTTACACATATAACTTTATGCACTATCAAATGTAGAATTTAATTTTCTATCGAACTGTATTAAGGTTCCCTATACCTATTCGTAACCCTTTTCGAAATAATCAGGTGTTTATTAAACTATGATATGTATTTGCTAAATGCTTACACCTTCCCGTAGTAAGCCATGGAAAAACAATTGTTGTGCTTTTCTATTCAACATGACAGCTGATTTGAAACTTTTAAATTAAAATAAAATAACACTCAAAAGCTAATATTCTCAATTTATTTTATATTCGCGGAGAATGTTACAAAATATAGGAGAGAACGTGCCATGTTTTTAATGAAAAACATCCTCATTTATCGCCATTGAACAAGAGAAAATTGAAGAGGATTGAAACGAAATTTTTTCGTTTCGGAAAAGTTAAAGTTATAAAAAATATAATAAATTATTTTTAACCATATCTACTCTACTAAGTTCGAGACTGTTCCAAACTTGTTTTAGTGAACTTAAAAATTATGGCAATCTAACAATCAACACTAAATAAAATAATAAAACTGAATTATAACAAATGTTCTATATGCTGTCCGTTCATTTGAAGACACATTTCAATTCTTCTTTGTACAGTTGCTGTGGCCCGTTGAATTTGTCCGTTTTCTAATTCGGCAGAAGCTGTTCGTATCCTGTCGAGTAAATCTTGTTGGTTATTTACTGGGGAAGCATAGACTTTACCTTTGATGAATCCCCATAAATAAAAGTCTAGGGGTGTTAAATCAGGCGATCGGGGGGCCATCTCCAAGGGCCATTGGGACCAATCCAGCGATCTTCAAAAATTCGGGATAATTGGAGATAAACTGCAGCGGAATTATGTGCTGGTGCCCCATCTAATTGATGCCAATAATTTTGCAGCTCACCAATAGGAATTTCTTCTATAAATTCAGAAACCGTCCCTCGTAGAATTTCCAAATACTTATCACTGTTTAAATTGTCTTCATAAATACGGTACCGCACCTGATCATTTAATACCATACCGAAAACATTGAAGCTAAACCTCTCTTGAGAACGCGTTTCGCGTAAAGCGTGCGGATTTTCTGCTGCCCAGAAATGTTCGTTTCTTCTATTTATTATTCCTTCTCTAGAAAATTTCGCTACATCGGTCCAAAATATTTTTGAAAGGAATTGAGGGTCCTCTTGAATTTTCAAAAACATGAATTCGCAAAATTCTACTCGTCGGACGTCATCACCAGGTCTCAAGGCTTGCACGTTTTGGAAGGAATAAGGGTGCATATGATGTTCGCTCAAGCTTCTTTGGACAGATGAAGAAGAAATTCCCAAATCGTTTTCTGCAGACGGTATTGAATTTTGCGGGTTTGCGTGGAAATAAGCTAATGTGTTTATTACGTTATCCTCGGCATTTGTCACTGGTTTCGGAACATTTTTTATAACTTTAACCTTGCCAAAACGCAAAAAGTTCGTTTCAATCCTCTTGAATTTTGACTTGTTCATTGGCGGCAAATCAGGGTGGCGTTCATTAAACACACGACACGTTCTCTCCAAAATTTTATAACATTCTCCATAAATATAAAATAGATTGAGAATATCAGTGTTTGAGTATTCTTCCATTTCGATTTAGAAGATTTAGTTTATCACTGACAGCTTTCGATAAATAACGCATAGTAATCATCTGTCATATTGGATATTGGATCTCAATTGTTTTTCCATTGCTCACCATTGGAACATGTAAACATTTAAGCAAATACATACGATATTTTTATAAAACCCAATTATTTCGAAAATGGTTACGAATAGGTATAGCGAACCTTAATCAAGTTCGATAGAAAAATAAATTCTACATTTGATAGTGCATAAAGTTATAGGGTGTCCCATTTAAAAAAACGGTTTTTAGCGGCTTTGAAAATGTGAATCTTTGCCGCTGAATTTAGGACACCCTGTATAAAAATAGACAAATTCAATAAAAAAAATAGAAACCTAAGATTATTTACCGATCGTCTGCAAAATATGAAGATTATATCTTCAAAACTTACAAAAATATGAGATTTTAAAATTTGGTACCCCGAAGGCTCATTTTCGGTTCAAGGTCAAATATCTTAAGAACGCTTGAACCTGGGTATAGGACATGCTACATAAAATAGCATTAAAATTCTCCGTAGAATCCAAAAATATCATAAAATACAGGGTGTTCCATTTAAAATAAGCAAGTTGGTACCAACTTCCGGTTGAACCGGAAGTGACAGGAAGTTGAAAATATTTCAAAAAAAAAGTACCCCTTGACCTTACCTTAATCCCAAAATTTGAAATTTTTGTCTAAATGGCATCATCAAAAACTTTTAATTAACGGGTTGCGTGAATAACCCTGTATTAGTATAGATTATCCCCATATGTACCAAAACTAAATTTGGTCACCCTTCACTATTCCTAATAAAAGGAAAAATTGATAACGCAAGTTCCAGATAAAAGAAATTTACCCATTTGTTCTAAATAACACGCTTTTTTTAACTTGTGAGAAAAGCTTTTTTTATCGATCGACTATGTACAGCAAAAGTAGGTCTAATAGCAAATTAATCATAGTTCTTACCACTTCACGTACAATCGTTTTAATTTTTTTAGGACGATCCTGACAACAAAGAAGACCCTTTTGCCCTTCTAGACGTTACTGTGCTACCTTCCGAAAGTTCTCATTTTCCCGAGAACGGGGATCTCAAAATACCAAAACTCCTAGAAGAAAGAAATCCAAAATTCGGTAGGAAAAGACTGGCTTCGACAGGAGACGAAGACGAATTTGACATCATTGGGAAGAACATAGCAAATAAGTTAAGAAAACTAAGTCCCATCCAGGTTGTAGTTGCGGAAAAACGTATGAACGATATTCTGTTTGAGGCTCAAATGGAAAATTTGTTGAAAAATTCTAACGGACATCCTTCTCTGAATGATTTAATCAAAACTGAAAATATACCTCCGATTTAAGTTTAATTTTGGTTTCCGAAATAATGGGGAATATAGGTACAGGGTGTAGAAGAACTTTGGAAGATGATTTATCTCATAAAAAATACGAAAAATTAGTGTGTGGCTTGGTTTTATAAACAATGTTATATGTTTTCATTTTTTTATACACATCAGATCATCATTTTATTTCCAAAAACGCATCTCAGGTTATAAATTCTATAATGAATAAATTTAAAAAACAATTCTGAGCAAGAACCTCGTTTATATCGTAAAAACAGTTTACAAGTTAATTGTTAAAATATTTGTTACTATCCGACGTTTCGTCTTCGATTAAACTACGCCATACATAAAAATTGTTTTTAGTTTTTATCTCGAAATCCTTGCATCGCACGAAAAAAAGGCAAGGGATCAAATTTGCTCCAAACTGAGTGGGGATTTTAGGAATGATTTTTGTTTTCAGAAAAAGCAGTAGCGTACCATTTTTTCTTCAAGAATATTCAATAAAAAATCCTGTACGGACGCCACTGATAAAGAATTAAAAAATATTTCAAATCAAAAAATGCCTTTTGTTACTCAAATGCTGTTTACCAAATTTAATAAAAATATCTCAAGTACTAAAAAAGTTATGACTAAATAACAATTTTTTTCTTAAAACTTTAACACCCTGTATTTCGAAAACGAAGCATTTGCCAATATATGTTTATATAGAAAATTAGGGCTTATTTTGAATGCAGAATGCGCTGTTAAAGTTTGGACACTGCAATTCGGGACACCCTGTATACATAACAAAAAACTAGAGATATTTTGTTTATAAATATTTTTATAACTTTTGTTCAAAATTTTGATTTGTTGTAAATGCATTACTCAATACAGTGTACTTAATATAATTTTTAAATTTTAATATAAATCCCAATCGCAACATCACCACCCATACACTTACTCTGTACTGTCTGGCGAGCCTATATTTCAATCTTTTTATAATTCATTCTTTTTCGTAACCATACAATAACTTACAAAACTGAGAGTTAGTCATTAAAACTTTATTTTTCACGAGTGGAGATTTAAAGAAAAACATATGAACATCGGCACCTCTAAGGTAAATTATTATCACAAATTTATTAGGATTTTTTTAGCAGAAGTGTTTTCATTTAAACTTATTTCTAAATCAAAGTTTTTGCGACTTTTGAAAACACCATATAATGAACCTTTTTGGAGTTTAAAATTAGTCCGTTGAGGGTAAACCAGTTATAAAGGCCTATTAGAAGCACTAACACTATTTACACAATTAACTTTTGTAACTATAGTTTAAGTGTCATCGCCATATATAGTAACATTGCTGTGAATCAATTCTATAGGCATGGGATTAACAGAGCAAAGATTTTATCATCAGAAGGCATATTCTTTATTTTCACGTACTGTATACAAATAAAATGGAAAAGAGCATCATGCCAAACCTAGTCGAACGCCTTGCGGAGATCACAGAAAGTTCCAATCGGGCGTTCGCCCGCCTCAAGATACTTCTTCAAGATAAGATGACCAAAATGAAAAAGTAGAGTCCCCTTCAGTGTCGGCTCGTGGATTATATTGGGAGGTCAATAACAAATTTAAAAATAGGCATACTTAAAGTAAAAATAAATATCTTATCTTTAAATTCTGAAGTTCAGGTGTACTCTTCGTTCTTTAGAATTGGAAAAATGCTGAAAGAATCGGTTCGTTATCTGGTTATATTTTTTATATCCAGTAGACAATTAAATGGTTGAAACAACTCTACATAGAATTCTCCTCTTTATGACCGTTTTAATATAGCAGAACCACTGTGAAATATTCGTTATAGAACCGAAACGTAGAATATTGTATAAACGTTTACTAATAAATTTAGGTCACTGCTCTCATATGCATGTAGTTACCAATTTTAAAATACCTACACCACTTTTTACGACTTTTGCATATGTTCAAATTAAAACTTCTATAAAGTCTATTGGAATATTTATATACTATATACATGAATAATAAAAAGCCAAAACTTTAAAGGATTTTAAGTATTTATTTACATTTTCCACGTCACTTTATATATACATCTTTTTATTCAAATGTGCTTAATAAAATAAATATGCTACAATCAAATTATTTACATACATAATGGCTACTATTTAACTTGGATCGGAATAGGGGGAGTAAACCTCCACACGTGTCCAGTACTAATTAAAGGTGCAGTGCTTGCTGAACTACTGTCTGGCGTGTAGCACTGAATATCCACCTTATAAATGCCTGGAGTAAAGAAAACTACATTACATCTGTGACTAGCGACATCTTTGGGCTGCAGGCTGGACAATATTTTCCTGAAAAGACACAATAAACTTTAACTATGTATGTTCTTAAGTAATTTATAACATAATTATAATCCCTGTAGTGTTTGACAAGCTTTTGCCCACCGCAATTCTGAAAGATTCTACGCAATTGCTTGTGTACATGACCTCGCCCACTGTCGTTTCCGACTGTTTCAATTTAAGTCCATATAAATATGATTGGGTATAAGAATAGTTATGGCCAAAAAGTGAAGAATCTGAATATGTGTTACCGGAATCATCGAATCTGCACATGCGCAAATTGTATTGTCAAACATTTTTAGCCATTGTTACAAGATAAGGCTGAAAATAAATACTATTTGCAACAGTTTATATTAAAACTAATAAGTTTTTCTTTAATATTATTTCTGGACGATGTGGTGAATGCGCCTCATATTTTTATAATTCTACTGAAAACTCATCTAGTGATGTTTTAATTCCAGATTCACCTTTATTCAGTAGCAACTGACGAACCTTTGGGAGCTCGATTAAGCTGTCGTCTGAAGACAGAAAGATCGAAACATTTCCCCCAAGAATAATTAAAACAGATGGGCGAATTAAGCTATCTTGTAGGCTTAGCTTTCTATAAAGAATAAGATATTTATAAAACTATATAAATCTTACTTTGAAGCTCCTGAAATAGCCAATCTGGTATCCATCCGATAATTGAGAGTCCCGTTATTGTAATCTTGATAGAACTGGACTGAAAGGGTCAGCTCCTTCAGAGGTGTTTCCAAACTATTGGCAATGGACATCTGCAGTTCTACACAGTCTCCAGCTTCACAGGTCAGATCTTCCTGGGCAGTAAATGTGTCGCCATTTACTTTAACTTCTGCAACATAACATTTTTTAAAATTTTATTTATAATTTAATGATTGGGCTTTTTGCATCTCTACGAAAAAAGACCATTGAATTTCTAATAAGTTCGATAGCTAAAAAGAACTGTATTTCTTATTTTCAAAAAACAGTTGATAAAGTTCTCAACTTGGATTTTTTGATTTACTTAATTGAGAAAAATCTTGTCCATTTTAGTACCCAATATTTTCAGGTTTTAAAATTTTATTCCGAGGACTCGGAGACATCTGTGAATAACCGAAATTTCGCAATATCATTTTACTTTTTCCTGGCGCTAAGCACTAAATAAACACCGAGTTTATTTTATCTATACCCAAAACGGGCAACGGCGTGATATACAGGGTGATTCATGAGCAAATGTCAATACTTCAGGTACATATTCAGGACTAAAAAATTAACATAAAAGTCTATATAAATAAGTGTCCGCAAGGCCTAAGTTCTCGAGATACAGGGTGTTAAAGATTTTATTTAATTTTCCTATTTTTTAAATAAAATCTATGATAATGTAAATAATGGAGTGAAAATTGATATACGGGGGTTTTTTGGTATGACAAATTCGAATCTAATATTAGTATTGCTCTTACTTGTAGGGGGCGCCACCTACATGTCTTTCTACTCCTTCGAACAATCACAACTTTTTGGTATAGTCTTGTATTACATTTTTGAGTAAAACAAATTATTCCCTTGCCATTTCCACGTCAAAAAGGTATACCTGTTAAAAGTGGATACGGGCAACCGTTTTCGAGATATTTGGATTTAAAACAATTTAGGCGCATTTAATTTTTTATCGCAAAATTTTAAAAGTTTGTTATTTTGTCCAAATTTAAACGCATCTTGGCACAAAAGCTTTGAAATGAAAGACTCAGACATAAACTAAACAAAAGGTATTTAATTTTTATTAAAATTGTTATTATTAAGTTGTTTTTAATAAAATCTAAGTTACGTTTTATAATTTTCAAAAATTCCACCTTTTGCTTCTAAGTACAGGTCAGCTCTATGGTGTATAGCTCTGGTTGCTCTGTGGATTAAAAAATCTCTTACAAGTAAACTGTAGTGTGCAGGGGCTTCATCATTCTGCAAATACATGTTTTGTCTTACATTAAGGAGAACATCTTCTAATAGATTTCGCAAGTGATTTTCAAGAAAGTTTAAATATTTTTCTCCTGTAAGACTACCGTCGATTATAAATGGACCAATTAAATGAACATTTAACATTCCACAACACACATTAATGCTAAATTTATGTTGGAAATTATGTTCTACTGTAGCGTGAGGATTTTCATAGAACCACCGGTGTTCATTGTGAAGATTATTTATACCATCACGCGCGAACTGTGCTTCATCAGTGAGCAAAACATACCTATACAACCTTCGATCTTCATTAATACAGTTACAGAATTGCATTCTCAACTCAAAATCACCCTCCTGCAAATGTTGAACCCGTTGTAAATGAAATGGGTATAAACAACTAATGTGAAGATTTCTCCAAGCAGACGATTGTGTAATTTAATAAGTATCTGCAATCCGCCTAGTGCTTATGCTTGGATCATTTTCGACGGCATTGAGTATAGCCTCTTCTACTTCAACGTTGGGTCCCGATTCCCTTTCAGATACAATTTTCGCACTTGGAAACATCCCAGATTCTCCAGCAGTAGTGAAAACTTGTTGAAAAACTCTTCTATCTGGCACCCTTTTATCTCGAAAACGACGCTGGTACTCCGCGACTGCTTGAATTGCGACCCCATTGCAGAAGCCATAGACGAATATCATATCTGCATATTCACGATGCGAGAATATCACAGGCATAATGACGTATTTAGATCTAAAGATTCTTAAATGATTATTGTCAGATAATAAAAATTATGAACAGAAATTGACAGTGACAAAATTTGATCTTATTATTAACTGACATTACTATTGCTAAGTAACAGGAAAACGATGAGAACACCAACCAGCAGTTGTTATGTCAGGCAAGGCACACTTCTATTTTTTTACAATACATGCATACTTTATGTGAATTTGATAAAAAAAAATCACATGCGCCGAAACTGTTTTAAATCCAAATATCTCGAAAACGGTTGCTCGTATCAACTTTTAACAGGTATACCTTTTTGACGTAGAAATGGCAAGGGAATAATTTGTTTTGCTCAAAAATGTAATACAAGACTGTACCAAAAAGTTGTGATTGTTCGAAGAAGTAGAAAGACATGTAGGTGGCGCCCCCTACAAGTAAGAGCAATACTAATATTAGATTCGAATTTGTCATACCAAAAAACCCCCGTATATCAATTTTCACTCCATTATTTACATTATCATAGATTTTATTTAAAAAATAGGAAAATTAAATAAAAACTTTGACACTTACATATTTATATAGACTTATGTTTATTTTTTGGTCCTGAATATGTACCTGAAGTATTGACATTTTCTCATGAATCACCTTGTATATATATATATATATATATATATATATATATATATATATATATATATATATATATATATATATCAAATGGACGAGGTAAAAAAAACGCACCATCGTCACCAAATGTAACTGGGACAGCATCATATTAACTTTTGAACTGTTGTATGATTTTCCCTGTGAAATATTTGTCAAATTATGAATTTTAGGGTAAAAACAATGAGTTAATGCAGTATTGAATTGAATAGCTGGCTAAAAGTATGTTTGGTAGCAGCAGTTGTTCTTATTTAATTTGTATTTTCTGTATAAACCACCTCCAAATCCTCAATTTAATTTAATTTTTATTTTATTTTACCTGCTGTATAAACCCACCTTTAGTATCACTCATGAAAAGTAATCCAATCACACATTTTTTAAATTAAAATTGAAATAAAACTCATGATTACCAATATTTCTGCCAGAACATTAAGAAATATATTTCACAAATATAACCTAACCATAAACTTTCATAAAAAATTAGACCTAGTTCTTTTTAATTTTTAACTAATAACCATAAAAGAAAACTTAAATAAATAACTTAATATTTTGTCATGGAACCATTATGTTCGGTAATGTTGCGCAATCTTTGAAGCATGCTTAAGGCCAAGTCTCTTGTATATTCAGGGGTTATTTCGTTCCAAGCTCGAACGATTGATCGTCGAAGGTCATCTTGATTAAGAGGCTGAAACCCTTCCTAATAAATGTGTTTGGTCATTTGAAAGCGCGCGCCGCTGCACAGAAGGCAAAAATTCAAAATTAGAAAATAAAAAGTCAAATATTGAACATTACGTTTTTTGTCCTTCAAATGCATCATTAAATGCTTAATATGTCCCTACAAACATATTTGTTTGTTTTGAATTTTTCGGGTAACTTATTTTATAGTAGGCTCTGGAAAAATAGTAAGTATATTAAACGTCAAATAGTTTCTATTATTTGTTGATAATTAACGTCAAAATCAGGTTCTTGTTTTGTGAGCTTAGAAAGTAATTTAGTTTTTGCAACAATAGTATGGTAAATATGCAAGGTAAGTACATTTTATTATCTAGTATTTTTTATATAACCAAACGTTTGTTATATATTTTACTTCCACATCCCTTCAGGATGGGAAGTATAGTATTTTTGTTATATGTTTAAGTTGGTAAAGCATATTATTGTCAAATTACACTCAATTACAGTTAAATCGACCGGTATACTGTTGAGATATATTCGGTTAATCAAATCACACTAAAATCAGCTGCAACAAATTGCAATAAATGCTGTTTTTATAACCTTTTATTTAACTTGACAATGTTGACGTATATGCTTTGGACAAATTTTAATTAACATTTGACCAACTTTTACGTACTTACCCGATTACCTTTAAATGTGGTATGTGGCATGATACAATAAATACAAGGTATGTCAGCTGCTTACGTCACGCGTGTGACACGGCAGGCAAGGGCATCTTGATTATTTTATTCATAAAGCTTTTAAGGTAACTTTAAATGTTTTAAATATTATTTTAACCATCTGTAGACTTTATAAAGCTTAAAATACAGATATTTATAAAATTACGACAATAAAATAAGTTTAGACTCAATATTCAATCGTGTTTTCCATTTAAATACATAACAAAAGGCAAACGCTTGCAACCTTAGACAAGGAATTCCTTGTCTAAGCTTGCAACACGCGTGACGTCACAAGCGGAATCCAACCTCGCGTTGCGTGGTAGATATAGTTTTGGGACATAACAATATTATGATGTCATGAAGTTGACAACTCCCCCTCTAAGTGGGTGGAGAGGGGTAACATATAAACACGAGTATAGACATGTTCGTTCAAAATTGGTACAAATGCGTATTTAGGAGCGCACATTACGAATTTTAAAAAATGTGGTTTTTGCAAAGTTTTATAAAACTGACCGATAATAAAACTGTCCGCAAATGGTTCGTTTCCAAAATACAGGGTCAATGGTAAAGTTTTGAAAAAAAATATTTTTTTATCTTGCATATTTACCATACTATTGTTGCAAAAACTAAATTACTTTCTAAGCTCACAAAACAAGAACCTGATTTTGACGTTAATTATCAACAAATAAAAGAAACTATTTGACGTTTAATATACTTACTATTTTTCCAGAGCCTACTATAAAATAAGTTACCCGAAAAATTGAAAACAAACAAATATGTTTGTAGGGACATATTACGCATTCAATGATGCATTTGAAGGACAAAAAACGTAATGTTCAATATTTGACTTTTTATTTTCTAATTTTGTATTTTTGCCTTCTGTGCGCTGCAACAACGATTGCACATAGTGCCATCTATGTTTAGGAGGATGAACTACACATGCTCAACCCAAACGTTATCTGGCTTGTTTCATGAAATTCTATGGCGCAAAAACACAGATGACGCTATCTGAACATTCTGGAAAGAACTCGAGAAATCACAATCCGTATATAAGCCGTGTTCGATTGATTTCAGTCGTTCAGTGTTTAGTCAGTTATGAGTCAGTTGCGATAGATTTTCGAGTTGAGTTGCGCATTTATTGTTACAACACTTAACAGTACTTATTATAATTTATTTCGGATACAGTTTTTAACATGTCTCTTTCCAAACCAAGTGGAAGTAAGAGGAAACTTGTAGATGAGCATCGTATCTTTCAAGAAAAGTGGGAATTAGAGTTTTTTTTGCTGTAAAGTGAAAGAAAAAATTATTTGTTTGATTTGTAATAGTACAGTCGGTGTCCCAAAATTATATAATATAAAACGTCACTATGATATTCAAAAAACTATGTTTGACAAGTATACAGGCATGGTCAGAAACGAAAAGTTAAATAAGTTAAAAATCACGGTTGAAAGATCAGCAGCTTATGTTTACACGTCCAAAGTGAATGACGTTGAAGGTGAATTTATAAAAGAGTGCCTTGTAAAGGCCGCGGAAATTGTAAGTCCCGGGAGCGTGAAGGCATTTCAAACTATATCCTTATCCCGGAATACTGTCGCTAAAAGACTTACTGAGTTGGCTGCCAATATAAGTGATCAGAAAAAAACAAAATCAGACCCCTTCATTGCATTTCCTATTGCCTGTGACGGAAGTACGGATGTGTGTGGTGTGGCGCAACTCGCTGTTTTTCTTCGTGCGGTTGATACAGATATCAATGTGTATAAAGAATTACTGAACTTAGTACGATTGCATGATACAACAACTGGAAGGATATTTTCAATGCTGTTTATGGACTTTTGCAAAAGTACAATTTAGATTTGTTAAAACTGTGTTCCGTTGCAACAGACGGAGCTCGTTCAATGACTGGAGTAAAAAATGGCTTCGTTAAAATATTACAAAGATCAGAGAAACAGGCAGTGACAAACCAGATTTTCATCATATTCATTGTATAATCCACCAAGAAGTTTTATGCTCAAAAGTAATCAAGTTGGAAAGTGTTTTAAAGTCAGTGAACAAAATTATAAACTTCATAAGGTCACGAGGCCTTAATCAGCAACAGTTTTCTGAATTTTTACGTGATTTAGAAAGTGAGTACACTGGTTCACCATATTATGCAGAGGTGTGATGGCTTTCGTGTTCTATGGTACTCGACCGGTTTTGGAAATTCAAGGAAGAAATACGCGTTTTCATGGAAACAAAAGGAGAAGATGTCAGCTTATTATGCGATGTACCTTTTTTACAAGATCTTTCATTCATGGTAGATATCACAAAACACTTGTCTGACTTAAATCCTAATCTAATTTCTATATTCGACTCTTTCGGTCTTTCAATGCATGTATCCTCGCCAACTAGCATTTCAAAAAACTCTTCTTCTATCATCGATTACATGGCGTCTGATTTTTCTCCATCAGAGGTGCAATCACAGGTCTATAACTCAGGTCTTTCCGATCACGAGGCGGTAATTTCCAGGTTTAGTTTACCTATTAGGCCCTTACCAAGATCTCGACATCGGGGCAGAATTTTCTCGGCCGCAAATTTCTAAGTATTTCATAATATTTGCTTTAACACCAATTGGAATTTTGAATCTGATAATGTCAACACAAACTTCAGAACTTTTTTAAATAAAACTTTAAGTGCTTTTAACAAGGCCTTCCCGCTTAAGAATATCAAACCTAAGCGGCATAAACCGTGGACCACGAAAGGAATACGAATTTCTGCTAAAAATATGCGCTCGCTCTCATATATAAAAAAATTCACCGACTCCTTTCTTATTCTCGACTATATCTCTAATTATAGGAGGACCTACACTACTCTTATTAAGTCAGCAAAAAAATTACACTACCGAAAACGTCTAACAAACTCTAATAACGTTTCAAAAGAAACCTGGTCCATCATCAATAACCTCAGAAACAAATCAAACCCTGTGACTCAGATCTTGCCAGGGGTAATGATCTAAATGATTATTTTATTAATGTAAGCAAAAATGTTACCTCTAGTATCTCGCCAAGTTTGGACCCTCTTTCGTTTCTCCCTCCTTCAAAAAATTTAGCTGATAGCTTTTTCTTAAGTCCCGTTAGCAACACTGAACTATTGAAGGTAATAAATAATATCAAAAGTAACTCTTCGTGTAGCACTGATGGCCTATCAATTAGAATATTCCTGAACTTGCCACTCCCAGTCATAGAGGCCCTTACAACATTAATAAATGAGTCCTTTATAAAAGGTGTATTCCCTGATTGCCTTAAAACAGCTATAATTATTCCACTTCATAAAGGCGGCGAAAAAACTAACTCTTGCAATTATCGCCCAATTGCACTACTACCAGTGCTATCAAAAATCATCGAAAGGCTACTGAAGAACCGTCTTATGCCATTTCTCCTGAAACATCAGATAATATCCCCGGAGCAGTTCGGATTTCTACCCAACAAGTGCACCAGTGACGCCATGTTCACGTTGCTTAGAGGCGTCTACTTATCTCTCAATAACAACCACCTAACTGCCTCAGTTTTTTGTGACTATGCGAAAGCCTTTGATTGTGTTAGTCATGAAATTCTGATAAACAAACTAAATTTTTATGGAATTTGTGGTACTTTTTTAAATTGGTTCAAATCTTATCTTGGGAAAAGGCAACAACTTGTAAGGGCTAATGGTTCCGATTCTGATTGTAAGTTGATTACAAGTGGAGTCCCTCAAGGTTCAGTCTTGGGACCTATTCTTTTTTTGTTATACATTAATGATATCACGAACCTTAAAATTAATGGAAGAATCTCCCTTTTTGCTGATGACACAAGCATAACATGGAGTGATTTTGATACAACGTCTTTACACTCTAGTATCTCCAAAGACTTGGTTATAATTAAGGCTTGGTCCGATTCCAATATGCTTTGTTTTAACGTCGATAAAACGGTGGCGTTATCTTATAAGGGAACTTTACAACCACTTCAGGTACATAACAGCAATATTGAATACGTAGAGTCGGTTAAATTCCTGGGTTTAAATATAAATAACAACCTAAAATGGTCTAATCATATTGACACCTTAACTAAAAAACTTTCTACCGCCTGCTTCGCCATTCGATCAGTTTCAAAAGAACTAGACGTTCCTTCTGCCAGACTTACTTATTTCTCTTTATTTGAATCCCGCCTCCGCTATGGCCTTCCCTTTTGGGGCTGCTGTACCACCGAGCAATTTCGTAGTATTTTTATGCTTCAAAAGAGAGCCATTCGTTATTTGTTTGGTCTAAATAATAGAGCTCACTGCCAATACTATTTCAAAAAACATGAAATATTAACACTTCCTGCATTATTTATTTTGGAAACGGTATATTTGCTGAGAAAGCATTTAAACACCCTCCCAGAAAGGCCACAACATGTATACCCTACCAGAAACTCTAGGCATGATATTTATCTTCCCATTCCTTCCACAGAATTAATAAAAAAATCCAATTATTTACAACGCCATAAAACTTTACAACAATCTGCCAGTACATTTAAAATCTATCCCTATGCTTGCACAATTTCGAAAAAACACCAAAGCATACCTCATTGAGAGATCATTTTACAGCGTTAATGATTTTTTTTTTTCAGTGAGTAAGTCTCTTTAAATTGTCACTAAACTCGCTTGTTTACTTAAATCTTTTGTGAGTCATGTCCTAACTCGTAGCATAGAATTTTGTAAATCATTATATAGGGAAAAGAACTGTCGAACATTGACTTAAAACTTAATTATTTTTGTTAGGTATTGGATTAAAAACAATTTAATTCTTTTTGTATACTACATTCTACACTAGTTCAATATACCTTCTGTTTAACATCACAATTATTTGTATAACTATAATAACATAGAGTTTAAGGTCGCATAGTTGCAATTTTGATTTCAATGTCATCGAAATTATTCACCTTGTACATGTGTGTTTGTTTACTTTTATAAGGTTATCATGATTCATTTACTGTTTGCAATGTTATGTTATATTCTAACGTGTGTTTTACGATTTGGTAAATTGATAATTTACATTTTTAAAAAAAAGCACTGACCTGTCGAAATTATTTTCGATTAATGTTTTGATATGTCTTATTTTTAGGTATATTTTGCTTTGTCCATAAAATTGTAAAATTTTTCTGCGGCAATAAAGCATACTTTTGTTTGTTTGTTTGTTTGAAATACGAAATTGCAAGGACCACGTCAAGTTATTACAGATATGCATGATCATATGAAAGCTTTCAAGTGTAAGATGATGTTGTGGGAAAAACAGTTAGCAGAGGATAATCTGGCACATTATCTGACTTGTATGGCACATCAGGAAAGTACAAGTGTCCCAATATCATACAAAATATATTCAGAGAAAATGAGAAGCCTTCTGGCAGAATATGAGAAGCGTTTTCAGGATTTTAAGACCCAAGAAAATAATTCTCTATTTACTGGTCTTTTCACTATCGATATTTATAAAGTTCCCCCTCACTTGCAAATGGAAGTAATTGAGATTCAGTGTACAGACACAAAAATTTGAGTGTTGGTACATTCGAATTTTATAAGTACCTGCCTGTTCAATACCAAGAAATGAGAAAATTTGCCTGTAAAATCCTGTCAATGTTTGGAAGTACCTATAAGTGTGAACAACTATTTTTTTCGATGAAAGGAAACAAATCTCCTGCAAGATCGCGATTGATGGACGCACACTTGGACGCAGTTTTAAAAGTTATTTCCGCCGATAAATTCGCGCCACAAATAGACAACTTAATTAAAGACAAGAGATGTCAAATATCTGGCAAAAGAATTTAATGTTTGTAGTTTTTTGTAATGTCCTTTTTATTGGAAATTTAATAATCAGACTTGTCCTATAATAGTACTTTTTCTCCAGATTTTCAGTAGTTTGTCTTCTTTAAGATAAGGTTTTGCGGCCCACCTAGTCGATGTTTTATTCAATCACTGCACACACTTTATTCAATCACTGACACACCTGATATATATTCAACCCTCAACCTTTACAGAAAAACGACCACTCTGGTTTATTTTCTGTGTATATCTCTCATCATACCTCATCCCAAGAGGTCTATACACGCGCAGTGTTCCATTATGGCATGATTGAAAAGTTTTCTCGTCAGAAAATACCACATTCTCCCAGAAATTATACTGGTTTTCACATTTACTTGCAAATTTTAACCTCCTTTGCTTATTAAATTCTATAAGGAATATTTTATTAGAAGCACCACAATTTATTAGGTTTGATAACTACATCGTTCTTCTTGCAGTATTTGCATAACCTGGGAAATTGATTTCTTCTTTAGCCTTTTGAAAAGGACTGTTTCTAAGGAACTGTTCCAATCAGTCTTGATTCCGTGTTAAAACGTTTGGACGTCCCGCATTTGGTATTTCAATGACACCACCATATTCTGCAATTTTTTGTTTGGCTAACAAAACGGTGTTTTTGCTTACATGCACATCTGATGCAATTTCTCTAATTTCAAAAATCATATATTATATATAATTGACAAAGTGTCTAAAAAATGTGAACTTTCTTTCCAGCATAGCTTCGTTGTCTGTGTAGCCATTTTTCTTTAAAGCACTAGATATTACCTTAAGTTCGTTTTGTCTCGTCTGTGTTTCAGTTAGTCGCACGGATCTAGATATTAGAGTATTTGCCACAGCTTGAATTTGTGCAAATCGCACCATAGAGAAAGCTATTAACGCACAGGTTTCCCGAACAACGAACAACAAAAAATATGAGCCGGGAAAACAACGAGTAGTCTTACCATATGTAAAAGGCACAACAGACAAAATCGGAAGAATTCTGAGGAAACACAACATACAAACAATACACAAGCCACAAACAACTACAGGTAAACTACTCGGAAACCCAAAAGATAAAATCAACCACGGAGTGTACAGCATTCCGTGCCAGGACTGTGAAAAGTTGTACGTAGAGCAAACTAACAGGCGAATATCAGCAAGAGTGGAAGAGCATAAACTCAGCATCAGAAATAAACAAACAACCTCAGCTTTATTCCTACATCAGAAAACCGGCCATAAAATAAATTTCGATGGGTGTAGGGAGTTTGCCAATATAGAACATGATAAGACCAGAATAATCCGAGAAGCCATAGAAATTGAAAAACAAGGTGATTTGAATAAAAGGGACGAATCATTAAAAATACCAACGGTATGGAAGACAATAATCGACAAATCTAAAATCGCAAAAACTCAAGCGCAATTAGCGCAACAACAACAGCACCATCCGGAAAACATAAATAACGACCAACGCCTGCGCAGATATAACCTTCGGCCCCGAGTGAGGGTATAAAAGGAAGCGTCGCAGTCACCAACACTTCAGTCTCTATTCGGACGCGAGAAAGAAAGCTTCGAAAATGCCAAATGTGATTTTGGCGAAACGTCAGCAAAACTGTTCTTTTCAGAACGACAGTAGTGAACGGATATATATATATATATATATATATATATATATATAACACACATATATATATATATATATATATATTTGTGAACAATTTTATTTATAATTGACAATTATTCTTGTTTTATTGTATATTAGCCAATATATTCAAATTCCCTGACATGCTCAGGTATTCCATGTCGGGTCGAACCCCTTGAAATATTGGCGATTAAAAAATAATTACCCCATTTTAAAGGAGACATCCTTACAATATCCAACATTCTGCTGTTCAGTGCTATGCCCTTGAGCGAAGCCACGCCCACCGAGTCTGTAGAATTCAGTAGCCATTTTAACTTGACGATATCGGCAATATGTTCGGAACAAATCCTGTTTATTTCGGCTAGATTCTTGGACTGATCGGGCTCTTCATAAAAATCTAAAATTAAAAAAAAAAAGTAAACATTTTTAAAGTTAAAGAGCAGGAATTAACTAAACCAGATTTTTTTTGTAATGATTCTGCTTACAGAGATCTATCAACACTTGTTTTTATTGTTTTATTGCGTATTTTTTTCTATAAAACCAGTAGGTTTTTCAATAACATTTCTGGACGATGTGGTGAATGCGTCACATATTATAATTCCATCGGCCAACTAACGGAAAATGCAGAACAAGATCTGCCGGGCCACCTAGTTATAGGTTAAATAAGAATGTTAGATTTTATCGTATAAGTATCGTATAAACATTTGTTTGGGAGATTTCACCATCTAAAAGCACAGATTAACTGAGAGTAGTATAAATTGACATAAAAGTTCGTCATATTTTTATATTGTTATAGGACCTCTATAGTGCATAAAACCTAGGTTGAGTTTAAATGGTTCAAAATTGAAAAATTGATCAAGGTTGCGGTCCAGGTCACAAAATCTATGAACTTGTCATCAAACTTCTATACAGGGTGTTTCAAAAAACTTACGCCAATGTTTAAATGGAGATTCTTTGTAAACAAGATGAAAAGCTTATATGAACATGGGTCCGCAGATGGGTGTTAAAATTTGAAAAAACATTATGATTATTTTTAATAGTTCTGAAATAGTAAGAGCTATAAGATTAAGATTTGGCACAATATCATAGGTATTTAAAGGCTATATCTTGACAGTATTCAATACTTTTTATTTTAATCATGAGCGTAGGTATATGTAATTATCCCTGACTTTCTTAAGAAAAAATGGTACGCCACTGGTTTTTTAAAAAATATGTTCATCATTTAGGGTAAGTAAAACTAAACAAAAAAACTTCTTAGTATTTTGTGATACAAGTCGTTTTTGAGAAAAAGAACAAATCGTATTTCGATGCATACCTCTGGCACCTCTGGTCCAGTTGAACTTGAAATCAGAATCAAATCTCTACAAAAGTGATTCCTTGTATTGTAAGTTCTATATATTTATACACAATTTCAAAACAATTTATTCAAAACGAAAAAGTTATCTATTACTATTTTATATACCTGACAATTTTGACAAAGGACATCTATCGACTGGCACCGGAACTCTACAACTTTCTTGTCCTTCAATGAGCATTCGCTTAGATGCGGCATATTCTAACTCCATTTCCTGTGTCGTAAGATTTGCCACGTCTAGTACCAAGTAGAACTGAGTACTTCTAAAAATAAGAACATTATCTCGTATTAAAAAATATTTGCTAAATAATAGTAAGATAATTCTAGAGCATTCCTTCGTAATAAAACTATTCTCACTGCAAAAGTTTAACTCAAAACTATATTACATTTTAATAACTTACTTTTCAGCTGGCAATACATCCCAATTTGTTACATGTAGAGAGGGCATTAACTCTATCATGAAAAAAACTGTACTAACTCTACAGTGTTGTGATTGAAATCCTGGTCCCCCACTATACCTAAAATTGGAAGAAAAGCTGCATAAAAAAACATTTATATTAATTACATTGGATATATCTATCAGGTCTTTAATTCAAGTGCAGATTTTGTTGATTTAAACTCCCACAATTAACTTAAGCAGAATACTCTGAATGCTTTTCAAAATTTCAATTCTATTTTAGAGCTGCCTTTGAAAGCTTATTTCCCTTCATCACAACAAATGAATGTAGAAAATTTTAAATTTGGTATTTTAGATTTACATAATGTGCAGTATCCTCCAGATGTACGACATCCATTTTAACCATAAATACAACCAATACTGACTTTAAAACCTGAATTTTTCCAATCATTTTACCACATTTGTTTACACTTGCTTATGTTTACATTTACCTAACATTTTTAATATGTCTGTGATAAACAAAACCTTATTTTTACGCATTTAGTCCTAGTTATTTTTTAAATTTTAAATGAGAGCCTATAGTTATATTTATTTCACTTCATGCCAAAAGATCTAAATAGGTATGACAATGTCAAGTGTAAAAATAAAGGATAATATATGACATTTTTAAAACAATATTAATATTAGGCTAACTAACAGAAAACAATTATTGCAAAATTGAAAAGTAATTTCTAACATTATAATAACTTTTATCAAGAAGTTAACTCTTTGTACTTTTCTTAAATTTCTTGTAAGAAGTTATTTCTCTTAAGCTTGCTGGTAGTTGGTTGTACAGGGTGTTCCAGCGAGGACTGAACAGGGACCTATTTTTGACCTTCCTTGTATTTTGGAAAAATTCAAAATAGCCAATCGATATCATCAAAAAAATATTTGAACCAGAAACAAAAGAGTTACGCTATGCATCAGGTGTTTTTTAAATGGAATGTATCGTTTTTTATACGATTTTTGGAAAGAGTGATTTTTTTTATGTCCGTTCTGATTAAAAGATTTGATTTTGCGATAGCTGTTTATATTACATTTTAATGTTTTACAAACTAAAATTTTAGCTTCACCTGTTTAAAATATACGATAGGTTGGTGGATAGGTGATCAAGGTAAAATGACGTTTGAATGCTTTGTCAATAAAAATTGACATTATTTTAATTATTGTCGAAGTCTTCACCTAAAAAATATATATTTGACTCTGGTCGAAATGAAATACTCTTTGGACGAGAGACTACAGATTGTTATGCTATTTTACAAGTGCCAAGAAAATGCAAGAGAAGCTAGAAGAAGATTTATTGCAAATTTTCATAGAAATATATCCATCAATACAATTCTAAGGATAAAAAACCTATTTGAGGAAAATAAAACTTTACATGATAGAAAAAGAAATATACAAAGAAGAACAAATGGAGACCAGGCCATTATAAATTATTTTCAAGTTAATCCAACCAAATCTATTTCGGATGCAGTTCGGGAAGTTCAGTACTGTGGCGGTGTAAGGCGCAGAAGAGTTGGGGGACTGTTCACAGGACTCATAAATTTAGGCCTTTTCGTATCCTTCCACTTCAGCACCTAACACCGGCACAAAAAGAACTTCGCTTCCAATTTGTTTCTCAAATGGTAATTCGGCAAGAAAACGAAGACCCTGATTTATTCAAAAATATTGTGTGGACCGACAAAGCTACTTTCACAACATCGGGAGTATTCAACAGACATAATAGTCACCACTGGGTCGTTGAAAATCCAAAAAAATCATATTGTTCCAGACTATTAAATTTCAAGGGAGGAATTTTATTCATGTTTGGTGTGGGATAAAAAACAATAAAATTTTGAGACCAATATTTTTTAACGGGACTTTAAATGGGCACAGATATTATGAGTTTTTAGAAAACGAAATTGAAAATTTTTTGGAAGACTTACCATTGGCAGAATATCAGAATTTAATTTGGCAACATGATGGGGCGCCTCCTCATGCCGTGCATGATGTGGTTCAATTTTTAAATCGGCGCCATAACGAATGGATAGGGCGAAATGGAACATATGCTTGGCCGCCCAATAGCCCCGACCTCTCAGTTTTGGATACATTTCTTTGGGGCCATTTGAAGAACGTCGTATACAGATAACGAAACGAAAATATTCAAGAGATCATGGGAAAAATTGTCGATGAAATAAACCGCCTTAACCAGGAAAATCATATTGTAACAGCAAGTTTAGAAAGGTTACAAAGGGATTATCGATGTTGTTTTGAGAAAAACGGCGGTCACATTGAAAACTTATGTTATTAGTAGTTTTATTTTATTATTTAATAATTATTTTTTATTGAATTTCTTTTTCTATCATGTAAAGTTTTATTTTCCTCAAATAGGTTTTTTATCCTTAGAATTGTATTGATGGATATATTTCTATGAAAATTTGCAATAAATCTTCTTTTTGCTTCTCTTGCATTTTCTTGGCACTTGTAAAATAGCATAACAATCTGTAGTCTCTCGTCCAAAGAGTACTTCATTTCGATCAGAGTCAAATATATATTTTTTAGGTGAAGACTTCGACAATAATTAAAATAATGTCAATTTTTATTGACAAAGCATTCAAACGTCATTTTACCTTGATCACCTATACCAACCTATCGTATATTTTAAACAGGTGAAGCTAAAATTTTAGTTTGTAAAACAATAAAATGTAATATAAACAGCTATCGCAAAATCAAATCTTTTAATCAGAACGGACATAAAAAAAATCACTCTTTCCAAAAATCGTATAAAAAACGATACATTCCATTTAAAAAACACCTGAAGCATAGCGTAACTCTTTTGTTTCTGGTTCAAATATTTTTTCGATGATATTTTTGGATTCTACAAGAAAAAATACATCGATTGGCTATTTTGAATTTTTCCAAAATACAAGGAAGGTCGAAAATAGGTCCCTGTTCAGTCCTCGCTGGAACACCCTGTACATATTCCCACAAAAACAGTAAGGACTTTTTTGGAAACTGCTAGTCCTATAGGGAGGTATATAAACGTTTGTGTTGTTTCTTGTACCATAATTATGTAGTTCCAGGTGACAAGAAAATCTAGTGAATTGTTTTTTTAACGAATAATACCGAGTGTAAAATTAGAATGCATGGAAGAGGGAGAACTTTACATGAGTCTAATAGACTTAATGAGAAAACGTTTCTAATTATTCTTTTTTGTAATATAAAAATACTGTTTAAATCTATTGATTCGCCCCAGTAAATAATACCATAGCTTAGATGGATATATGCTAGTACATGTTTATACAAATTGTCATGAAATGGATTTTGGATTCGTTGACAATAAGGCAATTTATCTCACACCATAAAGCAAATTTTTCCAAAATTATATTGGACATTATATTATTTTCCAATTTCTCGAAATTATTATCAGAAATTGCTATAGTGCAGTCATCTGAATAGAGAATTATTCTATTTTTTGTTAGTGACAGAGTCAAGAAATTTTCCAGTAAATAGTAGCGGTGAAATAATGCTTCCCTGAGGTACACCACAGTTTATATTTATTGGGTAATGTATTGTTTTGAAAAGTTTTTCTTAGCTCCTACTTCTTTGTGCTCAATCTAGCAACATTGCATTTTTAGTTTTGTTTGGCATACGAATGCAACAGGCATGTTATCGTGTGTGTGAAAAATGAAACTCATTTTATCTACTTTCAAATAAGTGGCTTTATTTCTAATTCCCAATCAAAACAATCCAAAAGGTTATGGGCCCAGGTGGGAATTGAAAAGACAGTACAGTCGTGTGTCGGAGTACTAGTTTTTTTAGTGATTAAAGTCGGTCGGTCGGTACATTGTTTGTTGTGTACGGGATAAGATGGCGGAAAATAGAGATGTTATTGCGCGAAAATTTGAGGGTGAGAACTACATGCAATGGAAGTTCTAAATAAAATGTGCTCTGAAGGCAAAAGGGCTCTGGGGCATCGCTGATGGGTCAAAAAAGATGCCGGAAAACAACGCCGATGAGCAAGAAATATGGCTCAAAAAGGATGCGCAGGCTATGTATATCCTGACTGCATCGATGGAGTTTAATCAGATAACGCTGATTGAAAATTGCGAAAGAAGTAAAGAAATATTGGATAAACTCGACTCCATATATCTTCAGAAGAGCGAAACCAATAAGATGATAGTGCACGAAAGGTTTCACCAATATAAAATGGATGCAAACGACTCCATTGCACAGCATACTGCAAAAGTAGAAAGCCTTGCGAAGCATGTCAAGGAAGCTGGCGAGCAAATAAGTGAAGCCGTAATCATGATGAAAATAATTAGCACCTTGCCTCCCAAGTTTCGAAATTTTCGACAAGCATGGCTCTCATTGGATGACTCAAAACAGAACATTGCCAATCTGACGTCAAGACTTCTCGACGAAGAAAATAATCTTACCGCCTACAAAGAATACGAAGTTGCAATGGCAACGCTGTCGGTAAAGAATTCGAAAGAGAAGAAGGGAACGCGCTCAAATGTCATCTGTTACAGGTGTAAAAAGAGAGGACACATTATGAGAAACTGCAGGGAGAAGAGAGACGACGCTAATGAAAATAAGCAAAATTCGAATGAGACGGATAGATTTCAATCGCGTGAAAATCTCAACCGTTTCAACAACAGCAGAAGAAATGGCGGAGGTGACAGGAAAATGAATTCTGACTCAGCATTTACCGGAGTGCAAGAGTCTGCCTTCAATGTCGAAGGAGATGAATCCATGTCCATTAGTATGACGTGGGATGATCACTGGCTTATGGACAGCGGCGCATCAGCGCATATGTGCCATAAAAAGGAATTTTTCGAGAGTCTGGATGAAAACACAAACAATTCTGTTGTTTTAGGGAATGGTCAAAGAATTCAAGTAAAAGGTAGGAGCACCATTAGAATCCAGAAACTACTAAATGGTGAGTGGTGGAATGCCTCAAACAACGACCTACTGTATGTGCCTGACTTGAAAAGAAATGTATTTTCTGAAGGAGTGGTTACTGGGAAGAACATGAAAATAATAAAACAGAATACGCACGCAGAAATTTTAGACAGTAGCAGAGTGGTCGCAGTAGCTGCAAAGGACAGTAACAACACCTACAAAATGTTGTTTCGTACAATAGTAAATTTCGCTAATACAGTGCTACAGGACAGTCTAAAAGTGTGGCATCAAAGACTATGTACCATGGCCGAAAAGGGCTATGTAAGGAGGATAAATTTAAGTGACAAAGACAAGTACTTTTGTGAAGCGTGTGCGCTCGGAAAAAGTCACAAGTTACCGTTTAATCAAAACAAAGAACATATTAAATTAAATCTCGGTGAACGAGTGTACAGCGATCTGTGCGGTCCTATGAACGTACCATCTGTGTCAGGTGCGAGGTACTTTATGCTAATGAAAGAGGAATGTTCAGGGTATAGGGTGGTTTATTTTTTAAAACACAAATCGGACACGTTGGAGTGTTTTAAAATTTATAATAATAAAATGAAAAACAAGTTCGGAAAATCGGTCGGTGTTTTACATGTGGACAATGGTACCGAATATACCAACACTGATTTTAAAAACTACTTGTTGCAAGAAGGTATAACCCTGGAACTGACTGCCCCCTACACCCCGGAACAAAACGCAAGGGCAGAACGCGATAATAGAACAATTGTTGAAAGTGCTCGTTCAATGATGTGTCAAAACGACGTGGTAAAATATTTGTGGGCAGAGGCCGTAAATACGGCGGTATATATTTTAAATAGAACGCCAACCAAACAGACAATCGGGTCGACGCCGTACGAAATCTGGACGAATCAGAAGCCATTTTTGGGACACCTAAAAATATTCGGTTGTGATGCGTTCGCGCATATACCAAACATTAAACGCAGAAAACTTGACCAAAAAAGTAGAAAGCTGATTTTTGTCGGGTACGATAAAACTCCACGAACTATAGACTTTTCGATCCTGTGACGAGAAAAATCACTATTTCTCGAAACGTAATTTTTCACGAGAATTTGAAGAAATCGGGTAGCGGAGCTGACAACGCCGCAGACAATATGTCAGCGAGCAACCAATCCGCGACCATGCGTTTCGACGAAGACGATTGTTGTTCTGATAATGACAGCAACGAAGTAAATAATGAAATTCAGCCCCGAAAGTAACGAATATGATCCAGACGATGAGTAACCAGAACCAGAGATACCAGTACTGACGCCTTCTAGAAGTATCAGAGTACCAGCGAAATACACGGATTATGAATTAAATTTTGCTGAAACAAATGTACCCCAAAGTTACGACGTAGCTCTTGCCTCCCCAGATGTTTCGCAATGGAAAGGGGCGATAAACGAAGAGCTGAAGGCGCTAGATAAAAATCAAACATGGTATCTTGTGCCTAGACCTAAAAACGTGAAAGTTTTGCAAACGAAGTGGGTGTTTAGAATTAAAAGAAACACAGACGGCAAAGTTTCTCGTTACAAAGCTCGATTATGTGTCAAGGGATGCTCTCAAACAGCCGGAAGTGACTATCACGAAATATTTGCGCCCACAACTCGTTACGATTCTATACGTGTGTTAGCTGTCGCGGCGCAAAACTGTTATGAATTAATGCAGTTTGATATAAAAACTGCATTATTATATGGTGAATTGGATGAAGACGTGTACATGTATATACCCGAAGGCTTGAAACAAGGTGAAAGTTATTCTGATGTTGTCTGCAAACTCAACAAGTCTCTGTATGTGCTGAAACAGGCTCCATGCTGCTGGAATCATCTGGTTTCATCAGTTTTTAGATCAATATGGTTTCAAAAGATGTGAATCAGATAGGTGTGTATATACTGGATTTGTACATAAAATTAAAGTTATTCTAGTTATATTTGTTGATGATGGACTGGTTATTTCTGAGAGTAAAGAGGTAATTTTACAAGTTCTGAAGCAGCTCAAATCAGAATTTGATGTTACTATATGTGAACTCTCACATTATGTTGTGTGTAGAAATACAAAGAAATCCATTGACAGGCTCGATATTTATTAATCAAAAGAGCTACATTAAACAGATAATTTCAAAATTCGGATTGGAAAATGCAAATTCCTGTTCCACTCCAGAAGATCCATCCACCGATCTTACTGCTCAGGCAGAATATGTTTTATCTGAGGGTGAAGTGCCCTACCGACAGGTTATTGGATCCTTGCTATTTAATGGCGACTGTGACACGTCCAGATATTTCACACGCAGTGGGAGTTCTCAGTAGGTTTGTCAACAGCCCCACAAAAGCACATTGGAGAGGAATTAAGCGTGTCATACGATATTTAATTGGAACCGCAGATTATGGAATATTATATCTACAACAAGATGCTTCTGACAGTGCTCTATATGGTTTTTGCGACTCGGATTATGCAGGCGATCGTGCTACGCGAAAATCGACAAGTTGGATATTTGTTCAAACTATCAGGAGGACCTGTTACCTGGTCAAGCAGAAAACAAAGCACTGTTTCTCTATCTACAACTGAGGCGGAGTATGTGGCTGCTCTAGTGCTGTAAAAGAAAGTTTGTGGCTGCATCAACTTCTCAGAGACATTCATGAAAAAGACATGTTAGTGCTACCTATGACTTTATATATAGACAATCAAAGTGCGATCAAACATGTGAAAAACTCTTGAGTTCCACTAGAGGTCAAAACATATTGACATAAAATTTCACTTTATTCGTGAGAAATTTGATAGTGGTGTGATCTTGCCTAAAAACATAAACACTGTTTTTCAAGAAGCTGATATTTTTACTAAACCTCTCTGTAAAAATATTTTTGAAAATTTACGTAATAAGATTTGTGTTAAAAATAAGTATATAGGTAGTTGAAATAAGTAGACAATAGGATTTACTTACTTATTGTTTATTTGATTCTTTTGTTTGAAAATTTTACAAAAAGTAGGAGTATTGGGTAATGTATTGTTTTGAAAAGTTTTTCTTAGCTCCTACTTCTTTGTGTTCAATCTAGCAACATCGCATTTTTAGTTTTGTTTGGCATACGGATGCAACAGGCATGTTATCGTGTGTGCGAAAAATAAAACTCATTTTATCTACTTTCAAATAAGTGGCTTTATTTCTAATTCCCAATCAAAACACCCCAAAAATATTATATCCAGTAGAGATAACATCCCAATCTTAACCTTTATCTTACGTTCCTCTAAATAAGACACTAACCATTTGTTGATATCTCCCCTTATCCCCAACGCATATAATTTCTTCTGTAAAAAGGAGCTATTTAAGCAGTCAAAAGCAGGAGTTAAGTCAAAAGAAGATGGGAAGAACGTTGTTTGATGTGTCCAAGCCCCCAAAAACAAAATTTAGTACCTTAAAACCAGCTGTAGAAGTGGAACAATCTTTTCTAAAACCGCGTTGTTTGTTACTTATTAATTTTTCTGCATTTAAGAAGCTTTTTATCTTGCATAAAACTACTTTTTCTAACAGTTTAGAAAACATAGGTAGGCCCGTAATACATCCATAGTTTTCAATTTTTTCCGTCACCCTTTTTATAAAGCGGAAAAACTTCCCCCACCTTTAACTGACAAGGGAATATACCTTTTTCTAGGGATAAATTAAAGATATAGCATAATGGGAGTTTAATATAATCCCATATTTTTTCTAATGCCATAACTGGGATGTCGTTTTTACCAGAGCAGGCTGTTTGGTTTTTTAACAGTTTTAAAGCTGAATGGATATCGCGCACATTCAGTGGTGTTAAAAAAAATTGACCTGATATGAAATTCACTGGTTGTACAATTTGAAAAATCAATATTATGTTTACCCAAGGTTGTTGATATTTGGTTTGTTGCAAAATATTTGCAGAATTCTTCTAATATTTCAGAGATATTTAATATGTAATTTTTACTCTTCCTATGTTAGTATTTATTACTTGCCCGATCGTTTTAGAGTTATATGAGAGTATAGAGTAGATTAAAAGTGAAAACTCCGAACATCTCTCACTTTTTTCAACCAATAATCACCAAAAAGAATTGTTTCATTCTCCTTCTTCTGATTCTATTTATTTAAAGTTTACGGAAAATTGAGGATGTTTTATGCTTGTGTACCTTTACAAATTACTAAAAACAGTTTTCATTAACTTTTATTACCAATAAAACATAAATAACTTATATACTTAGTTTTTATATTTCCAAATGACTTTTAAAAATAATAATTTATTTCACATAATACAGAGAACTGTCATGTCTTAAATGTCAAATGAGATATATGTGGACAGTGTTGCCACGTTGAAAAAAGATTATCAGTTTGTTTGGTTAGGTTAGGATTGGTTAGGTTTGCTGTAAGGAAAATTTCGGGTCTATATTGAAACAAGAATTCTTTGTTAGGTTCGTCAATAAAACCATCATTAAAGCTTGTGGTATATATTTCTAGAAAATCAGGTGAGTTTGGCAACACTGCACATAACTTTGTTTCTTGATTTTGTCCAAATCATCATAATTTTTTGCACGTTAATTATTTTAATGAAGTGGTCGCACCTTAATTTTTATCCATCTAACAACTATGATAATGTCAAAAATCCTTCTAGAATTTTCTAGATTATTCCATCCTATTCTAAAGGCTATATAAGCGCGCTAAAAGACAACATTTTGATTCAGTTTAGTTTAAGATTTCGATGTGTAAACAAACTGACAGTGACAAGTTTAAAGTTACCTTAGTTATAATTGTTAGGTATCACCAGTGTTTACTTTTGCTACCTGTAAGCTGTGTTCTGAATAAAAGGAGGACATTCAGAAACTATGTGTTTTGTTTACCGGCCAATGAGGAATATATTTTAATTATTAAGAGAATATCAAGAAATTGACATTTTGGCAAATTTTTTAATAACCTCTATTAGATATTTTTACCTGATTTTCAGCTGAGCTTCAACAGCTGACGATGTTGGTTGTTGTTGAAAAAGTGCTGTTAAACCGCCTGCCAAACTAGACTGTCCAGAATTTGAAGACCGAAAACTGGAAAATAGCAATAAAAAATTGCATTACAAATACAACACAACATTAGTACATCATCTTCTAGATATTTTTTACTGTTGCAGGTTGTGGTTATTATAAATACACACCTTGAATTTACTCTAGAAAAAGAATTTCCTGGAAGAGAAGTCGACATGCTGCTAAACATACCGCTGTTCAAATCTGGCGGTATACTGGGTGAAACTGCTGAGGTAGGAGACAAAAAATTGGCTGCGGCATGTAACCTACAAAAAACAATACTATGAAGGCTAGTAGAAGCTAAGGAAGAATGTAATTGTTTGTTGCTTTGTAAGAATGCATATTTTTAAAAAAAACGAGACATTTTCTTTGTTAACTGTCACAAATATTTCTTACATTTGTGTTTTTATGGTTAATAAAAGAAACGACTAACAATATTTACGAGACACACTGTATATAAATCACTCTTACAACGTTAAAACACATTTACAATCTAATATTACAATAGTACATACCTTGAAATAAGCAGCTATTAGTTAAAATAGGCCAAATTTGTTTATTCTGCTAGAAAGTGTACTGAAATAATAAAGTATTTAGCATAAAACAGTTTCTTATTTTCTCGAGAAAATAACTTTACTCTTGTAATATTTTATTGTAAATGTGTTTATATACAGTCCTTTCTTTTATTAATCGTAAAAATGTATGTATATAACTGTTAAATATTCATGTTTGCATCAGTAAAATTGAATATCTTTTTCGGTTTCTCCAGAAATGACAGTGACTTCATTATTTTAAATGGAACACCCTGTATATTTTGTTTTTTGAACTATCTTAACAATCCTAAACAACTTTTGTATAACATAACCTATATCTAAAATGTATAATTTTCCAAATAAAGCCACTTAAAAATGTGCCATAATTCCCACTTAATTGTATTTTATGCAAAAACGGAGTAGGATAAAAACAATCACGGTTATTTACTCTTTATTCAAGCCTTCATCCAACAAAATGTCAAAAAAGAAGTTTTACAAAAAATGTGTTTTTCGCAAATCGATTTTTTAAGTTTTGATCAGACCCTGTACCATAAAGGGTCCACTGACTGTTGGCTTTGGATAAATATTAACATCATAAAAATAGGGTACCTAATTTTCAATTTTGCAGTTGTTTATGAAAGTTAGGTTAATGATAACTTAATCTAGTGTGATAACTACCTATAAACAAAGTTTTGCTAAAATTAAAATAATCATATTAGCCTTGACAGAGGTTGCTATGGTTGCTATGGTTTTTAAAAACAATTGAATTTTGACAAGTAACTTTTATCACTGGTGGGCTTGGCAGATTGTTGCACTTTTTGTAAATTCTCGTGGTCTATTTCGTGTCTCTGTTGGTGTAGACTAAAAGTTCTTTGTAATCTCTTTAAAATGGCAAGTTTTACAAGGGCGGAACAAATATATATGCTTCTCGTTTGTGGCGAGTGCTTGCAATATTACTATCTACTTTCAACAAGATGGTGCACCGGTCCATAATGCTCGAATTTGTGTAAGTTATTTAAATGACAGGTTTGGGGACCTCTAGATTTTTTCTTCTGGGATCATATCAAAGAAAAAGTTTATTTAACTCAACCTGAAAATTTGGACATTTTAAGAAATCGAATTGTTAGTGCTATTAATAATATTAGTATAACACAAAAAGAAAATGTATTACGGGAAATTGTTGAAAAATGTGAGACCTGTATTGAACAAGAAGGTCGTTCTTTTTTCTAGTTCTTTTATTATTAGTGAATATTAATCATCTCTAGGTATAATAAAGTTCATTTGTTTTCACCTTATCATATTCGTTTCTTTTTTAAAATTTAAATGAATTAAAAGAGAATTCCTTTGAACAGTAGATTATTTTGAATCCATGGCCAACTTTGCCGGTGGTATAATTAAATAAGTGCTGGTAATATTGATTTTCGCTTTAGATGAGCATTAACAACATGAAAATATGGTATCAAACTTTCAAGTTTGCAGCGGTCTAAGGAAGTTGAATTTGTCATATGTGGAAAAAGAATAAAAATGTAGGATGGGGTACTAAAGGTTTTGTTCCAGTCAATTGAACCGTTATGGTGCAGGGACTGATTAAAAATTTAAAAAATCGATTTGCGAAAAACACATTTTTTTTAAACTAGGAACGTTTTCTTTTTTGATATTTTGTTGGATGAAGGCTTGAATAAAGAGTAAATAACCGTGACTGTTTTTATCCTGGCCTACTAAGTGGCTTTATTTGAAAAACTATACAATTTAGACATAGGTTAAGACAGACAAAAGTTGTTTAGAATTGTTAAGAGAGTTCAAAAAACATAAAGTATACAGGGTGTTCCTTTTAAAATAACGAAGTCGCGGTCAATTCCGAGGAAACCGGAAACGACATTCAATTGTTTTTATGTTGTTCACAATAATCAACCCTATCAACACAGCAAATTTCATATTTTTATCTCTAGCCGTCGTCAAATGGCGCCCTGTAGTTTCATTGTCACCCGCTATATACCACAAGAGGTTAAATTATTTCCAAAAATTTTTTTGAGCTTATGAACATTTCGAAAATTATCCCGAGTTGAAGACGAGAGATAATTCTGTAAAAATATTCATGAGCGAGAAAAAAATTTCCGGATTTAATTTCACTTCGCATGGTATTCGGTAAGAAAATGTTACACCAAATTGTGTTTAAAATAATTTTAAACTTATAATTCTTGATTTTTGACCCTAGCAAATCAAAGAAAGTTTGGTTGATTTGGTAGTTCAATTGCCATGCTAACTATAATAGAGCTTGATAAATAGAAAACTCTTATGGACAACTTTAAATGTTTGCCTGGGAAAAGCATAACCAAAAAGCACTTTTACGGGAAAGTGATGAAATTGTTTGCTGGAGACGAAAATACTTGAAAAGTATAAAGCAGTACCACAGGGACTGATGAGGTTTTATAGTACAAAAACAAGAAATTATCGACTGGCTAACTTCCAAACGTATACAGTTTGAACCCAATTTGATAAAGAAAGAACTACTAGCCATAGCAAATTTCACACAAAAATCGTTTTATGAAATATGCCATGGAAGATATAGCAGAAGAATATACCGCCATATCATTGCGAACTAAATCCTATAGAATTTAATATTATTATATATATAAGAAATCATGGTTCTTGGGATTAGACCGTGCCAAATTGGAATTACTATCCGACGTTTCGCTTTCGATTGTACGAGGCGTCTTCAGGGATCTTTACTCCACGAGATCTGAACACTGAATGAGCTCGAAGAGATTCAGGCGGGCTTTTATACCCAACTTGTGCTCGCCGAATGTGATGTAGACAGTAACCGTATCTCTATTGAAATCTTTTGTATGTTTAAATATTTCAATAAATTCTCTAACTTATTGTTTATAAAAACCTGGAACCGATGCTAGAACCTTGGTTTCCTTTACATTTATGAAATGGCCAGTGTTATGCTGGTGTTCAGCTACAGCAGATTGAACAATTTGTTTCTTTTTAATACTACATCGTTCATGTTCCTTAACTCTAGTTGATACTGAGCGTCCTGTTTCTCTCACATACACTTCTCCACAGGAGCAAGGAATTTTATATACTCCTCCTGTCTGGAAATCTTTCGGGGATTGCAAGCATTGTCCAATCTTCTTATGTGTATTGAAGATTGTACGTATGTTGGACCACCTTAATCAGCAACATCATAATATCAAATTCACGATGGAAATTGAATCTAATGGAACAATTCCCTTTCTAGATATATGTGTTCAAAGGAAGGAAAATGGTACATTAGGACATTCTGTGTATAGAAAACCGACGCATACAAATAGATACTTCAACGCAAATTCTCATCACCATCCAGCACAAAAGAAATCGGTTATTAACTCACTAGTATTCAGAGCTAATTCGATTGCTGATCAAGATTCTTTAACATCGGAAACATCGAAACTGGCCCAAGCTCTCAGAGGGAATGGCTATTGCACTGAAGATATTACGCGTTCAATTAAAAGACAGAGTAAACCAACTCCGCCAAAGGAGAATGATAAAGAGCCACCATTAGATAGTGTTGTTCTTCCCTACATACATGGCACTACAGACAAAATAGGTCGATTACTTCGGCGGTCCAACATAGTACAATCTTTAATACACATAAGAAGATTGGACAATGCTTGCGATCCCCGAAAGATCTTGTACTTTTCCAAACAGAAGGAGTATATAAAATTCCTTGCCTCTGTGGAGAAGTGTATGTGGGAGAAACAGGACGCTCAATATCAACTATACTTAAGAAACTTGAACGATGAATTAAAAAGAAACAAATTGTTCAATCTGCTGTAGCTGAACACCAGCATAACACTGGCCATTTCATAAATGTAAAGAATACCAAGAGAATGTATTGAAATATTTAAACATACAAAAAATTTCAATAGAGATATGGGTTATGGTCTATATATATATATATATATATATATATATATATATATATATATATATATATATATATATATATATATATATATATATATATATATATATATATATATATATATATATATATATATATATATATATATATATATATATATATATATATATATATATTTTGTTAAGTATTTTCTTGGGCATAGGTTAACTCATTGAGAAGCAAAACTACAATTTAATCGACGTTTCGCTCATTATATTGAGCTTTTTCAAGATGTTTTATTTTCTAAAATAAAAACATGTAAAGTTAGTACTTAAATTAGTTAAAACATTATTGAAAAAACATCACTCAAAAAAACATTACATTTAAAACAAACTATGATTATGAACACAAAAATACATTTAAAACAACATTAATATTATACAGAGTACATACCTTGGAAACATGTCATGTGTAACGAATGTTTTGCGATTGCAATAATTTCGACACGTCTGGAATTCTGGTAGATAAAAACGAGACAATTTTTTTCTATTTTTTTTTATATATTTACTTTGATTTTTATTGCTGTACAGAGTATGGGTTTATGATCTTACTGAAATGTACAGGGTTTTATGTATGGAGTAGTTTATTTATTTAAATTAATTTACTTAGATATCAGATTATAATAAATTTGGCTTAAGTTATTGATGTCTTTTTTATCGTTGACGGCATCTTTCTCTTTTTTAACTTGTATCATTTCTTTTATTGTGAGTTTTCGATAATTAGTTTCTTGCTCTAAAATTTTGGTTTGTTTAAAATCAAATTCATGTTTTTCTGTATGTTCGTGTTTGTGGAGTGCAGTTGATGCATTTTTTGTGTATTTTTGGCCGTTTAATCGACTATCCAAGTATTGTGTTGTCATTCCTACGTACTTTTTTGGGCAATTTAAACATGGAATTGAGTAAACTAGGTTTGATTTCTTTTTTTTAATTACTTTGCTTTTCAGGGGAGTGAAAAGACAGTTTAGTAAATTCTGTGCTTTATGACAGATAGTTATGTCGTGTTTAGACAATATATAATTTATTTTTTCTGATAGACCGTCTGTGTAGGGCATTGCAACGTATTTAGTATTACCATGTTTTTTATAATAACTTAAAGAAAGCAACAAAAGAAAGAAATGGTAATACTAAATATGTTACAATGCCAATATATATATATATATATATATATATATATATATATATATATATATATATATATATATATATATATATATATATATATATATATATATATATATATAAGCTAGTATCGTTAGTACTATAGATCCCAAGAAAAGTGCTCCTAAATTGAAAGAAGAAGTTCGAGAGTTATTTTCAAAAAATATTTGTTCACAAACGGTATATACACAGGGCTGGCTATAGGGGATGTGTGGCCAGGAAGAAACCATTAATTTCGGACGCTAATCGAAAAAAACGATTGGCCTTTGCTACAGAGCACGTTAACCAGCCTCCGGAGTTTTGGGAATCAGTAATTTTTAGCGATGAAACTAAAATTAACCTTTTTGGGTCTGATGGTAGAGCTAAAGTTTGGCGAAAGAAGAATACCGCCTTTGACATCAAGAACCTTTGTTCCACAGTTAGACACGGGGGCGGCAATGTTATGCTATGGGGCTGCATGTCTGCTGGAGGAGTTGGAAATCTGCATTTTATTAATGGGACCATGGATCAGCATGTCTACATGATATATATATATATATATATATATATATATATATCACCTGATGTTAACCCTATATAGGAACTTAATATATATATATATATATTGTACGAATGGATATATATATATATATATATATATATATATATTGTTAAAGTATTACTAAAAATATATATATATAATTTTGTATATGTTTTTCTATATATAACTATATATATTACTATGAAAATCATTAGATATGTCTTAAAAATTAATAAAAACATGTTAGATCCTAGTTGTGATTAATTAATTTAATACAACAGAAAAAATCTGTACACCACAGATAGTGTACGGAGACTTTTTGGACTGACTGTATATATATATATATATATATATATATATACTAAGTTTTTATTTTTCTTGGGTATAGGTTTAATTAATGAAACTTTTTTTTTCCTGCAACTAGCTCGACGTTTCGCCTCTTGTTTAAAGCATTTTCAAGAGAATTTTATTTCATGTCTTGGAAATGACAATATTATTTTGTAAATTAAAAGCGAAATGTCGGCAGGAAAAAAAAGTTTCATTAATTAAACCTATACCCAAGAAAAATAAAAACTTTTAGTATAAAGTATGGTTTAAGAACAGTGTAAATATATATATATATATATATATATATATATATATAAAAGTGACACCGAAGAACTGGCCAAAAGCCAACATGTGATTAAACACAAGGGGAAAATGTGGGATCTTAACAACCTGATTGAGCAGAGCTCGACTCTTTAATTATAATGTCAAGAGGTGATGACAGTTACTCAGATGACGAAGAATATAACCTATCATAATTTAATTTTTGTATAATAATATGTAATGTACATACTATATATAACTTTTATTTGTTAAAATAAAAATTTCGTTATATTTAAATTGTTTCTATAAGTATCCAACCTTGGCATACCATTTTCAGTGTTTATGAACAAATAACAATAGGCATAATGCATAAATTGATCCAAAACCGGTTGGTACTACCTGCACTTGATGAAAAGAAAGAATTCATACACTACTCTAAGGTAAGGTAAGAGCAAAAACAACCAATGGTGATAATACAATAACTTACTTGACATTAAAAGAAGCAGTTTTTTCAGGCAACAGAGGTAAGATCAAATTCACTTCCTCCTGATCTATAATGAATATTTCATTTTGCAAGGACGGCTCCAAAATACCATTAATTGTCACTTCCAACATCTCGATCGGTATCTGGCTTGTGTTAGTCAATGTGATGGTACACTGTGCACTTTCTCCATGGTATAAACTTAGACTTGCCGAAGTGACGATGCTGTCATCATGGAAATTAGAAAAAGATGCGCTTTGGGGTAGTGATGTGGACACCTAAAAACAGTTACAAAAAAATACATTTTATCAAGAGATATTGATCACAAAAAATCAGTAGGGTACATAAATTAATCTACAGAAACAGTGTGCTAGTAAAAAGTAGTCTGCTTATTCACAATTTAGAGAGAATTTTTCAAATATGGTGTGGGCATCTTGTAGGATCGCTGACGACTTCTAAGGAAAGAAGAAAGTACCTGATGATAATGTGACATTGAAAACACATAACTATAAAAGCTTTTTCCCTAGCATTGCCAACAAGGCTATGGGGGGGATTCTGGAGTTGACAAGAAGCTATGCTCACTATTTGGGGGAGGCATTTGGTAACTAATTATAAAAATATAAAATTCCATATAATCTATCCTTCTTGCCTAAAAAATGCAAGAGTGGTATGCATTAGCAGCCAATAGCTCTTGTACTAACTCTATTGAAGGTCTTTGAGAGTCTTCTGAAGAGTCGATTGTATAATTATTTGAAATTAAACAATGTTTTTTAATGATCAATTTTACTTTAGAACTTTTGGACATGTCAACATCCTTAGCGTCAATGTGCTACAATAAAAAGGGCAAAGGCACTCCACGGGGGGGAGGGGGTAAGTATATGGGTACTACATACCATGACCTCTCGAAGGCCTTTGACTGTGCTTCCCAAGATATACTTTGCCTGTGCTTGGTCCTGTGTTCTTTTTGATTGATATAAACAACTTTGTTTGCTGACTCTGCAACTGCCTGAAGATTGAAGATTGGTTTGTCACTAACACACTGTGTATGAACGCTGGCAAAACCCAGTCAATCAATTTCACTTTGGGTAAAGGTAAAAATGGTCCTAGATTTTTGGTGGATTGTTCCAAGGAAGTGAATTTTCTGGGGGTAACTCTAGATATTGTGCTATCATGGAAAAATCATGTGAGAGTACTCAGTTCTAAGACTTCTACTAGTTTTAATTTACACCAATGAATAAGGAGTTCAGTTCCATACTTGAAGTTCATGCTGTTTGCCTATGATACCTTTGTTACTGAGTCAGATGTGTGTAGAAAGCTACTGAATGAGAGAATGAATAGTGGCATGAGCGGAGTGAATAACTGGTTTGGAGTAAATCAATTCCCACTAAATGAAGCCAAAACTGAAAAAAGAATTGGATTGAGAGATCTCTGAATGGGAATGGTGCTGTACTCTGACTCAGGCCTAAGGTTTGAGAGGCATATAGATCATTTGGCTGGATTGTTAAAGAATCTAAAGCATGTGTTGCTTGAATCATGTCTTTTACAAGCCTTTCATGGGGTATTCCAGTCATTAGCTATCATGTGTACTGTCTTAGGATCACTTATCAGAACTATAGCAAATCTTGCCTACAGAGCTGACATTACAGATACTTTAAAACAACTAATAATTCTGAATATGGGCCTAATCAACCACATCATCTAGACAAGGAAGTCAATTAAGGGTGGCCTTTCATAGATTAGATAGGTCTAGGTATCAGCCATCTATTTTGACCCAAAAGTATACACAAGCTTCTAGTAAACACAAAAGGCTTAGCAACGACTTTTTAAAGATAGAGTTAAGAATATTTTGCCCCATAATGCTTTTTATAGTATGCGGAGTTTCTTGACTCAGCTTTTGGGGTTGAAATATGTAATTTTTTCTTTTCTCTTTTATAACTTTACTTTCCTTTATTTATTTTAGGATGCCTGTCTGTTTGTTGTGATGCCAAATGCTTACTTATAAATACATAATTTCTCTATTGTAAGTGTATTATTTTTATTTCTGTGTTGTAAGAGAGCTGAATTTTCTCTATTTTAAGTGTATGATCAAAATTTTAAGTTGTGTGTTATATAAGGACAGATTTTTTTTAAAACTAGAATTAAGAATCAGTGGCGGCTATTCAGTGCTACTTCACCAGGAAAAATAAACAAGCAAACATCTAACTATATTTATTATATATCTCTATTTATCTAAAATTTAAGTTTTTATATTCATTTATTCACCTAATTGGCAAAAAATAAACTGTACATCTCAAATAAATATTTTACTTGACCGTTGGCGGCATGTCTTTCTAAAACTTTCAATCGAACTTTATTATAACAACTATAACAGTGGCACAAACCGCTTCCACTTTGCTGAAGGTGCTATGTTTAGTTTACGATTTTCCTATTACGTTGCCACGACAACGCGTACTCGATGACGTCGAGCGCATAGAAGAATAATGTTAACCAGCACCATACAAGCCTCTCGGTGAATTGCTAACCCAGTACACTACACCCACGTGTCCTTCAGTTTGGAGTGGTTGTTTACAGGTTAGTTCCTTTGCAGTTTGCGTGACTGTTTTGTCTTATATTTATTTATGGTGTTGTTACAACTTTATTTGGTGTCGCGTTACATGATTGATGAATTCGATCACGGATGTGGTTTGCATTTTTTTATCGTCATCCTGGTTTTAGGCGTACAAGTGGTTATGTAGTAGTCAAATATTACAAAAATTGTTTTGCTGGCAGGTATGTTAAATATATGAAGGTCTTTACATACACATGAAGACTCGGCGAAGCATTTAAAATGCGAGTTAATGCTAAAAACATTTGTAAAAAATCAAAGCACTGACACTTTAAAAGAAAATGCTAAACTATATAAAATACATTTTAACGAAAACGTCCGGTTAAATAGACTATTTATGTGCTTGGTAATTGACGCAGTTTTGTACCTTACAAAACAAGAGTTAGTCTTTCGCGGCCATGATGAGACCAGCAAGTCAATAAATAGGTGGTATTTTAAAAAGCTTTTAGGTTTATTAATATCGAGAAGTTTCCAAAAACTAAAAGATCATCACGAAAAAATTAAAAATGTTTTTACTGGTGACTCGAAAATTATTCAAAACGAAATAATTGAATGCATTTTTTATTATTTAAATGATTATGTAACAAATGAAATAATGAACCCACAGTTTTTTTCTGTGCAAGTGGATGACACCACTGATATTACGCAAACCTCCCAGTGCTCCATAATTTTAAGATACGTTAATTCAGAAGGTTCAGTAGCCGAGAGATTCTTAGGATTTTATAATGTCACCTCCTATAGAATGTCGGAAAATTTATATTCTCTATTGGATGAAATTTTGGACCAATTTGACTATAAACATAAATGAATAGGGCAATGTTATGATGGAGCAAGTGTAAAAAAAAAAGAAAAAGCGCCGCAGGCTGTATTTATTTATTTATTTTTATTTTATTTATTTTACCAAATTGACCAAATCTCCATTTTACAAAAAAAAAAAATACAACAATTAAATAATCAATTAGATGATAGACCTAGAAATTAAGATAACATATTTAAAGAATTTCATTAAAATACATATAACAAACAAAAAGATAGTCTTACAAGCAGGAACTGCATTTAACACTATACATCACAATATTACATCACAGTATTCTGGCAAAGAAGTGTTTTAAAGCTCGAGAGGGTACAGTCAAAAAGGTCAAAATCCGGATGTAATGAGTTTAACATACGGACACTCCTATCAATAGGAGAATGCATTCCATAATTGGGGTTATGAAAAGGGACGAAAAATAAATCACTTTGTCTCAGACGTCTATTGGGAACGTTTAGTTTTATCATTGACAATAATTGCGCACAATCAGTAATACCTTTCATCAACTTAAAGACAAAACATCCATCAAACATACGACGCCTACATTCAAGTGTTCTCAAACTCAGTAAATTTAATACATCAATTCGATGGTAGTTCTCCATATTTATACCACACTTAAATGCAGCGAATCTCAAAAACTTGTACTGGACACACTCAAATGATATCTTTGTGTGCTTAGTATAATGGCGACCAAACGACGGTAGCCTACTCTAAATCAGATCTTACCAATGAGCAGTACAATATTTTAATAATATCAATCGAAAAGTGTTGACAGTTCCTGACAACAAAGCCCAGCATTCTCGTGCCCTTAAGACTTATACACAACACACGCTCAACAAAAGTAAGTTTTTCATCGAACAAGACACCAAGGTCTTTTCTGTGTCATTTATGGAGTAAGACCACTGAATTCTCGACCTAGTACGAAAAAAGCTAATGTGGAAACATTTCTTGAGGTTTAGATAGAGATTGTTAGTTTGTGTCCATTGCCAAAGTGCATCCAAATCCCTCTAAAGCCCAACTGCGTCCCCCTCATCCTTAATCACTCTGAAAATTTTTAAATCATCAGCAAACATCAGCGCATTGGAATTAATCAATATATCAGCAATATCATTAATAAGATAAAAAGGAGCAGGGCACAATGAGACCCCTGAGGGACACCAGATGTAACCTTAAATGATGTAGAGACACTACCGTTTATCCTGACAGTCTGCGTCCGTCCACTGAGAAAGCTTTCCAACCAATCAACAAGCTGCTGAGAAAAGCCCAGTGCCAAAAGTTTTGTCAGGAAGATCCTGAAGTTTACCCTGTCGAAAGCCTTGGAAAAGTCTGTATAGATGGCATCAACCTGTGCGCCACTCTCCAGGGCTTCCAACAAGGCAACCTGATAGAAAACCAAGTTCTCCTGAGTCGATTTGGCTTTACAAAATCCAAATTAAAGATCGTTGACAATACCCTTGCATGCCCAACTAAGCTGATCAGATACAAGGCTGTCAAAAGGTTTTGACATAGCAGACTGTATACAAACACCCCGATAATTGTTGACATCTTCCACCTTGCCCGATTTATAGATAGGTGTTATATAGCTATGTTTCCAGCTATCAGGAAATCTGCAGGACTCAATGGATTTATTAAAAATTAGCTGCAGAGGCTTAGCCATTGTGCAAACACATTTGTTCAGAAACAAATTAGGAATCTGATCAGGGCCACAATTTGTCTTACAAGGTAAACTAAAAATTTTGTTGAAAACATCAGCTATAGAGAAGCCAGTGAGCAATATGTTTCCAAAGTTGTTCCGAGTGAAATCCGGAACATTACAATTAGAGTCATCGTACACTCTAGCAAAGTGTTGTGCGAAAAAATTAGCAATTTGTCTTGCTGCTATGAAGGATAGAAGAATTGATTTAGTATACAAATATTAGGTAAGTCGTAAAAACATATTCTACCCCTTCCACATGTAAAAAAAATTCTGGAAAAAAATTATTTCAATATTTTCTTGCTTCATTTGCACTTCACTTACTTTTTCACCTCCGAGCCGCTACTGCTAAGAATTATTTTACTATTGTAAAGTCAGAAACATTATGCAATTACTACCCATAACATATATTTGATTTGATTTGAAATATAACCTAAAATTTATTTTAAAAGATGTTGGCCTTTTATTAACCCTCGTAAAACACTTTTAACGTCAAGATTTTTAAATAGAGACCACGTAATAACATGAGAAATTTTACCCAAACTTATTTTATGTCTATAATATTAGACTATAAAAGCGTTTAACGTCAAACAATAGCAGTACTGTTACAGAGGTAAACACAAAAGCTTTTTCGCGAAAAAATAAGTAAAATAAGCTCCAGTTATTTTTATTGGACTGTGAAAAACCCTTTGGTAACTAATGTTCTTTTAAATTTACAGTTTCTAATTATGTGGTATTTGTAAGAGCATAGAATTACGTTTTGACATCCAGATAAACAACAAATGCAAAACAATATTCAACAATTGCTGCCAGACTTCAGAGATCATTTTTTACAAACTGGTGATGTCAGTATAGAGCAAAGTTGTTCTGGATGTAAAACATGTATAAATTTTCATTAATGAAGAAAATAATAATTTTTTGTTTATCTGATATTCTAACTAAAAACACAGTATATAATTAAATTCACTCACTTGTAATATAGGAAGACTAGGAATAACATCAACCTTAAATTGTGGAGGAAAATGGTTGCTCATATATTTTAATCTGCAATTAGACTTTACTCCCAAAGCATGTGTGCTATAACCTGCAATGTATAAAAAAAATAATTTTCAAATTCAAAGTCAAAAACCGTAATCATTATGCATATTTTTGAAATTTCAAAATTAGATAGTTTCAAACATTTTCAAACATACACAACTGATGTTAAAAATGACTGCTGGATAAAAAATGATTGCTGAGGCAAGTTACACCAAATGCTTGTCAGACATTATTTTCGTTCGAGTATATTCCGGCCTTTTGTTGAATAATTTTTTGAAATATACGTATTTACTTCAAATGCCAATATTATGTTAAATGTTTATGAAACATATGTACGTTGTGTTCCAGGCTCAATTAGTATATTAAATTGAGGTTAATTCTTATACCCTATATTGCTGGATTTTTGTGATGCCAAAAATGCTTATTGATACATTGAAAAATCAGCTTAATAAAAAAAATCCCTATTATTATGTTTACATACCTGTAATTTCTAACACTCCACTTTCTCTAGCCCAACCAGTTAATGAGAGTGACGTTACTATGTCGGGTGGTAAAGTGACAGTTTCTGGCACTGATTCAAAAACTACTCCCGATGTCAACAGTCTCATGTTGGAAACTTTCAGTTCAAATGGTAGAGGGTTCACTAGCTTTAGAGACACTTCACAAGCCTCACTTTCAACCCATGAGAAGTCTAGAACAAGATAAAAACTATAATATATACTTTTTGAATTTTCAATCATTTACTCTAAACTAAATGGAATGCTTTCAAACTCAAACTCAAAATGCTTTATTGTCTTAAGAAAATCTCGTTGACACAGCTGTACAGAAAAACAATGTTGAAACATGATATCAGGTGGAACTAAATAATGTACCAAATGGATAATAATTTATCAAAATAAAAATATATAAAATATTCAGTTAGTCATATTATTAAAATAACATATAAAGATTAAAACAACATATAAAGATTAAAACTACATATACCTAACAAGGTGTCACACATTTAAAAAACTTAAAATATAAAATCATTACAGTTCTACTATACAAAAGTGCTAAAATCTGTCTTTAAAGAAATTATCAATTCGATAATAGGCTCTCACACAAAGAAGTTTTTTAACCTCCTTTCTAAACTTCCCCAAAGATGGTATCAATCTAAGGTGTTGGGGTACGCGGTTAAACAATTTCTTACCATTATAAATGATTGAGCTTTTTATACGAGAGTTAGAGGGGATAGGTAGTAAAAGCAAATCAGGGTCTCTAAAGTTATAGTTATGCCTATCTCTTAACTGACTTTGGTGTTTATATTTTTTATAAATTAAGCACACAGTCTCTAAAATAAACAAAGAAGCTAACATATATATACCATGCTTGACAAATAAAGGTTTACATGAATCGCGAACCCTTGCTCTACACATATATCGCACAGCCCTTTTCTGGGGAATAAAAACACTTTCGAAAAGTTGCATGGAGCATACCCCCCAGAAACAAATGCCATAGCGCAAGTGGGATTCAATTAGGGAGAAGTATACGCTCCTTCCAGTACTATAATCATTTAAATTGTTTGAAATTGCTCTAATGGTATAACAACTTGAAGCAACTTTGGACTTAATGGAATTTATATGAAATTCGAACTTTAACTGGTTATCAATGTATAGACCTAGGAATTTATTTTCTGTTATAATAATAATAATAATAATAATAATAATGTTTTATTTCTTCAATTGAAAAGTGTAACATACAAAAAAATATACATTGTACAATAATTGGAGAAAAAGTCAAAGGTACAAAAAAAAAACAAAGCAAAAACATGTCAGGTTATACAAAAAAATCCTGAAAAGAACAACAATTTTTTCCCAAAAGCAATTTCTTGACTTTATTTTTGAAAATAGGAATACTGCGTAACTTACGAATATCATCATCAAGTGCATTATAAAATTTACAAGCAGCATATAAAGTGCCTTTCTGAAAAAAAGACGTACGGTGACTATCGGGCAACAGCAGGTCTTTAGCATGTGTATTGTAATTGTGGGATGGTCTATTTGATTGAAGTAGCAATTTATTTTTGTATGCATAAAGACATACTTCCAGAATGTACTGGTCAAAAACTGTTAAAATTTTCAAACCCCTGAACAGCGTCCTGCAAGACTCTCTATGTGAAAGACCCCCTATTATCCTTAACGCGTATTTCTGCAATAGAAAGACCCGTCTGCTTTCTTTACCTCTGCCCCAAAGCAAAATGCCATAATTGATATGACAGTGAAAATTAGCGTAGTATAAAGTCAACAAAGTGTCCTGACCACAGTGATTCCTAAGATAGCCTAATGCATAACAGGTTCTCCGAAGCCTACTACATAATGCATCAATATGGGTAGCCCACGTAAGCCCGTCGTCAAACACCACACCCAACATCCTCGTTTCACTTATGGGCGCAAGCGTGTCAGGTGAGTTTTCAAACAATGCAACACTATTGTCAGTTTGTCTTTTTGAGTGTGTAAAACAAAGAACATTCGTTTTAGCCTTATTCAATATTAAATTATTCTTCTCTGACCAGAATATTATTTTTCTATAAATATTTTCAGCGATAACTTTAAGAGACGGTAGATCAGGCCCAATCATCAGAATGTTAGTATCGTCCGCATAACAAACAGGAAAAATATCTAATGTGTCTTTAGAAAGATAAAAAATAAGGTCATTAGCAAATATCAAATATAGTAAGGGGCCCAAAATTGAACCCTGGGGAACGCCCTGAGGTATAAGTTTAGATGTACTATTTTCATTGTTGATTTTTACATATTGAAAACGCTCTTCAAGGTAAGATTCAAGCAATTGAAGAAATTGACCTCGAACACTGTATCTTGATAGTTTGGACAACAAAATCTGATGGTTTACCATATCGAAAGCTCTAGAAAAGTCAACAAACAGCCACATAGTACTTAACTTTTTATCAATTGCATCCACGATCTTATTATGAAAAAAAGAAAGCGCTGTTTCAGTACTCTTCTGTTTTGTAAACCCGTGTTGCGCATCAGATAGTAGGATATTCTTTTCAAAAAAGTCAATTAACCTGTCCTTTATACTAAGTTCAAATATCTTGGATATACTTGACAACAAACTTACTGGCCTATAGTTACTGTAGTCATTCGGATCCTGAGTTTCTCTCTGTAGATTTTATTTAAATATTTTGCTGGTTCTTTATATTTATTATCAACTTTTGAAAGCTCCAAAAATAATGTGACTTTCTCTTTTAATTTTTTTAATTTAATTTAATTTAAAATAACATTTTTTTATCGGAAAACATAGTTCGAAGTAATAATGTAGAGTGTCCGAGAAAGAATCAAAAGCACTTTCTGCTGTTGTCTGATTAAAGACCTCAGCCCAATTCTCCCCTCTTATATAATCAATAAATTGCTTAGTATTACCTTCAGAAGTAATTCTTTTATACATAAAACTCGTCGATTCCTTTAATAAACCTTTTACTAATCTCACACAGAGGAATTGTGAAAAATGGTCGGAAAGACTCATATCAATTACCGTAGCTTGTGAATCTGTATCGGCGCTTACTATGAAGTTATCTATGCATGTGCTAGACTTTCCTGTTACTCTTGTGGGGTCTCTAATAATATAGTCCAAATTAAAAGTTGACATTATATCTGTAAAACAGCTTAAGTCTGTACTAGGAACTAAAAAATTAATATTAAAGTCACCACCTATTACAAATGAGTATGATGGCTGTGCAAGTTTCATTACTAGACAACTAAAAATTGATAAAAATTCACTAAAATTTACATTTGGTGGACGATATAAAACAATTAAAATAATGTTAACAGAATTAATTTTTAAACAAGCACACTCCAAAATTCCTTCCCTACAATAGTCAGACACATCACAAATATCAAACTTAAGACTACATGTATCCCGTTTATAAATTGCCACCCCCATGCTTCATTTCAGTTCTACAAAATTTACAACATAAACTAAAATTTTTAAATTTTATTTGATCTAATTGATGCGCGGTTTGCCAATGTTCTGTCAATAATAAAAAGTCACAATGGTTATTGCCTGTTAGAGCCAAGTCTACATCTAAAACTTTATTCGACAAACACTGAATGTTTTGATGGCAAAATTTTATAAATTGGTCGATAGTACGGCGCGTAGTTATTTTTCCCCGGCGCTGCTGGAAGTACTGGAAAATTCTGAGTTTTCGATATTGTGTTAGATTCAACTATTGCATATAGCTCATTATCGCTCTGGGTGATGTCACCTTCCAATTCTACAATTCTACCGAAAGACCAACCTTACGAATAGCCTCTGATGGTGGCGGATAATTTTTTGGAAAGGTTGTTATACTTGGATGCCAGTCATCTCGAACATTAGAGAGAAGTCGCAGACGTTCTTCCAATGACAGAGTTTCAGCAGGATTAGTACATTTTTTAGTCCTGTCTGCAGTGATATTAATGTAGATTTCATTGTTCAATATTGTAGAAGTTATATACCGAACGATGTTTGCTTTGTAGATATTTTCCTTAACTGAGATTATGTTTTTATAAATGTATGTTTTTATAAATGTATTCATTACTAAAAATCTAGTGCATTCACCAATCTCGTGGAAAAAAGTTTTGAGTGAAATATTGAATTTATAAATGAACTGGTTGAGTATTTTATTACCATTAATATATGATGGTCCAACTATTACCAAATTGGTATTTCTAAATTGTTCAACGATGCCACTTAGACAATCTCTGCTTGGCACTCTATCCCCGATTGCATTCTGCAAACCCGCAAACAACACAAAGAAATCATTTTTTGTAAGTCTTTGATTTAATGCCTTATATCTCTCAGCCACTTCTTCTAAAAGCATTGGATTTTCTGGGTACTGGCAATTAATATCAAATTTAGATTTAGTGTTATGTTTGAAAAGCATAGGAATACCTCTCAAGTCAGTCTTATTCCCAATCAACAGTAATTGTGGTTGTGGTCTCCGAATACTGCCCTGTGTGTCAGAAGCACTGAACTTTCCAGTTTTAATAGTTTTACTTCTATTCAGTTGTGCTTTGCTTCTCTCATTTAGACACCAAGTTAATTTGGTTTGGGTATGTGTCGACTTTATTTCTTTTGGCAAATCTGAGATACTGGATGGAATTGTACCAGTTTGAGTCTCAGAAGAACACAGTACTTTCAAATTGTCTAACTGTAGGCTGCAAGAGTTTTTTAAAATTTTAGACGGACTTTCTGGAATTTCCAGGTCCATAGATGAAATAGCCTCGGTCTGTGTTTCAGTATTACAGGTTACTGTGATGGATGTTTGTGTTGCAAAAGATGTAATTGCTATAGATGTTTGTATCTGTTTCTCACTCAGCTTCACTGAGGTCTGTGTTTCAGCATCAACAGCAACTACGCCATAGAAGGTTTGAAGAATTCTTGATTGTTCATCAAGTCTTTTCTGCAATTCGCCTATTCTAATAATGTAATTTTCAATCTCGCTGAGAAGCTTTGCTTCAACCTCACCAGCCTCCGCTTCAAAAGCAGTTGAATTTCTTTTAATTCTTGCGATATGAGCATCCCTCATCTGCAGTTCATTCTTCAGTTCCCCAATTATACTCTGAAGCACTTCCGTTGTTGTATTGTCCTCAGTATGGCATTCAGTTTCAGCTTTATCATTGCAAATCTTTGAGCATAGTATCAGATTTTGATTTAAAATTGTATAGCCTTTCGTTCTTTTCCAGCAACTCGGATGAAAAACGTTATTGCATCTCACACAAAACCAGTTGTTGTTAATTTTGTTCTTACAACATTTAAAAACTTCCGACATTATAAGGAATACTGACAAAAACAAAATAAACAAATTATTAAATAAATTAAAAGTTAAAAAAATAAAATGCTCGTGAGTCAAGACGTCGACGCAAAATAATCAATGATTATATACATACATATATGGCTAAAAATTTCAGTAAAAATATAGGCATTAAAAATATATACAAGACATTGTCAAGCAATAGCAAAATGCAAACAGTAAAATCAGTGATGTATTTCAATAAGTCAAGAGCTTATAAGACATCCAAACAAACAATATAATATTAGTCCGGTCCCGTTCTTTATTATTTAAAAGGTCAATGAACTGCTGTTCTGACAACCACATTCACAAAACAAAAAAAGGGAAGCCTCTCAGCTAATGTCTCTCCGAAAAAACAACAAAGTTCAACAAATCCGTTTATCACCTAATTTGCATATTAATAGCAAGAATTTAAAAGTATATTTCGTGCATTTATAGTTTCCACAAAATCTAACAATAAAGATTATCTCTTGGTGATAAAAGGACTAAATGTTCATATTTTGGGTATACTTCTTTTTTGTTCTTCTGATGGGTTTATTTAAATTAACGAGATTTTGAAACAGGATGTTTAGTCGCGTTTAGGCGATAACTTTAATGGAATACGCATATACTAGTTAGCTCGTTGGATAGATCAAAATTTTATGAACAAAACGACACCAAACACATAGTTTAAAACTTTGTATGACACTTAAAAAAACAACAAAAACGGGCGACGATAAATACGATGTTTACAGTGTCACGAATAACTTGAGGACTTGTCCAATATAGCATCATCCAAACTTACATCATCCAAGTTACACCCAAAAGAGACTATATTAGTCTTTGTAAGGTTCAAGGATAATTGATTTGAATCACACCAACATTTAATTATCTTTATATCATCATCCACAATTAGGGTGAATCTGCCAGATATATTAATACCCGCAATGTCATTTATATATAACAAAAACAAAATGGGTCCCAATTCTCTTCCTTGTGGTACCCCAAACTCCAATTCTTGATGCCCTGATACACGTCCCCCAAAAGAAACACACTGTATTCTGTTTTCCAAATAAGACTTAAACCATTTCAACGGTGTCCTAAAACCATACATTTCAAGTTTTCACAGCAGTATTCTATGGTTCACGCAGTCAAACGCCTTTGACAAATCACAGAAGACCCCTGCGGCAACCTCCTTCTCATTCAGTCTTACATAAAGATTTTCCAAGAATGAAAATATGGCATCACTTGTACTTTTTCCTTGTTGAAACCCAAACTGTTCCGATTTTAGAACACCATACTTCGTTAAGAATGCAATCATTCGGACTCTTACCATTTTTTCTATTATTTTAGACAATATTGGCAATATTGGTCTGTAATTCGATGCTAGGTCCTCTTCTCCCCCCCTTAAATATTGGAATGACTGTCGCCATCTTCAGACAATCTGGAAACACTCCCTTACAAAATGAATCATTAATCCAGTCTGACAGCACATACAATATGTTATCTGAAAAATCAAGGAATATTCTTATTGATATATTGTCCCACCCTGTAGCTCCATTTCTCTTAATATCCAAAATGATTTTTTTCAGTCTGTTGGCAAAAAGAAAAATGAGTCGTATTGAACAGGTACATTTTTTAAGAATTCAGAATAACTGATACTTGAGGACAATCTGTTCTTCAAAGTGGAGCAAAAAAAGCTGTTCATTTCATCTGCTTAGAGGTTTGAATCTGAAGCGCACCATATTGTTTTCTTTTTTCCTCTCAGTTCATTTACAATTTTCCAAGCTTCACTCTGCTTGTTGTCTGCATATTCCATTCTCCTACTGTAATAAAGATCCTTAGCACACTTAATCGTCTTTTTATAAATGCGTCTGTAATTTGAGAAAACAATACCAAAATATTCATTAGTCATAAAATATTTTCTAATGTAGCAAAGAGACCTCATATTTCTGGCTGAAACCTTCAAACTCTTCGTAATCCAAGGCTTTTTTGACTTATTACTTTATGATATTTTTAATCGGAAATGATTTATTAAATATTTGACATAATGATGTATGGAATGATTGCAAGGGATTCTCAGAATTTAGAAGAGAGCGCCAGTTTACATCATCACAAGAAAGCGAGAACCTTCGGTAATTTTTCCTTGTATACAGTCTTCCCTTATATTTAGTTGTACTAGATATCTTGAGCCTAAAATTAAAATTACATGAAACCGCATCATGATCTGATAGACCTGCTTGCAAAACATTACAGGTTAGTTTATCTTTAGGAAAAATGGAACAGATATAATCAATCAAGGTTGATGAATGAGCGGTATTTTGTGTAGGTTTGTCAATAAACATGTGTAAAGTTAAATGATTCTAATACATTTCTCAAATTTAGTGTTGTTATTAGTGGTGTCCAAATAGTTAATATTTAAATCTCCACACAAAATAACAAGTGCATTAATAGGTAACTGAGACAATAGAATTTCTAGCTTAAGCAAAAAATCACAAATGTCACTCACTGGTGATCTATACAAACATAAAATATATAAATTATAAGCACTACAATGAATCATTGAAAATTCAAAACATTTTGCCTGAGTAAGATAGTCAAACTTGTCGCAATTTAAAAAGTTACAAGCATATAAAATATCGTCTTTAACAATGGTGGATGTACCTCCGTGTGATGACTCCTTTCGACAATATTTGCTCAATAATGCATAATTTGGTATTAGAATTTGTTCATCAAGTTTTAATAAAGCAAATGGTGATCTGGACAATCCATGCAACTTTCGACCCATCTTAATGCGCTCTGTCCTTTCAAAAATTATTGAGAGGCTGGTAAAGGAACATATGGTGTCATTTCTTGATCATCATCAAATTTTAAATAGCAACCAATTTGTATTCTAAGGGTTACAAATGATGCTGTTTTTCACTTTCTGGAATAGTTATATTTAGGCATCAATCATCGGGAGGCTATTACGGCAGTATTCTGCGATTTGTCGAAGGCCTTCGACTGCGTGAATATCGGAATATTGTTGCACAAGTTTGTATTGTCTTTAGGGGTGCAGCATTGCAGTGGTTTAAATCGTCTTTAGGGGGTCATTCTTAGAGAGTGTTTTTTGAGTCGCACATATCAGAACTTGCCAAGGTAAACTGTGAAGTACCACAGGTCTCAGTCCAATACTTTTTTTATTGTATATTAATGATTTGGTTTTAGTTGATATTTAGGGTAAATTTATCCTCTTTGCCGACGATACTACGATTTTGTAAAATAACTCTAATTCACAAGTTTAGTTACCCAAGATTAAGGAATAGTTGATGAATTTTCATCAGAGTCCAATATGCGGGATGATTCAGACATGACTTGGGCGATATGTTTTCTGCAAAGGTAAGGCCCAAATCTTTTACTGAAGAAGTTCAAGAAAAAAGGTCATATGAGTTCAAGAAAGTTCAGAAAAGTTTGCAATTTTCAAAAAGAAATATATATTTTAGGATGTTTTTACGTATGTCACAGTTACGAAAGTTTTTAAGCAAAACAAGATCTTCTTTTTGCTCTTGTTTTTTTTAATTGAAAGACTTACTGAAATATTTATGTTCTAATGATTAATATCGGTTTGATTAGTATACCTACAAAATAAATAAAATATAAATCTTACCCATTTTAGGGTCACCCTTGTTTTTATTCCTGTCCAAACTGCCAAAGTGGATTGGCGTAAACAAAAAGGGACCAGTATCTTCTTTCTCTTTTTCTATAGCTTTCGGTCTGAGATGGGGTTTCAAATCTTTTAGGACAAAACCCGAACAGACAGGAATATCTGTCAGATTAGCAGGAGGTACAACAATTCCAGATTCTAGGACCAATGGAACTGGGGAACCCTCACACTGAACTGACAAACTTTGGAGCTGAATCGCTAGTTCCTTTTGTTCTGTCTGACTTAAATGTGACCACATTGTTTGTAATAAGAACGTCATATGCCGAGTTGCCAATGCTGAATGTCCAGCACGTTTAGCGGCTACTATGAGGTCCTGGAAAAAATTTCATTCAATAAATCAATAATCAATCAATATTTCTTGGTAAAGTAAGTAAGAACAGAAAGTATATTCACGTGACAACAGATACACAGCTTTAAAAAATATTTATTTAAAACATTTTTTTTGGGTTTTTCAACTTACACTCTTAAGGGAGTGAAATGATTTTATTTTTTTACAATATCTACTTAAGGAAACTAATAGTGATAAGGACCTCCTTGCTCAGTGCAAGCACTGACTAAAAAACTGTGTAAAAATGTACTCGATCTGTAAGATAACTTTTAAGTAGGTTTATACTCTGATGATTAATTTGCTCTAACAAAAGGATCATTTAGGTTTTTTACTCTTGTTTGTTGACCTCTGTAAACAATTTGTGTTTTAATGACAGTAATATATTATCTTATCAATTCCATAGTGTGTTAATTTTTCCAGCAGAATGTCATATGAAATTGAAAGCCTTTGAGAGAACACAGTTCAACATCAATAGTGAATTTTCCCTCTTTAAAGCCATGGATTCTTTTATTTACTTATTTATTTATTCACAATACATACAGAGTAACAACAATTTCACTAAAGTTATCATTGTAAGTCCTCATAAGCCTATCATACCATAATTTGTGCAATGATATACGTTATGAAAAAGATGTCTAGACCTTGTTCGCCTTTGAGGTCTGTGAAAACATATTTTAGACAGAAGATGGCTGCACTGTTGCCATTCAGAAGTTTATGCAAAAAGCATGCTAACACATTATGCCTTTGTTGCTCCAGGCTTTCGATTCCAGCAAGTTGAATGCGTATTGCATAACTTAGGTCTTTATATGGAAATCTTAGCTTAAATTAAAGAAATTTTACGTATTTGCTTTGGAGCATTTCCAATCATATCTGAAAGTTATAATTAGGACACCAAATAACACTATTATACTCTAAAATACTTCGCACAAGACAATTATACAATGGCTTAATGGCCCTGATATACTCATACCCATTTATTTCATGTTAATTACACAAAAAAAAATATAAATTTAGAACTAGTCCTACTTGTTAAAATGTTTAAAAAGTTACTAAATATACACATTATACAAAGGGTTTTTATAAGCCAGAAAAAAATAATAAGCAAGAAAAAGAACATCTTGCAAACCATTATTTAAAAAACTTGGATTTCTTACATTGCCCTGAATATATATCTACGAAGTAACTAAGTACATCTTAAAGAATCTAAGCAAATATGAAACAAAAAGTGTTATTCACCAGCATAACACTAGGAATAAAAGTGACTTACATTTGCCTATCTGTTGAACATCACTGTCTCAGAAGTCTCCAGAGTATATGGGTATTAAATGTCTTAATAAGTTTAGGGCACTTATGCAGCAACCAAAGTAATAAGAAGTCAATAAAAAATAAATTAAAAGACTTCTTAATTGAAAATGTATTTTATTCATGGATCATTTTGACTTCATGTAATGTTTATATTGTACTTGTATTATATTTGATATTTAAGTCTTATTTTATTATTTATTTGTGACCGATTTTTGAATTGTTTTGTTTAGTTTGGTAACTTCTAATAGTGAATGTAATCTGTTTGTTTTCTCTCTTGTTTGCAAATACATATTTCTGTTTGTATAATTTTGTGCCTGCATATTGCCTATTTTTCAGTGAGGATGCCAATACATTTTCCTTTTATTTTCCATTTCTTTGTTGATAAAAGGTATGTATTGTAAAAACTTCTATGGTGAATAAAATATATCTGAATTTGAAAGATTATAAATGTTGAAATTATTAACAAATACTACAAAAAAAAACAAATTTACCACAAGAATGTTTTTGGGGGCTCTTGCTCACAGTACCTATTTTAGAGAGCTTTTCGTCTGCAGATATTTTGTTTATATTTTAGCTGGTTTTTTAGTTCTTATAATATCAGTATTAATTGTTCTTTTTTATTCCTTCTTGTTAGTTTATATTTCTTTGTTAGTTCTTATTTACTAGTTATTAGGCTTTTATTTGTTCAAGGCTATATTTTGTTGCTGGTTTTTTAGTTGTATTAATGTTCTTATTCCTTCTTGTATCTTTTGTGTTTGCAGCCCTTTTTGCTTTTATTTTATTTATAGACTAATTTCAAGCTTTGCCGACAACAATTGTTATGTTTATAGACAATAAAGCATATTTTGAGTTTCGAGTTTGAATGGCCCTAATACTGAATGACATTAAACAACAGTATTAAAATAATAGCCTACAGTTCAAACCAACAAACAAAAATTTTAAAATCTGAATGTTAAAGATTCATGCAATGAATAGAAAGAACGCTTGATTAAAATGTTTTTTACTTTCTTGTGGAATTGGTTAAAATCTAAGGTTTTGATATTTTCTGCTAAAATATTAAAAAACTTAATTGCCCTAAAGGCTCATCTTAACACCTCTTCAGACACCAGCAGAGAGGCACCAGATTTCCTCTTCCCTGGTATTATGATGGTGTACTTGGTCATGGGTTATCACAGATCTTGAATTATGTGGAACATATAAAACCTAACATCCTAGAAGCGTTCATTAAAATAGTATCAATGTGTTTGCTAAAGCTAAGATCACTACTAAAAGTAACACATAAGTTTAAAAAGTTTTGATAGGATTGTAATTAGCCCTGTTGGCCTAAAATTGTTAGATTCATTTAAATCACCTTCACGAACGTCGACGAAACACGATGGTCTTCAATCAATCAATTGTACTGACTTGCTCGCCAATATTTTATTTCGGATTCCAAGAAGACATACCCATTCAGCAGATTTGTTTCACAAAAATTTCCATTGCACAAACTATGGTAATAATTCTTTTGTAGACAGAATAGTCAATTTACAGTAGACATTTTACGAAATATGACCTCTTTACAGGTAGCTTTATGAGCTTTAAACGAACAATTTTAAACTGATTAATTTTGTATTTTTAGTGTTTTTGTCATTGGTATTTTCTATTTTTAATGTGCTTAACGTTAGTAATGTTAGAATTGTCTCTTGGAAATTATTTTTTCTGTGAATTGTTCAGTTTATCAGTTTGTCTGTAGTCTCTACGTTATTTAGATAGCATAGATTAGCATTGTTTGGATTTTAAGTTTTACATTACTAAATTATCTAACCAAAGTACAGAAAATGCACAAAAGGTCACGAAAATTTTGAATAATGTTTTGTAAATAGCAATATTTAAACAACCCCCCTTATACTCCCCTAATGAATTTTATAGGTTATCCTTGTGTCACAATACTCAATGCAATTACTATATTATATATCTTCCAGTGTATTTAATCTTAGGTCTAAACATACTACAAGTCTAGATTTTTCCTTTGTTTATTCACTTTTGTAGCCTCTTTAAATGTAATACCTGTAAAATTTGAATCTGCAAGGTAGGCCATCCTTGATTTGCTTCTAACATCTCTATTGGGTCTAATATAAGCTTATGTCCAGACAGGCTTTGCAACATTAGAGAGTAACATTTGTTCCAATTAGGATTTGGATTTTGAGGTGACACATATCTGAAAAAAAAATGTGACAAATTTATAATTTGAAGAAGGATTATAATAAAAAATGTCATATTATGACTAATATTATATTAAAAATCATAAAAAGGTTCTTAATAAAAAATGCAACTGAGAGTAAAAAAACACAAGAATGCTCTCTAATAGCAAACAAAAACTACAGATTATTTTATTAAAACAATTTTAAATTAATTAAGCAAGTATTTTTATGGCTACCTCGGTTATAATTAAAAAAAGGCACCTATCCTGTAAGAAAACAACTTACCGAGTGGCAGCTAATCTCAGACAAAATGCAGCTTTCCTATTAAAACCAATTTGTGTGTACAAATGTGCCAAAGTTTCAAATCTTTGTATTTTCTCTTGTTCTGATAATGCCAAATTAATGTACACAACATTCTGCAGAAAACTGGCAGCTTGCAGGGCATGATTCTGTTCCACAGCAATCCTGGCAGCTTTGAAACTCGCCTCAGTTTCTATAATTCCTGCATTCTGATATTTACTGTAATGGATAATGGCTTCTCTATATCTTTTAGATATATCATCAGGAGCTAGTACATTAGGTATAGTCTTTTTTACTGTTGTAATATTTGTGGTTACTTCCTGAGCTGGTTTTTTTGGAGAACCTTCTGGTAAACTTCCAATTCGAAGGAAACATTCATTCCTTTGCATAAAAGGATACAAAACTAGTGCTGAAGCAGCACTTAGGCCTTCATATGCAGCTCCTAACCATAGCCAGTCATTGATGCTTTTCAAGATTTCAGCAGCATTAGAGTAGTACTGCAAACTCTCGGCTATTAAGCCGGCTTGTAAGCAAAGATCTCCTAAGTGCTTAGTCATGCGTCCTGTACATCTCTTCTTATTTTGACGAGATTCCATATCTAAACCTACAAAATCTTTTTTTTCGAACGGGGCAAGAAGTAAAGACACTCTCTCAAGTTTCTCTCTAGATCTTTCAAGTCTCTTAGACTCCAATACCCAAAACAAAGAATTTATAAACTCTATAATTTGGTTTTCCAGGTCTACACATGGAGATGCCTCGTCATAAAACAGGGCCCTGGTTTTAAAATTACTAGGGGTAGTAAACTTTTCTATATTTGATTCTTCTTTTATATCATTTTCCTCAGAACCACTGGACTTGTCAGTTGGCGAGTCAATTTCTTTAGTTGGACCAAATAAAATACATCTTGAGTCGTACAAAGTTGCATTATATTTTACCTTTAAACTTTCGTGCACCCTACAGACCTCATTTAATTCAGTTTGGGAATCATACTTTCCTAATGATACTAGACCTATTAGCCTTCTGTGAGTTTGAAAATCACCCCAGTCATTATTTTCGACAGGATGCTCTTTTATGACTCTTACAACAATTGTTCGTACTTGGCCTGCTGAATCTGTAATCTTGACCTCATTCAGCTTTGCAATCCGATCATAAAATTTTGTAAAAGTTTTTTGTTTTAATTGGGATCCGATATGTTTCACAAGTATTAAAAGCGCTGCATGATCGTGAGAAATCTGTTCATAATCTGGATGAGACATATTTGGCTCGGTGGTGCTAGCAGACAAAATATAACTTACAGATGAACGCATTTGTGAAAGTACAAATTTAAATTGATCATTTATAATGTAATAATAACACAGTAGAAAATAAAAATTCATAAATCATCATTTGTATTCGTCCTAACTTTAATATTATAATTTGTTTGTTTGTTTTTATGTTATTGTACCTAAACTTAACACAATTAGCAACAGTAGCAACATTGTTTGTTTATCTTGTGCAAATTGGCTTCCGTTCCTTAATAATACGATTTGCCAGATTGCTCTTCGTCTGGGGCTTAGAGCCAGAATAGAAGCAACCCTGCCAGGCGATTTACGCCTTATTCTAGTTTGGAGACACCAGTTGGGATGTTCGGATGGCGAGTTTAGAACTCCCGGTACAACCCGATTATTCCAAATCTATCAAATTAACTTTTAAGTTTTTCTATTGCATGTTTGCTTCAACTGGTGCCCCCTTAGAAGTACTACTGGTACCACGAGATGACCTTTTATCCTATCCCCTTACAGTTTTTTCAAATTATCCCCTTACCCCTCCTACTCCCGCCACATAGCGGCAATTACGTTATTATTCTATGAAGAACTGGGCAGACGAACTGGATATAATGCAGGAACAACTAGGCCTCACAGATTCACAGCGTATGTTTCCTTTCTAGCGGGATCGTTAATCTTCAATTAGAGTCTCCCTCATCCCCTTAAAACAAAGCAGTAAAATCGAACACGTGGAACCACTTATGTTTGAAACACAGAGGTCTGCTGTCCACGGGGGGGCGGGCGGTTCGAAAGACTGGGAGGCTACAATGTAAAGAAAAAAGCAAACCTCTCTTTCTCTTTCTTCTAATTACAATAGCGTTTTGCCGAACGCTCCCCAGCACTCAGCCAATTAATTTTTTTTTGGTTTTACTGACAGACAACTTGCCATTTTAATTCGGTACTCCGGTAGTATTTAATATATTTGATTCTAGATGTTGTAAGAGCACCAAATTGTTTACTTTTTCATCCACTAGTCACGAATCCGAATTCGAATTTATCCGCTCAGTTTCCATTTTTGAATTATTCATCCCTAAAATTCATACTCCAAAATTGGTGAATTTAGGAATTAAAAGTATCTTTTTGTCGAAATGTTGCCATTGGATTTCAATTAGAATATTTATCATTAAATATTTCTCAAAGTTGTAGCAGCGTTTTTTTTTCCGATCCTCATAACCCAGTGTCATTAGAATTTTGCTTACCGAATTTATTATTTCTAGCCCTTAAATTTAGGAATTAAATATATATTAGGAAACATCTTTAGAATAATTAGTAGAAACAAAAATATTATAATATACTGAGTATTCCCCTTCATAAAATAAAATTTCCTATCAGTTACTGAAAAACGGTAAACTTGACAATGTTGCAAATATCACCTGCTTCCCCGCGTTTTGATATATGACTGGTCCAAATTTAATCAAAATTTTATAAACGCATTCGAAGATATTTGGATGCTCCTACACTTTCGTTGCAAATTGAAGATTACATGTGAAATATCGAAATGTGTATAAGAGTGTGATTTGTTTAGTTGTTTGAATAATATGTAGGTCCTTATTATAATGTAGAAATTTTAGTGTAATTTGATGAATATCATTGATTACTCGATGATCAGCCAAGTGCTGGCCTGTCGGGAGGTAAAAAATAGTTTTCTTTATTTTGGAACTTAAGAATTGAGTTCGAATGAATTGACATTGACGGCAAAAAAGTCAAAAAATTATGACAGTTTTTTAAAATAATTTTTTGGTTTTTTTTTAGCAATTATTTTTTGCCGTAGGATAAGACAGGGTGCCCGTATTGAAATGGAACAAGATGAGCATGATTTGGAGGAAGGAGAAGTAAGAATTCTATTTACTTATGTCGAGTTCATATTTATTTGTTGGTATATTTCCCATTTTTTTCAGATTGAAGAGGATGAGGAAGTGGGAAACATTTATACGCCTCTTGTAAGACCTGAAACCTATGCCCTTGATGCTCCACAAAAAAGATTTCCAGAAGTAGGTTGCCGCTATAGTGATGATGAAGACGAATTACAATCGTCCGAGAGTGATAGCGATTCGGACACAGGCCTACAGAAAAGCAAAAAACCAAAGAAGGTTAAAGTTGCCCCCAAGCCCCTGCAACATAGAAACGATCGAGTAAAAAAATATGATATTTGGAGTACAAGAGCACAAGAGGATGTTTTAGGTAAACATTTATTTTAGTTGATAATTTACTTAGATATATTGTAGGAATGAAGACTATTTTTTTATTTTTATTTATTTAATGTACTCAAAATTTTACAATTTGTAAGGTATTATATATAAGAATTTAATGTTTAGAGTACAGGTTTTAAGTGTACAATGAATTCACATGAATTTGTGGGTACACTGATTACCAATAAATCAATATTGTTTTACTAATTTTCAGCTATTTTCCCAAAGTAAAGCAAATTTCTGAGAATTACAAGTGAAAACTTAACTGTAGTGTTAAAGTAAATTAAAGTAAGTTTGTCTGAAACCAAGGAATTATATCACAAATCTTATCAAAATTTTCAGCTATCCATTTAAATATTTTCTTTTTATTTTTTTGAAAATTTAGTGCAGTAACCCTAAAGGGAATTTTATTTGTAATTTTAGGTATTATATATGTGAAATGCTTTTGCACAGATGAGAAATGGGTATTTGGCGTAGTCGTTATTCCAGTATGCCCTTGTACCCAGACCATGTGACACGCAATCTTCCCGTGACTGATTCTTGAAATATAACTTATAACATGTCTTTATATATAGTTGTCAGATATTCATAAGTTTTATATTTCTGAACAATGGATTTGTTGGATACATCCGTTTTTTAAACATTATTATTTTTAAAAAGTACTTTTGTAGTATAAATAAAAAAGTCAGAATGTTGTTAGAAGCTGCCCCCCATGCGGAGATCCCGTAGCACAAAACCGATTCCACAAGTGCCTGGTATAACATCCGTAGCACATGATACGGTACTATCTGTCTCAGGAAGTAAAATTTGTATATGTTCTTTCTTAATTTGTCCATAACTAGGTTTACATGCTCATGCCATCTCATATACTGATCAAAGTAGACTCCAAGATATTTAATTTTTTCTGTTTGTTTAATTTTATTTTTACATTTACAGTTTTCAAAATATTTACAACCCCAATCATGAATTTTTATTGATACATTTTCTGGTAGGTTCCGATTTGTCATAGTGAAAATTAAGAATTTTGATTTATCTATGTTAAGTGTTAATAGACTTTTATCCAACCAGCACTTGATTTTCTGCATAGTCTGTTCATCTTTTGTTAATACGTTATTCCAACTATTGTCCTTTATTAATATTACTGTATCAACCGCATAACATACAACCCTATTATCACAAATAGCTGTAAGGTTATTCACATATATTAAGAAGAGAATCGGTTACCGTGCCCTGTGGTACACCAAAATCAATTCGGGTCGCTTTCATAATTTTTTATTTTTACTTTCTGCATTCGTTTATCAAACAGGTCATTAATTTTACCACGTACTCCAATGTTCTCTAATCTTTCTAAAAGAATCTGGTGCTCCACAGTATCGAATGCCTTTGATAGGTATTGCCATTGGTTTATGTCCTTCATTAAAACTCCTTGTGATAAATTCCGACCTCGGCAACAGCATTCTCGGTACTGCAGCCATCTCTAAACCCAAATTGATGATTGGACATTAATCCATTTTTTTCCAGATAATCCCAAAGTCTCAATTTTATACATTTCTCAACTATTTTGCTCAAGGTACTTATAATTGCAATAGGTCTGTAGTTAGTTTTTTCTGTCTTATCGCCTGATTTAAATATTGGTATTACAATGGCATTTTTGAAGATATCCAGAAAGACGCTTGTCTCGAGAACACTGTTTACCAGGTGTCTTAGAGGTTTTACCAAAAAAAGTGAGTTCTCCTTAACAAATTCCGCAGAAATACCATCTTCGCCACTAGCTACTCCATTTTTTAATGGCATTATTTCTTTTGATAATTCGGTTTCAGAAATTGGAGCCATAAATATGGAGTGTGTGCATACTGGCCTGTCGTCAACGGGATTTAGGGGCTTCTCAATTTTGTTTGCAAGTTTCTGGCCTACTTTACAAAAGTATTTATTTAATTCTTCTGCTATGCCTATATTATCTAAAATATCTTTTCCATTATCATCTTTAATTACTTTTATCTCATTTTAGTATTATTTTCGCCTATGGCAACTTTTATATTCAATTACCTTCTCAGATTACAAAAGAATTTTTTGCAGCTGAAACTATGATTAGCTGTGATGTTAGTTTTAAAGACAGATCTCGAGATGTTGAAACTTATGACTATACATTAGCTGGGAAATATTATGAAGAGTTGGAAAAGCAGCAGGGAAACAAAAGGACAAGAGATGATATGAAAAATGTGAACTTTAAGTAAGTTACAATCATACTTCATATTGTCAAACTAATAACATAAAACAGGGTTCCATAGGTTCCTATTGCAGTTTTAATGCTGAAATTCTGAAGAATTTCAGTAGTTTTATCAGCAGAGGCCTGATAGAGGTATATAAACATTCTGATGTTGAAGATACAGAAGTACTGTTTTTTTTTTTCTATTATATTGGGGAAATGTTTTAAGCAATAGTAATAATAACAATAAGGAGATTTATAGTTTCTGTAACATATGCCATAAAAATTAGAATTTATGCCTTAAGGCAAGCAAACAAACACAAGTACTTGCGTTCATATTGGTATAGTTGATATTGTATTAATTATTCAAATCAATTTTTGATGACCCTGGAACCTGTGGTCTTAAAACCAAATATTTATATTCAACTTAATATAATATTAAGTAATAATTACTGTTAATTATCTTCAATATTAACCCTGAATCACTTCTTTATATATAATCTAGGCCCAAAAGAGCAAACAGCAAAGTAAAAGAATTTAAAGGGAAACGAAGAGAAATTCCTGAACTAACTGTAGATGAAACCTGTGCAGTAGAGGACATTGTAAAGGATATTGCAAGTAAACTATGTGAAGAAAGAGCAGATCTTATTTGTAAGTTAGGCAGATAAACTAATAAAGTATTTTTTTTAAATGTTAGTTGATTTTTACACAAACTATTGTCTTTTTTCAGTAAAAGTTGTTGAACAGATGGGAAAAGGTAAAACCATTGAATTATTTAATGAAACCAGACTTATAGAGAGTGAAGGTGGAATGCCTATCTTGGTGAGTGATTAAATTAGAGAACATAAGACCGTCATTCTGAACAAGTGACTCAAAATATAAATCTACATTTCTCTTTCATTTAAGATTTTTCATCTGAAGAACTCACAGTGTTGACCAACTCGTAACCATAGTCATGTTTTTTAAGATAAATTGAGTGGATTTTTTAGCAAGTAGTAAGTTGGTATGGAGTCAATATTTTTAAAACTGAGATTGGTGTTTTTTTGTTCTTATATTCAAATATATATATTTTTTACCTATGTTATTTATGCTCTTAATGCTCATATGTAGCATTTATTGTTTTATAGTGTATAACTTTATTACCATTTTCAGTACTTATGTATAAACTTATTGCAAAGGAAGGGAATCCTTATTTTTTGCATGGCATAATGATAGGAAGCCGAATTTTTTCTAATTGAATTGTTGCCTTTTTTTAAGAAAGACATAAGTATAGTGGTTTTTATTGGTCCTAACAGAATTAAATTTCTTACAAAGTTGTGGTGGTTTCAGACTTCAGACGTCTATGCCCAGTACAAAACACATAAACAACAACAAAATCCACAAGACAGAATTTTTGAATTTTCTTCATAATATTAGTTAAATGAATTTTTAATAAACACTTGTCAAAAGATAGGCTTCTAGTAGTCACTAATAGCCATACCACATTTTAGGTATTTGCATCTGGCAGCATTGAAAATTAAATTGCCAGTAGTTTTTGTGCAAATTTCTCAAATTGAAAGTTTTATTTTTTTAATGCAGGTTTTTTGTTCTCCTCAAAATATAAATGTTTGTAATTAAGTCTAGAGAAAAAACAAAAGATAAGCTAAAAAGTTACAAAAGCTTATTTTCCCTTAAAAAAATTAAATTTTTATTTAAAAGATATTATTTAAAATAAAATAAAATTTATTTTATATAAAAATAAAATATTAACAAAATTTTTTTCTTCAAAAATAAATTTTTGTAATTATTTGAGTTTCTTTTTGAGTATAATATGATAATAAAAACATATTTAAAACATAAATAACTAAATTTTGATGTTTTAAATAGAATTTATTTTTAAAAAATATTTTTTAGTGTTTTAAAGAGAAGAAAAACCTATATTTAAAAAAATCAAATCATATCAAGTCAAATCAAATGTTTTATTTATTCATTTGAAATGTATTTAGAAAATACAATAATTGAAGAAAACGTCAAATAATAAAGATTAAAATTAAAAGCTAACAAAATGTAGACAAATAAATAACAGCCCAAAAACAGGCAATAACCATTGTGACTTTTTATTATTGACAGAACATTGGCAAACCGCGGATCAATTAGATCAAATAAAATAAAAAATGTATAAATGGGATACATGCAGTCTTAAGTTTGATATTTGTGATGTGTCTGACTATTGTAGGAAAGGAATTTTGGAATGTGCTTGTTTAAAAATTAATTGTGTTAACATTATTTTAATTGTTTTATATTGTCCACCAAATGTAAATTTTAGTGAATTTTTATCAATTTTTAGTTGTCTAATAATGAAACTTGCACAGCCATCATACTCATTTGTAATAGGTGGTGACTTTAATATTAATTTTTTAGTTCCTAGTATAGACTTAAGCTGTTTTACAGATATAATGTCAACTTTTAATTTGGACTATATTATTAGAGACCCCACAAGAGTAACAGGTAGTAACCGCCGATATAGATTCACAAGCTCTACGGTAATTGATATGAGACTTTCCAACCATTTTTCGCAATTCCTCTGTGTGAGATTAGTAAAAGGTTTAATAAAGGAATCGACGAGTTTTGTGTATAAAAGAATTACTTCTGAAGGTAACACTAAGCAATTTATTGATTATCTAAGAGGGGAGAATTGGGCTGAGGTCTTTAATCAGACAGCAGCAGAAAGTGCTTTTGATTCTTTCTCTTTCTTGGACACTCTACATTACTACTTCGAACTATGTTTTCCGATAAAAAAATTTTATTTTAAATCCAAGAAAAAAGTTAGTTAAAAAGCGGTTATATTTTATCTTCAGAATTAACAAAATTAAAAGACAAAGTCATATTATTTTTGGAGCTTTCAAAAGTTGATAATAAGTATAAAGAAACAGCAAAATATTTAAATAAAATCTACAGAGGGAAACTCAGGATTTCTCGACAAGTGGAAAATGACAAAAAAATACACAATTCAAGTAATAAATCAAAAACAATGTGGCAAATTATTAATAATCTCCAAAAGAAAAATATTAACTTAAAAAAAGTAGAGTTTTTTAAAGGAGATGAACAAATAGGTAGTGGAGAAGTTGCCGAGAATTTTAATAAACATTTTATAATACCAAATTCCCATGGCGAGATTGACTATGAATTTTTAAATTCGAATGTCCCTTGTTGCTCATCCTCAGTTTTCCTCTCCCCAGTCTGTGAACCAGAGGTTTCAGCTAGTGGTCCTGATGGGGTTTCTAATAATATTCTTAAAAAATGTAAGTTTTACTTATGTAGTGTTTTTACATATTTAATTAACTTGTCTTTCACTGAATGTGTGTTTCCCAAAAAGCTTAAACTTGCAGCGGTGATTCCTATTTATAAAAAAGGTAATCCGAATGACTACAGTAACTATAGGCCAGTAAGTTTGTTGTCAAGTATATCCAAGATATTTGAACTGAGTATAAAGGACAGGTTAATTGACTTTTTTGAAAAGAATCCTACGGAGAAGAATCTGAGGCGCAACATGGATTCAATTTTGGGCTCCTTACTATATTTGCTATTTGCTAATGACCTTATTTTTTATCTTTCTAAAGACACATCACATATTTTTCCTGTTTCTTATGCGGACGATACTAACATTCTGATGGTTGGGCCTGATCTACCGTCTCTTAAAGTTATCGCTGAAAATGTTTATAGAAAAATAATATCCTGGTCAGAGAAGAATAATTTAATATTGAATAAGGCTAAAACGAATGTACTTTGTTTTACACACTCAAAAAGAGAAACTGACAATAGTGTTGCATTGTTTGAAAACTCACCTGACATGCTTGCCCTCATGAGTGAAACGAGGATATTGGGTGTGGTGTTTGACGACGTGCTTACGTGGGCTACTCATATTGATGCATTATCTAGTAGGCTTCGGAGAACCTGTTATGCATTAAACTATCTTAGGAATCACTGCGGTCAGGACACTTTGTTGACTTTATACTATGCTAATTTTCACTGTCATGTCAATTATGGCATTTTGATTTGGGGCAGAGGTAAAGAAAGCTGACGGGTCTTTCTATTGCAGAAATACCCGTTAAGGATAATAGGCGGTCTTTCACATAGAGAGTGTTGCAGGACGCTCTTCAGGGGTTTAAAAATTTTAACAGTTTTTGACCAGTACATTCTGGAAGTATGTCTTTATGCATTCAAAAATAAATTGCTACTTCAATCAAATAGACCATCCCACAATTACAACACATATGCTAAAGACCTGCTGTTGCCCAATAGTCATCGTATGTCTTTTTTTCAGAAAGGCACTTTATATGCTGCTTGTAAATTTTATAATGCACTTGATGATGATATTCGTAAGTCCCGCAGTATTCCTATTTTGAAAAATAAAGTCAAGAAATTGCTTTTGGGAAAAAATTGTTATTCTTTTCAGGATTTTTTTGTATAACCTGACATGTTTTTGCTTTTTTTTTTTTTGTAGCTATATTTTTCTCCAATTATTGTACAGTGTATATTTTTTTATATGTTGCACTTTTCAATTGAAGAAATAAAACATTATTATTATTATTATTATTATTATAAACAAAAGACACATCTAAGTAAACTCACACTACATATTTGGTGTAGCAAATGATTTTTTACCCGTTTCTTAAAGATATTTATATTGGTGCATCTCTAATATCATGGCTTAATTTATTAAACAATATACATCCTGTAAAATAAATATATGTTTGATACACTGCTGAGCGATGTGCTTAGGGCAACAAAATAGTTTTCTCTGGTGTCATAATCATGTGCAGATCTCACTTCGTGAAAAATTGATCTGTTACGATTAATGAAACAACACACTTCATAAATATAGATACCAGAACCCCCAAACCTTGAAAGGCATACCTACAGGATTCTCTGAATACAACAATCGAACGGATAGCATGTTTCTTCAAAATAAAGACTCTTTGAATAGAGGCGCTCATACCCCAACGTAATATCCCGTATTTTCTTCTGGAATGGATACTTGCAATGTGAAAACATAAAGTTGAGTGCATAGCAACTGCTGAGTAGCTTACCACACAGTTCCTCAATTTGAACAAATAAAAAATTTTTTGTGGCTTCTATCAGACCAAAGGTTTGGTTGTTGTGCAATGCAAAAACTAAGGATTTATTTTTTTCATTGTCCCAACATGTTTATAGGAAATCTGATGGGAAGCTGAATAACAGAAACAACTGCTTAATTTTTTTTTTTAAATGGGGCACATTTTTATAATTTTTTAATTTTTTGTATATATTTTTTCGACCAGAGGCCAGGGCAGTCTAGGGGGGTGAAGCAGCGCTTTTTAAAAGTGAGGAAACAATATTGGCATCACAAGTTTTAATTTATTTTTTTATCATATAAACCTCAAGTTGAGAAAACCATGTCCATAAATAGAAAAGTATTATATTTGCCAAAACACATTTTTTTATACCATAAAGTACATTTTGAATGAATTTTTTTCAGAATCAAACAAGACGAAGAACGTCAGGGGGCGTCTTTCTTTATTTGGTTAGGAACGATTATCATATAACTCCAGAACAGAAAGAAAAAATTTTTACAGAAGACAAGCAGAAATATAACAGGATGATAAAGGAGAGGCGAAAGAAAAAGCTTCAGAAACTTAAGAATCATACCAGTTCTGGTAATATATTAATAACTTTATCGATCTATAGATATCAGAAGCTTCTATTAGTGTAGCTTTGGAATTTATTAGGTCTTATCTTTCAAATAGGCATGATCAGTTGTTAAAATAGGGTACTTGACCATTTTCATATGTATTTTAAATTGATACTTATTTATTTAGTTCTTACGTGGATACAGTCACAGACTAGTCACATACTAAGATAGGACATATAAAAATAATATATATATACATATCTCTATAATGTTAGGTAATAATATCTTAACTTTTGTTTTAAAACAGTAAGTTGGGTACTAGGATGTGTATATTTTCCACCTAATTCTAGCCAGGAATGTTATCAGTCTTTCTGCAATACCGGAGAATCGCTGAGAAATAGATTTAATAGCCACACATTTTTTTATTCTTGGCTATTTTAACCTTCCTTCTGTGGAATAGATTTATGAAGACAATACACTGGTTTCAAAATGTTTACCATCCATAGCTTTTGAAACTCTTTTTGTGACAGTGAGTTTTCTTGAATTGCAACAAATGAATTTTCTATGCAATCACATGGGCAGAATTTTAGATTTGCTATATGCTGATGACTTCGTTAGTGTTCGTGTTTCATTTTCAAATTTTCCGCTTGTACAGATTGACCCCTACCATCCAGCAATTGAATTGAAGTATAAAATTAAATATGTTTCGCCAATAAAAAATCGAAATCAAGTAAGTGTTTACTAGTTTCACAAAGCAAATTTCGTCAATCTAAATATTTTTTATAAGCAGTCTGACTGATCTTTCTTATTATCTGAATCCGAACAGAATAGTTGAACGATTCTATAGGGTTTTATTTCAGGGTATCAATAGTTGTGTCCCCAAGAAGATCGTAGCTGACTGTAAATATCCCAAATGGTTTGACCTTCCTTTAAGAAAGCTTATTGGCAAAAGGATTGCCTGTACAAAGGACCGATAAACTTGACTATTTGGCCTATTCTGACATAAGTGAGGTTAAATTTCGAATTGATATGTGTTATCTTACATATGTCACACAGACTGAACTACTTATCCCAATAAACATTAAATACTTTTGGTCATTTGTACGAAACTTAAAAAGGGACTCCAATCTGCCCACCAGTGTTATGAATTTATTTATTTTATTTATTTATTTATTTATTTCTCAAACATACACTACAGAATCCAACATTCCAAATGGTATGGCCTATGACAGTTGTAAAATCAGAATTAGTGCTACATAACATATCCTATTCTAAATAAAACAAAAAATGTACAAAAAGAAAAAAAAACGTGTCAAAGCTACATAATATATATCCTATGCTAAAAAAAAAATTCAAGTGTAAATCGAAGAAAAAAAAACAAAACATTGGGAGTAAAGCAAGAAACTGAAAACTCTAAGTTCTTGAATTTCGTTATTATTGGGGATTATTTAATAGGAATTTTAGTTTTCTTTCAAAAGTGTGTGTTGTACAATTTAAGTCTAGGTCTGGTGGGACATATGTGTTAAAATAAGTCATTATTCGATTCATGATACTGTTTCTCCCAATGTGGGTGCGACTCCTACTAGTCAAGAACATGTCATTTAGATGAGTGTTACGGGATGGTATACGAAAGTTCATCAATGTCAGGAGATCAGGGCAGTATATCATGTTATTAAGTATTTTAAATCCAAACATTAATGTTAAGAAGATTCTTCGAGTTTCAAGACTACTCATGCTCAATAATTCCAGTCTCTGATGGTATGAATAATTGTGTTTATCAATTCTCAACCTGTAGGAGAAAGTTCACAAACTTTGATTGGCCCCGCTCTAATCATGTGTTCTGTAAAATGGAGACCAGATTGTACAGCAGTACTCTAAATGACTTCGTACCAGGGAGTAGTAGAGGCACATCAAAACGGTAATATTAGAAAATTCCCAACATTGACGCATAACAAATCCTGCCATCCTGAATGATTTTCCCAAAACATAATTCATGTGATCATTGAATCTCAGTTCGGTGTGAAAGATAACTCCCAGATCATTAATCCGTTCAACTCTTTCAGCGGGTGCATTAACGATGGAGTAATCATGAAGAAATGGAAAAAGATATGACTTTACATTTCATTATATTTAAATCCATTTTGTTATCTTCACACCAAGTCACCAGCTTGTTAATTTCTGATTGAAGATTTTGGCAGTCTTCAATGTATAAACATATATATGTTTAAAGAAAAATGGTTTTTTTCAATATCCCTGACTTTTTTCGTCAGCATAAAATAGGAATTAGCAGCTTTTGAACACATTGCTGAGGTCATTAATATAGATTAAGAACAAGAATGGACCTAAATGTGACCCTTGGGGTACTTATGACGGCCAAGAAATCACTGGTTCAAATAACATCCCAAACACTTTTGCTGCTCACTTTCAGTCTTGCTATACTCACCACTACAATTTAGACTAGTAAAATTGGTCCAATAAGTTATTCAGCAAAATTACTATGAACATATTGTTTTACAGAGGCAGAAATCTTTAATAAAATAGGGGACCTTGATCCTTCCTGATGGAATTCCTACTATTCTGTTCTATCTATGTATAATTTTTCAGAGATCCATTAATCTGGGTTCTTTTTCTAAATTTTTGAAGTTTTCTACTCTTTTGCCCATTTTTAAATCTGGTGATAAAAGTTATGCGAAGAACTACAGATGTATTTCTTTACTTTCACATATACCAAAGTTCTTTGAGTCAATTATTACAAATCATATATTTGAGTCTTCAAAACACTACATTACGAGTATGCAACATGGTTTTTATCATGGTCGTTCAACAACTACCAATCTTGCAATACTTCAACACTACTTAGTAACATCGGTTGAGGCTGGCAAACAGATTGATGTTATTTACACTGGCATCTAAGGCTTTTGACAGTTTGCTATCAGCTTCTATTATGGAATTTACAGCAAATAGGTTTTTGTGCAAAGTATCTTGAGTGGATCAAACCATATTTATTTAATCGTCGCCAGCAAGTCAACATTTGTGGTTCAGTTTCCATGGAGGTTCTTGTGACATCAGGTGTCCCGCAGGGTTCACATGTTGGTCCAGTTCTCTTTCTGCTCTTTATAAATGATATAGTATCTTGTTTCGAATTTTCTGAATGTCTTTTATATGCAGACGACTTAAAATTCTTTTCACCAGTCTCCTCAGACTCCAATCCTTTGCAGTCTGACATTGAAAGGCTCGTCAAATGGTACAGCACTAATTATCTCTCTCTTAACATTTCCAAATGTAAAGTGCTCAGTTTTCACAAATATATTAGTCACATAGTAGGTGGGGGGTACCTACTTCATAGATAACGTAAGTATTGAAGTTGTTAGTTCTTTTACGGACCTAGGCATTATTTTTGATGAAAACTTTTAATCTACATATCGCTAACATTATACTTAAGGGTTTTAGACTACTGGGTATAACACACGTAACTGATACCAAAGCAATTCAGTGTCTATAAGTCATTAGTTTGTAGTGTTCTAGAATATTGTACAATATGTAGTCTATCATACCAGTGTCACATTGACAGAATTGAAATGGTGCAAAACAGGTTTTGAAAATACCTTTTACATAAATTTCATTTCCCATATCAAGGCTTGTCATCTAATACTAGAGCTCTTCTTGGCAGCCTTCAAACACTTGAATTTAGAAGAAAGAAGGCACTTCTGGTCTTTTTGCATAAATTGGTGAATGGGGGGATTGATTCTTGGGATCAGTGCCGTTTTTAGGTCCTATTAGGAGAACAAGACAATCACAGCTGTTTGTTGAAAGGTACCACCGAACAAATTATGGGATTAGTGCATTTGTTGACAGACTAGTTCACAATTACAATCGTCACTTCTCAGAATATGACATTTTCAGACTAAGAACTTTGCAGCTAAAAAGGCAGTTAACTGGAATGGTTTTGTGATGTTTTTAGCCCATATTGATGCAAGTTTTTGTTTATGGAGTTGTGTAGTTTTATTATTATTGATGTATTATTTTACTTCAGAAATTGAAAATCTTTCTCCTTGTTGGTAATTTTTGTTTGCTGATCTAACATATTTTTCTTAGAGTTATTTACTTATTTGACGTTATTTGCGAATTCGTACCATTTGGAATGTTTAGCATTCTGTAGTGTACGTTTCTGAAGAGCCACTTGTCCGATGCGTGCTTCTTGGGTGTGTGTGCAAGTGTTCTTGCCAACAGTAGTTCTACTTCTGTTAATTGATAATTTAGAGGAGCAAGATTAGGAGAATTGATATTGTCTGTTAGCAGTTTAAGTCCAAAAGTGCGAGTCAAAAGGATTCTAAGGATGGTAATTCTACTGATTTTTGTCAATCTAATGTTTATCAGATATAAAATTAATAAATTGAAAAACATGTTGCATTTGCAATGCAATGTCCCACCAATTGGATTACCAGTTTATACCTCGTATCTGTAACTTGATTTCTGTACAAAAATTGAATTTAATTAATTAATAATATTTTATGAAGCTGCTATCTTCAATTTGTGTCAAAATTTTGCGAGTTCATCCTTATATCATACACGAATGTTGTGAAAAATTTAGATCAGTTGAGTAAGTAGGTTTTTTTAACATTTTAAGCCGCCATGTTGGATTTTTACCAAAATGTTACTATTTCATCTTTATTTCTGACTAAATTTTGAAGCTAGCTGAATAATTATCTATGTCGCGAACAGCCAAACAAACCGATGGAAATGGGAAAACATTTTTTTTTTGGAATCTAGGTCCCTAAAAGATGAAAATCTGTAAAAACTTGAGAGGATGTGTTTTAACCCTAAATGTCAATAAGACTGGCGCATATCATTCCATTGGGAGGCACATAGAATTATGTTTTGTCATTTGTTTATGAAATATAAAAAAAAATCTAACAAACAACTATTTACATACTTGTGAAAATTAGTGTCATTTTCTGCTTAGTTTGAAAGGTTTCTTTATTGAATATACAGTTTATTTTTAAGTTTTTTATTTTTACACTCTCCTTTCATCTTTTTAATATTCTGTATTAAGGTCTGGAAATTAATTCACTATTGAAAATTATGTTAATTAACTAAAATTCTAGTAATATATTTAAAATTTTTAGAGAGGGACAAACTTTTACCAGAACTCTTAACAAGGGCAGAGCTCCTTGCCAAACAGAACCCCATTCGAAAACTAAAAGAAAGCGACGAAGACAATTGCACAAATCCTCCTCCGAGTCCTGAAACCGACCAGCAAGAAAGCCGTGACGGTATGGAACCCTCCCCAGTAATGGAATCCCAATCACTGCCAGTCGAGCCTGTCATCCTAAATAATAGTTTAAATAACGAATTGAACAATATTAGAGGAAAATTAAAGACATATGACGATGATTTTCTTGATATTAGCTGTGACCACGAAATGGACTTATTTTAATGTTAGTTAAGGAATGTGTGGGTTATGATTGTGTAATATTTAAACAATACTTTATACAGTTAATATGAATTTGTATATTACATTAATAATATTTAGGATAACGATTCAATTTTGTACAATAAAAGTATAGTTCTGAGAGCTTTCATTTATTTGAGATCTGCTTACTTACAATCACAAATAAACTAAAATGTGTATCGTATGTTTCCTCCATTAGCAAAAACAAATTGATGAATATCTTTTTTGGAACAATTTAAGGAAAATCCAACATCTAAAACAGGAATATTTTAACAAAATTGTTTGTTGTCAATAATGTATCTTGGCTTACCATTTGAGCTAATATTTGTTCCACATGGTCTAAAGTGACACTGGTTTTATCCTCCGAATTAGCTTGATAACAAGCTCTAGTAGAAGCTTCTACCACCATTGTTTTGGCTAGTTCTATTATGATATCAACAGCATCATCTGAGATTTTATTTTTTGGATTGCTGAATTTAGATTTCAGTAGTTCTCTGATCTTATCCTGGAAAAAATTAAGGGTTGACAAATAATACCATTCATACCTAGCTGAAGAGAAAAAATACATTTTATCACATAAATTGGGCAACGGTGAAATATCAAACATTCATTACTGTTGATATTTCAAATTTGTAATATTCAGTTCCATATAGTAATCAACTTAGTTGATAAATCAAGTGAACTTGGCCTTTGGAAAGACTTTAAATGGAACAAAGTATATTTGATTTTTTAGAGCCTACTGTTAAGTCAGATTCTGTTCAACCTTAAACCCACAACAAGGTTGTATTATGTTTACATTCAAGGAAAGCAAATTTGCATCAGATCCACATCACATTTATAAGATCGCTCCTTAATGTATAGAAAAATCAAGATCTTTGGGTGAATCACAAAATAACGTTGCAACTGTCTCATCATAACTGATAAACTCGTAATCTGCTTGAATTAACTGATATTTTCGATGCTTGAAGAAGTTATCAAAGAAAGATATTTTGCATAGCAGAGGAGGTTGAAGTCCAGATCATAGGAGTCTATCAGACCCTTGTCATCTACCCCTGCTCTTGTGAGGGCTAGTAAATTACGTCAATTCTGGAGTATTTAAATGCTTCTAAGATAAAATACAAAGTACTATCCGTCCCAGTGGAAGTACTCATCATGCTACATTAATATATAACACATTTTAAATTTACAAACTTTTGCTTTACAGAAAACTTGATTTAAGAAAATAATATTCTCCGTTTTTTTAAGTTAATGTAGTTTTTACTATAGACTGGTTTAGTTGCCAACTTACATGATGAAACGTAGTGGATATTTTTGTATGAAACGATGTTTCTTCGGCCATTCTCAAATATTTGGAATTTGTTTCGATTTATCTTGGTTTTTTTTATGTTGATTTCAGTGTTGCCAGGGTTGTTCCGTAGCTTAAAATTTTTGTATCAAACGGTTATGTTGAATTGTACCAATTTTCGTAAAAGTGTACCAAATTAGATATGTATGTAGTACTATGATTAAGGTTACACATCCTCAGTTTCCGTTAGCGGTTTCTTTTTTAACATTACCATTTTGTATTTTGACCATTATATCATCAATGAAAATAATGATATGATAGACAATTTAAATAATTATATTTATAATATATATTATTATTAATATATGCAAAATAATTAATAACATTGAAGTACTGTAGAAAATTGAAACTGTAAAGTAAAACAACATAATTACAATCATTTTTGGCAAATGTAGTATAGTATAGACCTAACTAATAGTTATAAGAGAAAAACTAGACATACTGTCAATTTGATTTTTATGTTTTAGCTAATATATAAACCTAATTAATGATCATATAGAGAATGACCCGCCAACCATCAAAGAGTGTCTGTATAAATTAAATATGTATATGCGCTCACATGTAATAAATTCTTCCTTAATATAAATTAGACACTCTTTCTAGCGGGTGTTTCTTTACACGTCCGTTAATTAGGCCTACATATTAGCTAAAACATATATAAAAAACAAGTTAGCAGTATGTTTAGATTTTCTGCAAAAAAAAATAGGAATGTATATGTACGTATACGTAACAAAATTTTGCTATAATATAAATTAGACACTCTTTGCAGTCTCTCGAGTCATTGTCTATATAACTAATTATGACTATATATGTCAAAATGTTTATAAAAATAAAATTGACCGTATATTTAGTTTTTCAAAGCAATTAGCGTTTTGCCTAATGTGTATTTTTAAATCGGCGCCATAACGAATGGATAAAATGGAACATATGCTGTATTGTCGATGAAATAAACGGAAAGGCTACAAAGGGGTTCGAGAAAAACGGCGGTCATATTGAAAACTTATAAAGTTTTATTTTCCTCAAATAGGTTTTTTATCCTTAGAATTGTATTGATGGATATATTTCTATGAAAATTTGTATTATGAAGCATCCTTTGACGGCTTCCAAATTATTTAAGACCTTTATATTAACTAGAATAAATATGAAAATCAAGTGAAATAAGTAAATATGTATCTACAAATATTGTACTTGATATACGGAACAAATTGCTGCCTATGCTCGTGCAATTACAGCACTTATTTACTAAATAAATATTAAAATGATATCCAAAAATATGGATGTTTTTGAATTTTATGTATATTCGAAAAATTGAGAGAACATTGTTGCCAACCAAAATAATGTAAATTTTAAGCGACTCCTTAAACCTGTGTTCAGTAGCCATATTGGCCCGTTGTTAATCATCTATTAAAATATTAAAATTAAACGGAAGGTTTCATTGTCTATTTTTCAAAAAAACTTAAATGCATTATAATCTTTTACGGAATATTATTAAAATGTCATCAGCAGTTTAGCTGCTAACTTTTGGCTGCCAAGTTCACATCAGTAGATATCACCCATGCCCGCAGCTCGTGCTCTATCTAGGTTTCCAGCATGCGCATGGATACCTCGAACGTCTGCTAACAATAACATTATTGGGTACTTAAAGCTCCGTGGTTAAACTGACTTCATACACTTCCGATTTTTAACTGAATTAATCCGTTAACATAGAAGACAAAAACAAGTGGCGAAATAATTATATAAAGATTTGGAATACACTGCTGACAGCTACTGCTATCCAGAAGATTCTTTAAATAAAAAAAAACGTCTTTATTCAAAATTTACGCGACCCTCCAATCTTTAACTTTGAGCGGCTGAATAGCCAGGCTTTCCGCTTTTAATACTGTTAGACAGACAGACAAATAGCCTGGACAGACAGAGAAAACAAACAATTTTATCTAATATTTTTCCGACCCCACGACGTAAAGTTATTTCTTTCTCTATGGAGCCACGCGTCGATTTCTATTTCACGCCGCTCATATTACCACCTGCGCTGACGTAAAAAGCCATGCTATGTTAAGACTTGTAACACAAAATTATTTAAAAGACCTGTTATGGTATTTATTAGAAGATGTGTCGTTAAATTTCGTATATCATTTTATTTATTCTGAATGATATTGTGATACCTTCAAGTAAATTAATTAATAATATGAATGATAAATTGTTCCAAAAAGACGAAAGATGTACCATGGTGCCAAATATTTTCCAAGTGTGCCAAATTTGGTACAAAAGTACGCTTTGGAACAACTCTGAGTGTTGCCAACCGGGGAATGGTAAATTCCGTCATGAAGCGATTGGAATTCCACTACACTGGCCGATTTACCGGTGCACTAAGGACATTTCGAGAATATTATATAAAATACGCGATATTTAGTTTAATCTTAAGTCATTTATGACCATTTTAGCCCAAATGTTACTATTAAAAAAAATCGAACGCCGGGGGGAAATTTTAACAAGTTTTATTTAGTAGAGTATTATTGAATAAATAAGCTAAATTTAATAAACACATACAGAAAAGTGCAAAATAGGTAGTAGGTATTATATCAAGGGAACTGACAAAATTTTGTTTTTTATGCTTATTTGACCCAAAACATTAAAAAAATTTTCACAGGTGAGAAGGAAGCTATAAAACACAGTATAATATAAAACATTCACCTCACTAAAGTTCATAATAAAACGTTTTAATTGCCATTAGTTACAGTCAGAGCAGGTATCATTGTCTAACACGGCAGAAGAAGAAAGTTCTTTAAATTTTGTTCACTTTTGGATTTCTTGTTTTTAAATGTGTATATATAGATTCATTTTTTTTATATAGTTTTCAGTTATCGTATAGGTAACATAATATTTTTAGGTTTATTTGGGGTTTAGCTAAGAATGTGTTGTGTGTTGACATATTGAAATTGAGGGATTTTTGCATTATCAACCATTTATGATTCAAAAAGGTCGGTGCAGTCACTAAGTTATCAAAATCCGCCACATCAATTTAGTGATGTAAAATAATTAAAGACTCGTTACAAAGTAAGCGTTACTACCTAATCACTAATAGTAACGAGTCCTCATTTTTTAAAAGACTCGTTACAATTGGCATTTCGTTACTTCCACTGAAACATTAAAAACTAACTATTCTACCCGAACACAACAGCGGGGAACGAGTACGAATGGCTTTGACGATTGGCGCTTTGATCTGTTTTAATATCATGCATGTCGATTTATTTAGGCCGCCGTGTAGGGCGACCGACGCGAAACGCGAGGCGACGATGAGGCGGAGTTGCCGTTGTTTGTATTAGAATTTAGAAGCAGGTATGGCGCGCCATTGGCGATAATTGGCAATGTCGCGCCGATTCTGTACACGGCTTGAATTTAGAACTGCAGTCCGGTATTTCCCCGATTTCTACGTATTGGCTAGAAAACAAATCTAAAAAAATAGGTAACTATTGGATGCTTATTTTCGTTCGTATTTTAAAAGGTATTGATTTTATAAGTAAATAGTAATAATTGTGTTTTAGTAATGATTACTGCACAGTGTAGTGTTTATTTAACAAATTATGGAGTCTAAATCCGAATCAGAATCCCAAACGCAAAAACGAAGTATTATTTGGCTTTATTTTACCATTTTGTCTGATGCTAAGGCAAAATGCAACTTATGTAAAAGTACTTATTCTCATAAAAATGGAAATATAACCAATTTAAGAAAACATTTAAAAACTAGACATCCAACATTAGTCTTGGAGAAAAGTGAGAAAACAGGTACATCATTGCTCCAACCAGGTAAGTTATTATTATTAAATTTATTGTTTTATTAAAAAATATATATTAATTATGCTAGTTCTTAATTATAATTAATATTTTAGGTCCATCAACATCCACAACGGAGACAACTGCATCAGCAATATTAACCTTGGAAAAAGATAATATAGAAAATCCAGATCACGTGACAAGGGAAATAGCGGAAATACCAGAACATATGGGTGAAGTAAGTACAACAAAATTTGCAAAAAAAAAACAAGCAAACCTTAAGGGATTTATTAGCAGGCCCATTTCATTACCACGCCAAATAAAAATTAATGAATTAGTGTTAAATATGATAATTTACGATTTGCAACCCTTCTCTATTGTTGAGGATCAAGGTTTTAGAGCTCTTTTAAGTGAACTTGAGCCATCATATGTCATACCTAGTAGACCAACATTCAGTAAATTCCTAATGCCAGCCAAATATTATGCAAAAGTTGAAGCATTAAAAGCCTTACTGGAAACAACCCAGTGTGTTACATTCAGTACTGATGCTTGGACTTCCATCAATACAGAGAGTTATATAGCTGTTACAGCTCACTTTATAACGAAGGACTGGCAATTTTATGGATGTCTGCTGTCATGTTTTAAATATGATGAGAGACATACTGCTGAAAATCTTTGTGGGGAATTACAACGAGTATGTAATGAATGGCGTATTTCCGATAAAATTTATGCTATATCGACGGACAACGCCGCAAACATTGTAGCAGCAATAAAAACAACTAGATGGGTCCATATTCCTTCCTTTGCCCATACAGTGAATCTTATCGTTAAAGAAGGTTTAAAGTTAACTGAGGAGCTAAAAACAAAAATTAAGAAAATAGTAGATTATTTTCATAGAAGCTCTCACTCTACGACTAAATTTGTTTCAACACAAAAACAAATGAACCCTAATGCAACTCCTCTTAAATTAATTAACGAGGTTCCAACAAGGTGGAATTCCACTTTTTATATGGTAGAAAGAGTAGTTGCGTTATCAGAACCATTGGCCGCAACTGTTGCTGTTTTGCACATTCCAGTTATTCTACCGACAGAGGAGGAATGGATAATTTTAAAGGAGTTGTGTAAAGTTCTCAAGCCATTTGAAGCCGTAACTGCTGAAATCAGTTCAGAAAAGCAAGTTACACTTTCAAAAGTAATTTTGATTGTAAAGGGACTCATATCATCTTTAGAAAAAATTAAATTACAAATTACAAGCCCTTTAATAAAAGATGTAGTAAATGCCTTCTTAGCTTCAATAGTGTCACGATTTGGAAACCCTGAACAAAACTTAATAATGGGAAAATCCACGTTTATTGATCCAAGGTTTAAGACCAAAGGTTTTAGTAGCGACGATTCCTTAAAGAAGATTAAGGAAAAACTTCATGACGAAATAGTGGCGCTAATTAAAAAAACGAGGAGGGAAAATTCTACTGCAGAAGTTGAGGCAGAGGTTGCAACGGGAGAAGCTGGCGATTCTACAGAAAATGACGATTTAATTTGTAGCGATTTTGATAAGTCTGTCAAAGCCACTAGTAACAATAATACCTCTCCAACTGCGATAGCAATTGCCGAAATAAAAATGTATTCAGAAGAATCGAATCTGGATTGTAGAGAAGATCCACTGATTTGGTGGAAAGAGAGACAAAAAATATACCTTCGGCTTTCAGCTTTGGCCAGAAAATATTTGTGTATAGTGGCTACGTCGGTTCCCTGTGAGCGCATTTTTTCGAAAGCTGGACAGGTAGTAACGGAACGTAGGAATAGACTTAAATCGAAAAACGTTGAACAGATCTTATTTTTAAACTGTAATAAAAATATTTAATAGGTATAGCTATGTTCCATAAAATTATTGTTCGGAGTTCTATGAACCATAATTGAACGATTTAGCTTTCGATCAGGAGAGCATTTAATTTAAATTTTAAAGAAACAAAAAGTATAAAGGTTTACGTTTATGTTTGATTTAGTTCCTAGTATCACTTGTAAATATTTTGTTTTAATTCTGACTTTGCAGTTTTATATTTTGTTTATTTTTTATAAACTAATCGTTTTAGTTTCAGTAGGTTCATTATTTCTTTGTTTAATATAATATTGTTTAAATATTATAAAATATATATATATATATATATATATATATATATATATATATATATATATATATATATATATATATATATATATATATATATATATATATATATAAGCTAAAGCTAAAAGCTACAATGCAATTTTATTAAAAGTAACGATTTATAAAAAGTAACGAGTCTTGAGTAACGAGTCCTAATACCCAAAGTAACGAATCGGTCCAAGTCCTTAAAAGTAACGAAACTTTACATCACTATAACGTATATGCTTGAACGCCGCGCCGCCTTTAAATAGAAGTTCCACTACTTGTAGCTAAATTTCGCTACGATTGGCAACACTGATTATTTTAAACTTTATGGTCAATTGCAGAAAGCTCAGTTAAAGTTTAGATTGTTTAAAGGAATGTCAAATTTGACAGCGTCTTCCTAGATTTCTGTAAGCGGCTTGTCAAATCCGAAAGCTTGGTTAAATATTCTAAACATCAATTAAGTTTTGTCCAACCAGGGGATTGTCTTTTATTTTAGTAGAGATTAAATCTCAAAAGTTATTCCCTACGACAAATCATATCCGTGACAGCCGTGATATTTGCGGCGATTTGCTTAAATTGGTGATGTTATTGAAGATAGGGATGAGAAAATGGTAAAAAAGTATCGATACCGATACTTTTTCTGCAAAGTATCGATTCCTACCTATATTTGTCTAAAAAGTATCGATACCCTTAGGTACGTATCGGTATGCGTATTAAAAGTTTACATATTTTTAAGAATAAGACTTTTTGAAAGTCTAAATTGTATTATATTTTACATTTTCCAGTTACATAGGACATATATTTATAAATTAAACTTTAAAATATTGAACTCTGATAAAAATAAATAGAAATAAAATATCTTTTATGAAATTCGATATGACATAATCTTAACATAAAATACAATACAATCAATGGTCTGTTTATTTAAAACCAATCCTCTTCAGATAAGGAACCCAACAAAACCTCCTAAAGATTCCTATGTAAATAAATTCTCACTTTAACTAACGCATAATAAATGGCTGTGGAGATATAATAATTAAATACTTTCCATACCGATATTGCTTCAAAAGTATCGATACCCACTTGGAATCCTAAAAATTCCGATGTCATAAATACTCGATACTACAGAAACAGTATCGATGCTTTCAACGTATGGAAGTATCACTAGCATGCCTAATTGAAGGAGAATTTAAATGCGGGGAAGGCTCTCGAGTCTCGAATTAAAATTCTAGGATGTGTTGGCCAATCATAACGTATCATATTCTGCCAGACGTTCATTTCCCACTCAGGAATATTAACAAGGTCTTTAGTTATTAGTATTTACTTGTATACTTTTTAATGATGACGGAACGCGTTAGCGTGGAGGCAATATCTTGAAAGTTATATTACTAATATATTACGGCTTTACCGGTAATGCATCCGAGCTATTATAAATCCCGGCTCCTAACGCGGTGCAACCTCGGCACCGTTCCACTTAACGCCAGAAGAAAAATATCCTATTAAAGAAAGCATTTGATAGATACAATTTAATTGATGATTTTTGAGTAGTGTTCGCACATAACACTGTCATTTATAAACTGGTAACTCCGTAACTTGTAACATTTATGTTCATTTTAAAAAAAGTTCGAAAATATGCCTAAAAAGTTGCCCCTGTCTTAAGCTTTTAATTGATATCAAACAAAGTTGATCTCTTAAATAAAAAAAGACATTTTTATTCAAAAGTTATTTATAAATTGGACAGACAGTGTAAATATCCGATCAATTTAAAGTGACTTATATGATCACTTTGTGCGACTTCCAATACTGATTTTGTGTAATAGAATGTTATAAGTTAGAAAATATGTGTAATTTTGATATGTTAAATCTGTATTCATTCGTTTTCCTATAACCGTTACGGAGGGAAACAGGAAAGAAAGTAAAACATTTTGTGTATAAGATTGAAAACTTTGATAACGTATATCACGAAAAACGGAACGCCATCTGAAATATGTCCGAAAATCTACTCGTGTACCAAAAATCATCAAACCCGCCGATAATAAGTTTAATTAAGCAATTTCTGCTTTTGAGGGGCGTTTAAATAACAAACCATTCCGTGGGACGCCTTAATTTGTTTTGATTCTTTTATTATACACTTTTTTTTTTTAAACTAACTAAAAATTCAACCCAATATTTAAAATATGGCAAAATTATAGCTTCCGGTATGTTTTTCAGCGCCACTGTCACGGATTGGCTTGAGGTTTAATCGCTCTTAAGTTTTTTGTGTGAATATCTGTAGTAAACCGGATCGCAAACATTTTCTTAAACATCCGTAGGAGTCCCATTACTGCACCAATTGCCGAGTCTTAGTTCAAATATATTCATCTTGTTTTTAGCACAAAAAAAATTAAAAAGCGAATTGCGTTTAAGTTAGCCCTGTTTAGGTTTTTGTTTTTTTTCAGGTATCGTATCTCTATAAAAAGTGGATTATCAAAACAAGAATAAGGATTGTCAAACGGAATAGTCGGCAAGCGGCAAGACTCGTGTAAATATTTAAGAATAAAAAAGGTCTATTGAGGTTTTAAAATCGTTCAATAAACATATTAATCTAAAAAACTGTTTTTTTTTTTAATTAATTTAATTTAATTAACTAATTTAGTTTACCTTGTTAAACTAAATTAGTTTTTAAAACTATTCTTCCATTATTGCCGTTTTAGAAATTCTACATTTAAGGGTTGAAATATCTTTTTACTTTTTTTTAGAACATCTCTTTACCTAAATGATTTTTAAAACATATTTATCACCAGACTTACTTCTGGATTTTTGTGAAATTCTAGTCTTAAAGGGACTAAACACCAGAAACAAAACTTCATTCTTGGGATAATAAAACCAACTTGGAATTGTTTAATATTTGTTTGTTAAATATATAATTTTTTAATTTATTTGTTAAAGAATATTTATACAATAGGCATCCGTTAGATTAAGATTATTGATTCTTATGCATCTTTATACATTTCTATTCGTAAATGGTTACCTGTTAATAAAAATTTAAATAAATTACCAAAATTGATAATGGTGTAAAAAAAGTAAATATTTATGAAAAAACTGGTTCAACATAATAGGCGCCAGGGTGGGCCTATGTTCAAAGTAGATGGAATTGTCCCGTGTTAAACACAGGTGGAATTATGGTGTCAGCTGTGGTTGACCTCTCGGGAGTGTCCAACTTATCAAAATTGAATTGAACAAATTGAGAAAAATTCAATTTAAAAAAAAATTTATTATTTACTTTATATTATAAACATAGTACATTATAACTATAGGGTTGCTAGAAGTTATTTACACAATCTGATAGTCTGAAAACGTGGAATTTTCACACTACTTCCATATTTTTCTTCACAACACCACAACTTTCTGTATACTTTTTTAACCAGAAGCTGTGAAAAATCCTGTTACCTTGACACCAATATAACTATGTTGCTTTACAATTACTTTATATAGAATATCATTAATTTTTTGATCAATATCAGAATCAGATGTTTTTAAAAGGTCTTGATAGTGGTCTTCAACAGCATGTTTACAGTTTTAAGATCTTTTGTCACTAGATTGTTATAAATATATACCGTAAATCTTTGAACCTCTGACAGTGCAACCTAAAAAAAATTAAAATTCTTTTTAAAACACCAGCCTTTCATCATTTTGGCGAAATTTCTACAGGTGAGATTTAATGTCTTCTTATGAAATGAGTATTTTATACTATTTTTTTCTATTATGTGCATTATAATTTTAAAAAGCATTATCTTTAAAAATCATATTTACTGTAGAACATTTTCAAGTTAGCAACAATACATGCCAAATGTGGCAACTACGTTTTTGTTTTTCAATCTTGAGATGTGGCCAATTTTAAATTCGAGGTGGCCATGACTGTGCGAAACTGCCAACTTTGTAGGGAACAAAGTATTGCTGAAAAGAGAGCCACTATGGCACTACTTTGTGTATTGAAAGGACACAAGGGGCAGTCCAATGACCCGATGTCCATCAGCAGAAGTCAAAACTAAGTGCAGGGAATTTTTTTTGATTAGGCACTAAACAAAAATGTTTAGAACTAAAATATTAAAAACTTACCAGCCATGAGGCAGTACATCATCCATAAAAAAACATGTAACACCATCACTTTTTAGTATATACAACTATCAGCATTCTTTCTGTATGATCACTGTAATAGTTTCGTTTAACAACTTTTTATTCAAAGATTTCAGCTCATCATCCTTCCTTTTATTTGCTTTAGTTAACTCTATTACTTTATGTCGCAGATTATGTACCTCCTTAGTTAATTCAGCTATTTCTGATTTATATTGTTCAAGAGCACATTGGTTTAGATCTTGTTTTGTCTGTAAATTGAAATATTAATGTTTAGGGATGTTAGTCAACTATTCCTTAATGTTATGCATGGGCATATTTATATTGACAAAAGAATACTAATAGAAAATGTAATTAAGCTGTTTTCAACACTGCTTTTATATTTATGTACAGCTCTCTGTATATTTGAAATTTCATGATCTATTAAAATTATTAATAATGTTCAAGAAATTATTTTCTGAACAAGGAATTCAGAAAATTTTTACTTTTTTTTTCGTAAATAACCCTTGCCCACATAATGAAACAACTAGCCAGTCCCTAAAAATAATTTTTTAGCTGCTAAAATGTACTTACAAGAATCTGAGTCTGAGTGTCTGTCTCAGTATCAGCTTTGGTACCAACACAAAAAATAAAATTGTCTGTTTCTGTAGTAGGTCCTTTTTTTACCACTTTTACTACCTGTGTACTGGAATTCATACGGTTTGTTGAAGATGGAACTTCTCTATGATTAGTCCCTTTATAATGTTTAGATCTAGACTTGCGAGCTTTTGCTTTGATAACACGATTTGGCAAATTCTTTGTTGGACTAGCTCCTTTCTTCAATAATAGTTTTCCTCCCATCATTTGTACTTGCAGAAAGTTTTCTACAGCATTTTCCTCAAAATGGCTTGAGCATATGTAACTCGTATCAGGATTAAATTCCTCGCTACGGAAACACTGTTGAATCCACACTGCTCGGAGTTTCGAGTCTTTTGGGAAACGGAAAAAACTTAAACGATCGCCTTTGCGGAAAACACTTTTACATAGAGCAACTGCACAAGTTGTTGGCATCTTTAGGGGTCTTTTAAATCTAGACAAACGGTATGAGCACAAGTGAAAATAGATAAATTGTAATTATTTAGTAACAGTAGAAGGATAAAATAACAGCAAGAAATGTATCTCTTAATAACGAAAAAAAAAAAGAGAACACTCAATACAATACATCAACAAATATATTTTTCTTCTTCCTTCTTTTTTTGCGTTAATTGGTTTTTGACCCCTAATAGTACGATTTGCCAGATTGTTCTCCACCCGGGCCTTAGTCAGATCTGAGGCATCTTTCCAGATAATTTACACCTTATTCAGGTTTGGAGACTTATCAGATGGGATCCAGATGACGAGTTCTAAGCTCCTGGTACACTCCGCTTTCATATCTTTCAATCTATCAAATTAACTTTTAAATTTTCCATTGCTTCTCTACTTCAACTAGTGCCACTTAGGAATACTATTGATACCACGAGATGACCTTTTCTTTAAGCTATCTATTTCCAGCATATAACGGCCTTTACGCTAATATTCTATATAGAACCGGACAGACGAACAGGATAGAATGCAGGAATAATTAAACCTTAAGCGTTCACAGCGTATGCTTTCTTTCTAGATGAGCATTAGTTTCCATTTAGAGCGCTTGAGACCCCTTATCTTCCCGAAACAAAGCAGCAACAGCGTACATGTGGAACCCCTTATGTTAAAAACGCAGAAGTCTATCTTCCATGAGGCGGTTTAAAAGAATTCTTCTCGTCTTTTCCCTCTTTAATTTTCAGTCAAGTCAATGACCAATGTTTAATAGTTTCTAATAGAGTTTTGTACCGCTAGTCCGAGCCAGCTCATTCTCCGTCTGGGGCTTAGTCAGAGCTGAGGCCATTTTCCCAGAACCTTATTTCAGTTTAGAGACGTCACGCTTAGAACACAATGAAACTCTGATTCAGGTTTAACTTAAAAACTAACCTTCAAAAACGAAACTTAAAAAGGAAGTACACATTTGTGGTAAAAATGGATAGTAATTGTGAAGTAAGTTTGACGTAAATTTACGTAAACGGAAAACACGATGTGCATTGTGTTCTACGAATTAACGGATGACGGTTTCAAAACTCCAGGTCACCACGATTTCCGGTAATTATACCTAGCCGATTTAAACGATTTTTTGTACGCTAGTAAATTTTAGGGCTTTGACTGGACACCGAATCCGAAGTCATTTTTTTGGGGACATTTCGTTTATATGCGGCAACAAAATTTACAACCTTATACACACAGTTTTTTTACCAATAAACTACACAATTAAAATATCAAAATCACATATACTTTCCATTTTATAACTTTATGTTATTCAAAACTCATATCAATAAAATTGTATCTGTCAATTGCTAAGAATTTTTTTTTTGTTTTTTGTGCACTCTGGCGTCCGGCGTCTAACCTAGTACTAACATGGTAACGAACCACTTGTGGCCTACGCGCGCTTAATATATTTTTTTTAAAAGTGCTGTTTTAATAAAATTTGTTGAGTTGTAAAATTAAATATTTACTGCATTCTCTTCTTTGAATAGCAATGTTTGCCGACATAAAACACAAAATCAAGAAAAATTCCCTATTAAAAGAGCGTTTGAAAGATACAAATTTATTGATGTGATTTTTGATTCTAATGGATTTAAATTAGAAAATATGTGTATACAGCAAGCTCAACCAAACAGAATCCGCCTGTAAGAGGATTCGAATACGCATTCTTTGCATCTAAATCCGAGAATTCTGCCACTGAGCCGGGAAGATAATACTGAACAATAAAGAAAACTTGTTTATACACTGATTAAATAAACGAAACTAACACGTTATTTCTTTTAGTCTTATAACCTTAGACAAGGAAAGAGAGTGGACTCTTCCCTACTCTAAGCTTGTGACATACTAGTTGTACTGATAGTACATGCATAACTTTTGCTGTCAAGTTACATATTACGGTTTTAATTACCATGATTTGTTAGTTAACAAAGCTTATAATAATATTGTCAACCTAAATTATTTAATTCTTAAAACGGAACAAACTACTGCAGTCTTTCGAACCGGTATATTTGCTGCTTTGTTTCGGGAGCGGTGGGAGACTTAGTTGCTTAGTGTGGAAACGATTGGCTCCGCTAGAAAGGAAGCAGACGCTCTGACCGTGTAAGGCTTAGTTGATGCTGCAATCCTCTCTGCCCAGTTCTACATAAAATATTAGCGTAATAGTCCTTATGAGGTAAAAGTAGGAGAGTGAGGGGATAGCCTGAAAGAAAAGGTCACTTCCTAATATCAGTAGTATTCTCAAGAGACGTCTAGTGGAAGTCAAGATGTATTTTTAAGATTTAAAAAAGGAGAAATAATTTGCAAGAATAGGGATGTTTCGGGAGCTTAAATCTCTTCACTCGTATAACGTCGTCAAACTAGTAAAAGATGTAAATGTTTTGAAAGGGTCGCCACAGCTCTGACTAAACCCCGGCCGAAAGGATTCTGGCAAAAAAATTAGTATCCTCGCGCCAATTTTTTCATCTTAAACACCTGTCGAAAACTCGATGTTTGTCGAGTCTTGGTATAAATATTTTTTTTGTTGTTGGCATAAAAAAAATTGAGTTTTTGAAAAACAGATTGCGAGTTACGTTTTGCGTCACCACACTACGAAAGATAATAAAATGTTATAAATATAAGTAAGATTTATTTAAAGAACACTTATGTATTAGTCCGATTGTAAACGTTTAATTGTTAAATTCGTATTTCAAACTGGTTCCTTTCAAAATTTGTAATATTCGTTGTGTTTTTAAAAATAAAATTGTTTTTTAAAAACGTCTTTCCATTGGCCAGACATCTAGGTTAGCCCGGTTCTCAAGACTCACCAAACAGCGGGACCCGTGTGTATATTTAAGAATTAAAAATATGCTATAAGCGTCAACAACATAACATGTTCAACAAACTACTGAAGGAAATATCTACCAATCCTATATCGCTGGAATCGGGTTGAAAAACGATTCTCGTTTTAATTGATAATATACAGACTCTTCCTTTAAAAAACCAAAGCTGATGTTGATTTCAGACAAAACGAAACATTCTGTATATCTGTAAGCTATGCAACAATCTACAGTGAGTCCCACGGAAAAGTAACACATTTCTTACTTAATTACTCGAAAACGAAAAATGATATCGAATTTTAAAATTAATTTTGTAAATTCTTGTTTTGAACCTAATTTCAAATTTCTTTATTTCTACAAACACCTATTTTTTGGGACTAAATTACAGTTTTATTTTAAATGGGATCACCGATATATTTTTATGGTCTTGGATAGCCTGACACTTCTTCTTTTCAAAAACACATAGTTTGGAGATATTTATTTAAATTTCTTAAATTTTAAAATTAACTTTTTAAACTCTTGCATAATATTAACCTTTCTGTTTTCAGGAAATTGTCTTGTTAAATCTAGAATTCTTTCACATGTGTATCTAGTATCTTTGTTCATAAGCGTGGGGATAATTCGTTCAAATGCTTGAATTTTGTATGCCTTAGATTTAATAATCTTTAAAAGTCGCTCTACTTTTCGACGTTGTCCATTCTTTGTAATTATGGGACACTATAACTATCAAGTGTGCTTCGTAACAAAAGTATGTAGACGTCGTCCTGTCTTAAAAGATAGAAAGTTAGCAACGGTTCTGTTCTATTGGTTCAGCACTACTTGAAGCTTGGTTCCTGCCAAACAGTTAAACATTTTTAATTTTGGTGGAAGTTGTTCAAAAATGAAGCAAGCGTTAACAGTTAAAGGGGTCAGTAATTTCAAATTATAAAAGTGTTTAATTATCAAATCAGTTGTCAAATAAGCCTTACTAGCAATTTGATAATAGAGTTACAAGCAGTACAAAGTACAAATACAGTCTGCTCGAGGATGTGACAAATCTAAAAATATTAATTACCCTGCCAAAAAGCCTCTCAGTAATACATTAACAAAATGTTGTACTTATAAGTTTATATTTAATTATTTGATTTATCTTATGCAAATCAGTATCGCCCTGTGTAATGTTTGTACGTTTGTGCCGCTACCTGCCTAAACATTTACCTACTTCTATTTTATCTCAACCATCATTTAAGTCACCAAGGTGTATGGTCCTTTTTTCTTTATGGAGAATACCGTCTAACTACCGATATGTTAGAACTTTTCTTTTATTCGCAACTTGAATAAGAAGGGATTATTAATGACATATATTTACAAGATGGCGCCCCAGCGCATTATTCAAACATTGCGAGACATTCACTGAATCGAGTTTTTCCAAGCAGGTGGATACGTTGGGGAGGTCCTATACCGTGGGCTCCATATTCCCCAGAACTAACGATCCCAGACTTTTTTTCTGTGGGGTTATGTGAAGGAAACGTGCTACAATCCTTTACCACGAAATTTGAAATAACATAAATGTTATAAATAATAAATAAAAAATAAATATTTCTTCACGATCCTGGGATAAATGGGAAAATTCGGCAACATTAACAAGAAAAAACTCGGGGCAAATCTATGCCATTCGGTGAAAACATCATTTCGATATAATTTTTCGTTTTCAAGCTATTAAGTCGCGAAATGTGTTACTTTTTCGTGTATAAAAAAACGATAATTAATTGGAAGTGTATTTATGAACCCAAACCCTAAACAAGGGATATAAATTGGATTTCGTACTTCCTTTATTAATTAGTTTATATTGCCATATTAAAAATGGCTAAAATAAAACAACTAGAATGATATGTGTGTATACAATTTATTTAAGGAATTTCACTTGGAAGTAAGTCACATACAATATTTCCGATTGTACTCTAGCTTTTTAGGCAAGTTGTTTTTACAAGTAAAATTAAAATTAATTTAAGATTGCCTTACTCAAATAATACTTACCAAAAATCAAACAGAAATGTACAATATTTTACATTTAATTTAAACGTAAAAAATATAATAAGTATATATATATATACAAACGTAACTTACTTAAATATTAATAAAAAGATTATTTTAGCTTAGAAGTAAACCAGTAGATTCTTTTAAGTATCAAAATAATTTACCCAAAACAATTCCACAACCAGTAAAGTAAAAGGTTATTTCTATGTTAAGATATTATCAAGTAAAAAACGTCTTTAATATTCTATTTTAAAAGATAGAAAGTTAGCAACGGTTCTGTTCTATTGGTTCAGCACCACATGAAGCTTGGTTCCTGCCAAACAGTTAAACATGTTTACTTTTGGTGAAACTTGTTCAAAAATGAAGCAAGCGTTAACAGTCAAAGGGGTCAGTAATTTCAAATTATAAAAGTGCTTAATTAACAAGTCAGTTGTCAAATAAGCCTTACTGGCAATTTGATAATAGAAGTACAAGCAGTACAAAGTACAAATACAGTCTGTTCGAGGATGTGACAATTCTAATGTAAATATATCAGAAAAAATATTAATTACCCTGCCAAAAAGCCTCTCAGTAATACATTAACAAAATGTTGTATTTATAAGTTTATATTTAATTATGTGATTTATCTTATGCAAGTCATTAGCGCCTTGTGAAATGTTTGTGCATTTGTGCCGTTACCTGCCTAAACATTTGACCTATTTTTATTTTATCTCAACCGTCGTCTACGTCAGCAAGACTGAAGTTCATTCATTATGGTATATAAAGGCTCAAACGCCGTTTAGTTCTTCTGTAGATAACTTCAGACTATTTTTCAACAGTAAAAAAAATCTTTTTAACCATATTTCAGTCTACCTCTGAAATGGCTGATTCTATAAAAAAGCCAAACTTTTTTTGTGTAAAATTTTATAAAGTACAATCTTTCCACACGACAGCTTTATACAGTGTGTCCCAGATTCGCTTCCCTATACAGCGATCTCGGCTCCTATTATACCTACAGCAAAGGTTAAATGGGGGAAGTTTTAGAGGAAACTTATTGCATTCGGTATCCGGCTTCATACTTACGATCGATCAATTGTTTTTGTAAATATCGGGGAAAAACCGAAAATGGCGGATTTCGTTTTTGGCCAGTATATCCAGAACGGTAAATTTGACAGCTGCCAAAATGTGACATTATTCGGACACATTTTTAAGACAAATAAGATGGCGTATACAACACGTCTTCATTGTTTTTTGTTAACCCGCAACCCTAGTGATATCTCACAAGTGGATTAAAGATTTTAGTATCATCAAAATATTACACTTCGTAAAGTTAGGTTTCAGTTTTTTCTATCTGTGTATCAAAGCTGTGTTTTAGGTAGTAGTAGGTACGCTTTTATCCCAATAAAATCATAAATCTGACACACAAATTGTCAAAACCTACAGAAAATGGCCGGCATTCCGTATTCAAATGAAGAAAAGGCTGTACTTTCAATCATCAATAACTCAGCAAGGTATTTGGAGATGTACCCCGAACGACGGCAGCCTCATAAAACCCAATTCAGGAAAATCGTAGTTAATTTAAGGTGCCTTCGAACAACCTAGAAGCGGATACAATAATAACAATGAAAATCGAGACAGAAACATTTTACAAGTTATCAACGAAAACCCTAGTGCGTCGGTAAGCACTGCAGAACAGGAAACTAATGTGCCAAAATCAACAGTACAGAGAGTTTTAAAAAAGAATAAGTACCATCCATACAAACCTATAATAGTACAAGGACTTAAGGAAACTGATTTTCCAAGACGACTACAGTTCTGTGAGTGGTATACTAGGAGATGTAATGAAAATCCAGATTTTGTAAATCATGTCTTGTGGTCCGATGAGAGCAGGTTCACGAATTGTGGAGTCTTTAATAGGCACAACCGTCATCATTGGGCTCTGTAAAATCCTCACGAAGCGGCAGAGAGACGTCTACAGATCAGATTTGGAAGTAACGTTTGGTGTGGGATCTGTTGTGAATACAACCTAACGCAGTTAGTGTAGGCACACCTTAAGATTAGTTCAAAATGTCATCCGTCAATAAGTTCTGGAGTCGATAGTAAGCTGTTAACGGGCTACTCAATTGATGTTCTTAGTTTTAAGTTTTGTCCGGCTTTGCTGAATAAAGTGCTACTTAATTAGTCTTATGTGTATTATTGGAGAATACATAACATTGGCGACGAGTTAAGAACAGAATCCATGTGTCCAAGTCGTGATATTGTCGCCTACATATCACAAAAGTCAGTTGTGTGAAGTTCCCGGTCTTTTCCAGCCAGCCTTTATCCGTTGTCTTGTCGCTTAAACGGGTGTGAGTCTTGAAGTTACTGGTTCACTGATAAAAATGGCAAATTTAATTGGCAGTATAGAGCATTTTGACCCGAAAGTAAGTGATATTGTAAGCTATTTGGAGAGATTAGAGCAGTTGTTTGTATGTAATGTCATTGAAGAGAGGATGAAAGTCTCTATGTTAATTACTCTAATCGGAGGGGAGGCCTATGCTACATTAAAAGACATTTTAACTCCAAATTTACCGAGTTCAAAAAGTTTTGATGTCTTTAAAAATAAACTTATTGAGCATTATAGTCCAAGAAGGCTACAAATTGCTGAAAGGTATAAATTTTGGATTGCTGTCCAGGAGCCAGGGGAAGACATCAAGGCATTTGTGAAAAAACTGAAAAGTCTTTCAATCCATTGTAGTTTTGGAGCTTTTTTACAAGAAGCCTGGAGGGATAAGTTTGTCTGTGGGATTAAGTCGCAAGCAATCAAAAGAAAATTATTGTCATTAGACAGATTAACATTTGATTTAGCTTATGCAGAAGCAGTGTCTATGGAACTTGCAGAGGGGCAAGTAAGGTCCATGAATATGGATAATACAGTGTCAACAGTGGCAGAAAATTTGGATAAAATTGCTTTTAAAAAGCCGAATAAGTCCAATAGTACAGTTGTCAAGAACAAGGATAATCGAGCAAGTCAGTCAAGTTCAAAGGATGTCAAGGCCTCGTTCAAAATTAGTAAAGTGTGTCACAGGTGTGGAGTAAGAAAACATGATCCAGACAGCCGTCCAGTTAAGATTGGGATTGTTTTAAATGTAAAGCCAAGGGACACACTAGCAGGGTCTGTAGAAGTAGTAAGGTAAATACCTTAGGAGAACAAGCTGAAGAAACTTCAAGTGCTGAAGAAGATGACATGGTTTTGGGTTTCTTATCATCCATAAAAGTTTCAAGGAAAGAAAAACCAGCACAGGTAACCTTGGAAATCGAAGGTAAGCCAGTTTTCTTTGAAATAGACAGTGGTGCTTGTCGAACTGTGATGCATGTTAAGGACTTTAACAAATATTTTACAGATTTCCATTCATTTAATGTAAAATTTAAGTTAAAAGTTTTAACAGGGGCAGGAGTAAGCATATTGGGTGAAACTGATGTTTTTGTTAAAGTTAAAGACCATGTTTTAAATTTACCACTTGTAGTTTTAGATAGTAGTCATAAATTTACACCATTACTTGGTCATAACTGGTTGAATATTTTAAATCCAGAATGGAAACAACAGTTATTGCCTATTAATTGTTTACATTTGTCAGAAAAATGTCAGTCTAAATCTGAGTCAAACGATCAGTCTGTAAGTCTGTTAGAGTCTTGTCAGTCGAGTTATTCATCTAATAGTGTCTTAAAAGAGTCAACTAGTCAAGATATTGTGTCAAAAGAGTCTATTAATCAGAATAAATGTAAAAATTCAGGTCCAGGTCTATCAAAAAAAATAAATTTTGTAAAAGAGTTGTCTGAAGTTGAGTCAAAAATAAAAAGTTTGATTTTGTCTTTAAAAACTAAGTTTAAAAATGTTTTTGATGAGAATGCACAATCTAGTATAAAACATTTTAAAGTAGAGCTAAACCTTAAGAAGGCTGCAAAACCAGTTTTTCATCGAAAATATGATATGCCATTTTCTTTAAAAACAAAAGTAGAGAATGAAATAAAAAAAATGTGTGATTCAGGCATCTTAACAAAAGTTTCTTTTAGTAATTGGGCAAGTCCAATAGTGGTAGTACCAAAGAAAAATAGTTCAGAAATTAGAATTTGTGTGGATTTTAAAAAAACATTAAATCCAGCAATAGATGCTGATCACTGTGTTTTGCCTCGTCCTGAGGATATCTATGCTGGTATGGCGGGAAATAATTATTTTTCAGTCATAGAGTTGCTAGTTCATTAATACCCACCTTGGTCTGTTTCGTTTTAATAGGTTGACATTTGGTATCAACGCTGCACCAGGTAAGTTTCAGACCATAATGGATAGTATTTTAGCTGATTTGTTAAAAACCAAATGTTATTTAGATGATATTATTTGTTATGGGTCAACATTAGAAGAATGTAATAAGAATGTTGTAAATGTTTTAAAAAGACTTGAACAGTACAATGTTAAAGTTAATCACAAAAAATGTAATTTTTTTAAAACTAGTGTAGAATTTTTAGGCCATATTATTGATTCTTTTGGTGTTCATCCTACAAAAGAAAAGATTAAAGCTATAAAATCAGCGCCTTCGCCAAAAAATCTTACAGAATTAAAATCTTATTTAGGGCTTTTAAATTATTACATTAAGTTTATTCCTATGCTATCTTCCAAATTAAAACCTTTGTATGATTTATGCAAAACGAATTTAGATTTTTTAAATGATTGGACGGAAGAATGTGAGGATATTTTTCAGTTGAGTAAAGATTTATTAACATCTGATAATGTTTTAACGCATTATGACCCAAGTAAACCCATATTTGTAACGTGTGACTCAAGTAGCTATGGTGTTGGGGCAGTCCTTAGTCATGTGGTTGACGGTATAGAAAAACCAGTTTTATTTGCATCTAGCACTCTTACTACAACAGAGCAAAAATACAGTAACTTAGAGAGGGAAGCATTAGCTGTAATTTTTGGAGTAAAAAAGTTTCACAAATATATTTATGGGCGTAAGTTCGTTTTAATTACTGACCATCAACCACTTCAATTCATCTTTGCAAAAAATAAAAATATACCAATAACTGCTGCCTCAAGAATAACTCGATGGGCAATTACTCTGTCAGGTTATAATTATGACATCATTTATAAAAAAGGCAAATCCATTTCAAATGCTGATGGATTATCTCGTTTGCCATTAGACCAACCAACTAAAATAGATGAGTATCTTTTTTCTTTTAACTTTTTTAATTATTAATTAATGAAATTCCCTTAAATTCAGATGATATTAAAAAAGCCTCCTATAGAGACTTGTTGTTTATTAAAGTAAAAGATTTTATTCAGTCTGGATGGCCAAGTAGTGTTGAGGATGAAAATTTAAAATCTTTCTTTAAGCGTAAAAAATGAGCTTTCAGTAGAACAAGATTGTATATTATTAGGAAATAGGGTAGTTATACCGGAATCACTAAGGTTAAAGGTTTTAAACATTTTTCATGAGCAACACTCTGGTATTGTTTGCACTAAAATGCTAATTAGATCATATTGTTGGTGGCCTTATATCAATAATGATAGAAAAATTTATAGGTTCTTGTAACATCTGTCAAGAAAATCAAAATTTTACCAGAAGTAATGATCATGTTTCTTGGCCAGAAGTACCTCATAATTTTTTTAGAATATTCATAGACTTTTTAAAACTTTTTAATTTTACATTTTTGCTTGTCTATGATCAAAAATCAAAGTGGTTAGATGTTAAGCTTATGAATAATAGTACAGTGGCCTCAGAAACAATAGCAAAATTAAAAGAAGTATTTTCAAATTTTGGGCTTCCAGTAGAATTAGTCTCTGATGGGGGACCACCATTTAATTCAACTGAGTTTGTTCATTTTTGCCAAGCAAATGGCATAAGGCCAATTAAATCTCCTCCTGGGCATCCACCTAGCAATGGTTTTGCTGAAAGGGCAGTACAAATAGTAAAAAAAGATTTAAAAAAAGCTTTATTTACTGTTGATAGAGAAAATGTAACAGAACAAACAATGTTGCTTAAATTATCAAGTTTTCTATTTTCATACAGAAATACTCCCTCAACAATGACAGGTGTTACTCCTTCTGAATGTGTTTTAAAATTAAGACCTAGAACCAGGTTTGATTTGCTTAAACCATCTGGACGTAGTAAGTATGTTAGAGGTAGTTCTAATAAAGTTTTAAAGTCCCGGAAATTATTTAAGTTAAATGAATTAGTCTATGTAAAAAATAATCAAAACAAACAGTGGCAGAAAGGTAAAGTTGTTAAAATTTTTAGTTATTGTACTTATTTAGTCCAAGTAGATTCTGTAATTAAATTTGTACATGCAGATTTCTTAAGAAATGACTTAAGTGATTCAGGTTATTTACAAAATGATGTACAAGTTGCTACAAATATAAGTAATGATAATGTGTTTCAAAGTGCAACTAAGGACATAATAAGTGCGCAATCTCCAGTTACTGGGTCACCAGAATCACGAAATATTGAAGTCCCTTCTACTTCTGGGTCACCAGTACTGGAAAATGTTTCATTAAAATCTAGTGTGACTAAAGTTAGTACTCCAAGGGTTGTTAATGCTACTCCCCAAATCTCAAGATTTGGAAGAGTTATTAAACCTAGGTCTAGATTAGATCTCTAATATAGAAGGGGGAAATGTTGTGAATACAACCTAACGCAGTTAGTGTAGGCACACCTTAAGATTAGTTCAAAATGTCATCCGTCAATAAGTTCTTGAGTCGATAGTAAGCTGTCAACGGGCTACTCAATTGATGTTCTTAGTTTTAAGTTTTGTCCGGCTTTGCTGAATAAAGTGCTACTTAATTAGTCTTATGTGTATTATTGGAGAATACATAACAGGATCATTGGTAAGTTAATCTAACCAATCTTTCTTAAATAGGCACCAAATGATGGTCAAATAATAATCTTTTTTTTTTCGTTTAGTTCTTTAATGATACTAAAAGAGTATAATCTAATAAAAAAAAAGTAAAACGTTCTACTCTAGTCAGTCAACTTACTTTTTTGATATTGTATTACATTTTTATTCAATCATTTTGTATTGTAGTTTCGAAGAACCTATAAAAATAGGATTGGAGTTTATAAATTTATTAACACTTTCTCTAAATTTTCTGCAGATTTAGCTAATTCTCTAAAATTATTTTGATTGTCCGAATTTAATGATTTATTATTTACCCGGGAAGCCTAGTTCTTGCGTTATGAAAAAAATACCATATTAATCAAATGTCGAATTATTTTTCGATTTTCATTATGAATTATAGAAAGGCGTTCAGCTGTATTTCCGAATAATTTAAATTTTAAAGCGCAAGGGGTTTGTTCTTTTGATATTTTATGTTTTATTAAGGCACGGTGTACTTCTCTAAGATTATTATATCACTGAAATAAGTTGATTTAGTATTTCCGAAATTAATATGCAATACCAACAAAATAATTTATTACGGCTAGTACTTCCCGCTAACCAAATATGTTTTTCTTTTTCATAATAAAGCTGAATAGGTTTCAACTGTATACAAGCTCATTCATTACGGGATGTTTCGATAATTATTTTTGGAAAGAAAATATCTACTATTTAATAAAGATAATTTTCCCTTTATAATCTATAGTTTCTAGTACCACCCGGCCGACCCTGCGGCCCTTGACTGTTGGGCATCTATTTATAAATTATTAATCATTTCAGGAAATTAACCTAAACGGGCGGAGCTACCTAGAGCTTTTGTGAAACCAGGTTGTACCAGCCTTTCGAGCTATTCTAACAGAGGATGAATTAAGAAGAACTGGGTTTCAACAAGAGGGATGTCCGGCTCACAATACCATTCAAGTCAGGAACTTCTTAAAAGATCAGTTTGACGAAAGAATAATTTCTTTAAATGGTCCAATATCTTGGCCTCCTAGATCCCCTGAACTGTCGCCCTTGGATTTCTACCTCTGAGGTCACACGAAGAATGAAATCTATGAATTTGATCCCCCGTGACTATAGAAATCCTGAGACAAAGAGTTCTGGACACATTTAGAAACATTAACCGAAATACACTTACCAGGGTTGTACGAAAAACAGTCACCAATTGTCAAAAATGTTTCGATGCAAATGAACGTCATTTTGCAGATTTGTAAATTAATGTTAGCCACTTACAAAGTAGTTAAAGCTCATTTAGATTTTTTGAGTCGTTATTTACGTTCATGTTGTATTGAAAATTCAATGCGTTCAATACATTACTTACTTATTAATGTAATCTTGTGACAAATAAATCATGGCCTCCTTTAAAAACATTGAAACCTAATTTACGAAGTGTGATATTTTGATGACACTAAAATCTTTAATGCACTTGTGAGATATCACTAGACTGGAAATTTTAGGCTCTTTCCAAAAATCAAAATATCCAATATGGCGGTCATAAGAAAAATGAAAGTTGAGGCGGGTTGCGGGTGAACAAAAAACAATAAAGACGTGTCGTATACGCCATATCTTATGTGTCCGAATAATGTCACATTTTGACAGCTGTCAAATTTACCGTTCTGGATATAGTGGCGAAAAACGAAATCCGCCATTTTCGGTTTTTCGCCGATATTTCCCAACCTTATTGATCGATCGTAAATCTGAAGCCGGATATCGAATTCAATAAGTTTCCTCTAAAACTTTCCCCATTTAACCTGTGCTGTAGGTATAATAGGAGCTGAGATCACTCTATAGAGAAGCGAATCTGGGACACACTGTATACAGCAGAATATATAATAATGAGAGTACAATGCATTTTCAAATCAACTCTAAGCTCATAATTTAATAAAGTACTCAATTATTACATATAAAATTTCTTTCACCCCATATCTTAAAGAGTGGTTACAGGAATAACGTTGGCTAGGAGTAAGTGTACGCAAAGCCAGAGGAGCTGGTAGTGCCGAGGCAAGCAAAGTTGACGCACCAGTACCCGATTAGCACCAGATTAGGCGCCGAAAGCATCACCATTAAAGTCATAACATAAAACACGATTTAATTGCTGGCAACATAGAGGCAGTTCCCAGTTTAAAATATTTACCTCAGAACTCAAGAAATCTAAGGAAATTTGGCAACACTGTAAGTATATTTTTACTTCTAGTGCCATAATAATGAGTTTTTGCATTGTAATGTTTTGAAAACTGTGGGGAATTTGCTCAGTTTTTTATTTTTTTAATCTGTATTATACTGTAAAATACTTACTGGTATTAAGTGTCGTAAACTCGTATATATTTAATATAAAAAGAAATAAGTAAAGTTTAAAGACACCAGAAAGTTCGATACAAAAACCTATTAATCTCTTTCTTAAAAAGCAGAAAAGAAAATAACTTTTAAAAAACATTCATAGCTAAACTTAAGCCCCAAGCCGTCCATCGTCAGAACATAAGGACCCTATTTTTCATTTAAAATAACAATCAAAGAAATAACAATTATTTTTTTATAATCTATAATTTTCTGAGATAAGAGAGTATTTTCAAGGTAAACTAGCCACCCTGAACAGGAATCATTTGCTATTTTGAAAGCCAGACAGAACCGTTACTAACTATCTAGCCTATAAAACTATTCATGAGATTTTTTGTGGTGCAGGTTAAAGAAAAATGTCAAGTAATTTCCATATAATCTCGAGGAAGCAGTGAGAAATAACCCAAATAAAAATTAGTAGGTTCTCATTATACACGTAGACAAAATGGATAAAATTCTGTTAGTTAAAAAAATTAGTAGGCTACAATATTGGAATAGACAGAACTTTCATGACATATTATCACAGTTTACTAGTTAATCATGAAAACTTAAATCCTGACGTAGAGCAGGGATTTAGACTTGAAACGCTGCGGTGGTGGTTCTAACATCTATTTCACGTTGCGTTCGTTGTATTTATCGGCAAGCGTTGCTTCAATTGCTTTACGTACGACCACTGGTCCTCACCGGTCTTCTTGAATAACTGAAAACGTAAAAAAAATATTTAATTGGTTATAAATATTATGATTTCAACATATTAAATACTACTAGTTGGCCCGGCAGACCTTGTTCTGGCTTTTCCATTAGATCAGCCATGTCAAACTCAAAATCACTGCTGGGCCAAAAGCATAAAGACCATCGACTAGGTGGGCAGCAAAACCTTATCTTAAAGAAGACAAACTACTGAAAATCTTGATAAAAAGTACTATTATAGGACAAGTCTGTTTATTAAATTTCCAATAAAAAGGACATTACAAAAAAACCACAAACATTAAATTCTTTTGCCAGATATTTGCGATCTTTTGTCTTTAATTAAGTTGTCTATTTGTGGCGCGAATTTATCGGCGGAAATAATTTTTAAAACTGCGTCCAAGTCGCGATCTTGCGGGAGATTTGTTTCCTTTCATCAAAGAAAATAGTTGTTCACACTTATAGGTACTTCCAAACATTGACAGGATTTTACATTTTCTCATTTCTTGGTATTGAACAAGCGAGTAGTTATAAAATTCGAATGTACCAACGCTGTGTAGTTTTTGTTTTAAATGGGTCTAACACTGAATCTCAATTACTTCCATTTGTAAGTGAGGGGAAAGTTTATCAATATCGATAGTGAAAAGACCAGTGAATAGAGAAAAATTATTTTCTTGGGTCTTAGAATCCTGAAAACGCTTCTCAAATTCTGCCAGAAGGCTTCTCATTTTCTCTGAATATATTTTGTATGATATTGGGACACTTGTGCTTTCCTGATATGCCTTATAAGTCAGAAAATGTGACAGATTATCCTCTGCTAACATCAACTTTGAAAGCTTTCACATGATCATGCATATCTGTAATAACTTGACGTGTTGAAAAAAGTAAATTAGGCGGCGTTGGATATTAACTTAAAAAACTTTAATTATGGTTTTGGAGTAGTATATTATGTGTCTTTATTTTAAGTAAATCAACATAACCTCAAATACTGTTTGCGTTTTGCTGGTTGCAATAAAGATATTTTATTTCTTGGTGGGTATCATTCGGCTAGCAAATCTAGTGATGTTTCGCCTGGGGGCCGAATGTTCCCCTTGGTGTTAATTATGTTCAAATTTTGTTACAGATGCCAAAGAAGTTTGTAAAAAAGACAAACCGTTGTAATATAAGCGAAGAAAGGTTAAAATTGGCCATTAAAGCGGTTTTGTCCAAGGGCTTAAGCCAATATGAAGCAGCAGAAGAGTATCAAGTAAAGCGTCAAACGATTCAATCTCGAATTAAAAAACTTACGGAAAATAAATCAAAAGAACAACTATTACAAGAATTGGACGACTCTGGCCATGAAAGCGAGGAAGATTTTGTATTTTCTAGTAAATACACATCCCAGCAAGTATTTACTACTAGTCAAGAGGCAGAGCTTGTCGTTTATATCAAAAGGTGTTCTGATTTAAACTATGGTTTAAATTACAAACAAATTAGGACTCTGGCTTATGATTATAGTAGGAGCATTAGCAACTGCAAGTCTCCAAAAAACTGGGAGTTAAATAAAATGGCAGGTAGGTTTATAAATAATGTAAACGCTTTATTTTAGATTTTTGTTTAAAAATAAAAGTAACCTGTTTCGTGTTTTAGGACTAGACTGGCTTCGCGGATTCATGTCAAGGCACCAAAGAGAGATATCTTTACGTAAACCAGAGAATACCAGTATAAGTAGAGCCATGGCATTTAACAAACCTGTTGTGAATGACTTTTTTGTTAAATATGCGTCAGTTATAGAAGAGTACAAATTTTCAGCAGAAAAGATTTTTAATCTGGATGAAACTGGCTTGACAACTGTGATGCCGCCATCAAGAGTTGTGGCCCCTAAAGGCAAAAAGCAGGTAGCCCATGTATCTTCCCAAGAGAGGGGAGAACTTGTAACCTTTGTCGGTATTATAAGTGCAGCTGGATCTGCAGTTCCACCAGTATTTGTGTATCCAAGGATCAGAAATCCTGAAGAATATTTGGGTAGTGAATACCCAAATTCAGCAATCGCCCTAGGAAATAAAAAAGGGTGGATGACTTCTAACTTATTTCCCAAAGTGATCTCACATTTTGCAAATTATGTAAAATGCTAGCTGGAAAACAAAGTGCTTCTTTTGGTGGATAACCATGAATCCCATATTTCGGTAGAATCTATTAGATTGTGCCGTGAGAACGGAATTGTATTAATGTCATTTCCACCCCACACTACCCATAAGATGCAGCCGCTTGATGTCGGGGTGTATGGCCCCTTTAAATCTTATTTTGCCACAGCTCAACATGACTGGCTTCTTTCAAATCCGGGTAAGGTGATAACTATAAGACATTTGGCACATCTTGCCAAAAAAGCATATGAGAATGCATTTACAATCAAAAATATTGTGAGCGCCTTTAAACACACGGGCCTTTATCCATTAAATCGTCTAATATTTGGTGACGCTGATTTTATAGCTAGCGAGGTGACTGATAAACCTCTAAAGGAAAATAATCCGCCTCGAGAAAGTATTTACGAAAATATTTCCTCACAGCAGGTCACAGTTCCATCATCTCCGATACCTTCCACATCAAAAGATGAGCAAAATGTCACAGTTAGTAGCCGAAATGAAAATGAAGTTGACCAGATAACAAGTGATAATTCTACATCACAGGGTAACAAAACTCCTCCATTATTAGCTACTACATCCTCTGGAGCTTCTCTATGTGATATCAGACCTTATCCAAAAGCACCAGTGGTTCAGGAAGTTAAGAAAGGTAGAAAGAAATCTAAATCATCAGTTTATACTGACACACCAGAGTATGAAAATAGACAACGAATAGAAGAAGAACGAAAAAGGAAACTGTCGCTAAAAGAAAACAAATCTGCATTAAAATCGGCAAAAAGAAGTTTAGTGAAAACTAATAAAAAGCGCAAGGATTCAAGCTCTAGTGAGTCTAGTGTTTGTATCTCATCTGGAGAGTCATCAGATGAAGAAGATTTTTGGGAGAATTTAAGTGCTCTTAACAAAGAAGACAAGGTTGTTCTTGGAAATTTTGTTTTGGTCAAGTTTATTACCAATAAGACCGAAATTTTTTATGTTGGTCAAATCATTTCTATAGATAACGAAGAATTTGAAGTGAAATTTTTAAGAAGAAAGGGAAAATCCAACTGCTTCCTCTTTCCTAATGTGGACGATGTTGCACTAATATCTTTTAATCATATTGTGTCAGTTTTACCACATTCTACCGTTCAAGGAACATCAAGAATATCTAGTGCCTATAAGTTTAACGTAAATTTTTCCTCTTTGAATGTACGTTAAAAAATAAGTGTCTAACTTTTAAGTTCTATACCTACTGGTAGTACCTATGTCCTGTTTTGCTCAAAATATTTTGAATTAGTTTTGTTTATTTGTTTATTATGTATTAAACACTTACTTTACTGATGTTTGTAACTTATTTGAGTTCGTTGGAGTTTAAGTTTGCAGGTAGCCGAAACATCCCAGAGTCCTAGATGAATGATCACCACCGGTGGTCATGATTCGGCTATTTACATTAAAAGAAAAAACTGAAAAAATACTTGAAATTTGGTTAAGCAGAAATCTACCTGTGCGCATTATCAATAGACAATACTACCACAAATTTATCGAAACACTCATAATTAACTTTTTTTTAGAGGTTTTCAAAAGTTAGGTAAATTTAAGTAAATATGCCGAATGATCCCCACTTTCCCCTATGTACAATTGTACATTCTTTGACATGGCTGGATTATAAGAATAAGAGGTGCATCCAACACAATGTCCAGAAATATTATTGAAAAGAACGTTATATAATACATATAAACAATACAAAAAAATAGTGTCGAAAAGTCTCGGTAACCAGACAACAATGCAATGGTGCAGCACAACTCTCGCTGAAAAATCTGGTTAATTGTTTTAAATATACAGGGTAGGCCAATAGTGCAGGATGGTTTTTTAGCGCGAGAAAGTTTAATATCTGTGTTGTTATGGGAAATAGAATAAATTTTTTCATACGAAAGTTGTAAGGCTTGTTGAGGTGTACACGCTTAAAATATTTTCTTGTATACAGGGTGTTTTATAAAAGCGTGACAACAAAAAGTGCATTTTTTTAAAATAGAAACCGATATCTTTAAGAGCAGAACTGAAATCAGCGTAAAACACTTCATAGAGCACACTATTTTAATTTGACCATCGTTGCGGCGTTGCCAAGCTATTCACATTTCTTTAGAAAATTTAGAAAAAGCATGCTAGTCAAAATTTCGTTAAAAAAATTATCTGTTTAAACTTGGTAAGATTATTCTATAGTCCTTTAAAAATCATGGATGATGCAATAATTGCGTAGTAGAAATTTGGCCACAACTTGTACCGGGTGTTTTTACGATGGGCCCAACATAGTAACTCGTTTTCTAATAAAACTCCATTTTTTTAAATGAAACGCCCTGTATATTAATAGGCCATCTTGGAGGGCATATCATGCTCTTCAAATTTGCAATTACGACCATTGTTCTAAAATGAGTCGTTTTGGAAATATATTAGTTTTTCTTGAAAATGTCTACATAATATCGGTAATCTTTGATTTTTATTCGTACAGAGTCACGATTTGGACAAAAGTATACTCGCTACACATCAAAAATAGGTTTATTAATACGTTTTTTGTTTCGGTTTATAATTATTGCTATTATTATTATTATTTTTCAGTCGCAAAACAGTTGACAACCCACTAATGTTTTAATATTTAAATAAAAACACCACAGGTGTCTCACCTGTTCACATTATAAAATAAATTATCCAAATCACATTCTTCCAATACGCGTTTGAAACTCGTACATTGCAGAGAGTGTTTCTTGTGTAGAAATAACAAAAATATATATATAAAAAAAAAAATAGGTATTACCGAAATATGACTCCACATACTAATTAGAACAACAAAAGGTATGCTTTGAACTGGTGCACACCCCCAAAAAAAAAAGGTATGATAATAATTGTTTATGTATTACATGTTTTGATGCCTTTATTAAACTTAAAAAAATAATAATAATAATAACACATGTTTTTCTATAAGATATATAAAAAACAAAAGATTTGTCTGTGTTTCCTTTCTCTTGGTTACCTACTAATAATAACAATATACATATAACGTGTATTAGCTATAATTACGTTTGTTTGTTTCTGAATTTAAATGTATGTATGTAATATTTTATTCTTTTTCAACCTATCACAAAAAAAAAAACAAAACATCTACTTGTAGTGTCATTCCATATTTCTGTCCTTTGTATTTACAATTTAAAATTTATAAATAAAATTTATGTATTTTAGCCTGATGATGGTGGTAAACGACCGCCGAAACGTTGCTGAATAAAAAAAAATCGTAATAAAAGAAAAGTATATCACACTGTTTTGGTCTGATTTATTGGGAACCCTTTGATACCTTGTACAAAAAAGACCGGAAACTATACAATTTATTATTATTACTATTTTACCTTTATAAACTATATAACAAACTGACGTTTTCAAAAATGTGTCCATAACTTAATTAATAATGTTAAATTATCAGATGTTGCGTCATTCTCTGTATTAAACCCTCTTGACAACGAACACTCTCAACAACGAACACAGACAGTAAAATTTGGAACATTTTTAATAAAAAAAGTAAAATTTACCTCCTCAGAACGGACACGTGTTCAGATAATTTTTGAAAAACCCACATTTAATGCCAGTATTTTTATTGCACATTATGGGCAATATTTAAATCTATGCTAATAAGCGGCGCGCCGTCTACCTATTGTTAATAGCACTAGTTTAACAATAGGCTGGCTTATGCTGTCTGGCTTGTAGGTAAATTGCCGTGAATTGCATAATAAATAGATCACCTTATTTTTATAAAATGTAGTCTTCATCAATAAAATATCTTAGTTTTGATGTTACTCTGGTGCGATCTATATGTCTTCAAAGAAAAGAAAGTTTTTGAGTCTTTAAGAAAAAGAAAAAAAAACAAACTTAGTGTTAGAGTATTAGCTGAAAAATTCTGTGTAGGAAAATCTCAAAATAGTGATATTTTGAGAAACAAGAGCGATCTTAACAAGCGATTCGCCGAGACCGGGAACATGAAAGAGAATAAGAAATTTGCGAAAACTGAGGGTGCTGCCATAGACCAAATTGTCTACGACTGGTTTTGTAATGTACGCTCCAAAAACATTCCAATATCCGGTACAATAATTAAAGGAAAAAGCACAAGAAATTGCGAAGAATCTAGAAGTTGATGGTTTTAAAGGATCAAATGGATGGTTGGAGAAGTTCTGTCAACGTCATAATATCTCTTTCAAATCCATCTGTGGCGAAGCAGCGGCTGTAGACTTGACTCAGTTAACCATTATCAAAAACTATGCACCGAGAGACATTTATAACGCCGATAAAACGAGACTTTTTCCGCGCCTTGCCAAATAAAACGTCTTCTTTAAAAGGCGAAACATATGCTGGCGTAAAAGCGCTAGTATGGAAAAATTGCCACTTGAATGGTACTATAACAAGAAAACATGGATGGCAAGGGATATAATGTCGGATTGGTTGATGAAATTTAACCTAAAAATGCAAAGGCAAAACCGAAATTTACTTTTATTTTTGGATAATGCTGCATCTCACCCAAAACAGGAGTTCAACTCAATGTTCAAAAAATGTTAAAATAATTTTTTTACCGCCAAATACGACATCACATTCCCAAAATTTTAAAAACCACTAAGAAGTTTTTAATCAAGCGACCTTTGCCATCCATGGAGTATTCTAAATCTACCGAACAATTGGGGAGATCCATAAATGTTGTAAGTGCCTTGATATGGATTGTTGCTGCATGGAAAACGTTGACTACGATAGTGGAGACGATGTACCATTATCAGAATTATTTATTTATTTATTACAAAATACGGACTATACAACATCACAAGATCAGACTTTTCAACTCTTCCTTGAAAGCATGCATTGACACATTGAAAAAACTCAAGTTAGGAAACATATTCACACTAGTAATGACTCTATTTAGGGGCATGTTCTGACCATGCCTAGTATTACAATGCGTAGCAGACAAGAGGGGTGATCTTCTAAAATTTCTGGGTGGAATATAAAAATCAAAGCTATTCAGTATACTGGATGAAGTTATTATTTTATTTACTACTTTATAAAAGAACAAGACCTCGAAATACTGTCTGCGACTTTCCAGCGTGGTCAAACCATGATACCCTCTTACCTCCTCCAGGGTTAGCTGTAAACCTGCTCGCGCCATTCTGTATCGTAGGTACCTCACAAACTTAAGCTGTATTGCCTCTAGACGCCCACGGTGCACCTCAAAGTAAGGACTCCAAATCAAACCGCAATACTCTAACACAGATCGCACACAACACACAAACAATGCAACCAAGCTAGGCAAATTATTAAAATCATTAGACAATCATACCCAACACACGGTTGGTTTTATTAATAATTGCTTCATAGTGGTCCGTACTACATTCACTCTCTGGAGTTCATTTCCCCCTATATTGTACCCATATTCCCCACCATCCCTATTGCTACCAAAGACAATATAAGTACACTTTCCCACATTCAGTGCCAAATTTTTCTCCTGACACCAATAAGCCAGAGTATCCAAATCCCGTTGAAGCAGCTCACAGTCCTCGCTCGATTGCACCGCCCTAAAAATCTTTAAATCGTCTGCAAACAAAAGGTACTTTGAGACAAGTTTTTATCCTACATCATTCACCAGTAGTTGAAACAGTCTAGGACCCAGGTGACTCCCCTGAGGCACTCCAGAGACAACATTAAACATAGGTGAAAGAAATCCTACCAATCTAACCTGCAAAGTTCTGCCCCGCAAATACGAAGACAACCAGGAGTGAAAAGGCTGCCCCACTCCAAGAGAACATAGCTTGTCAAGCAGAACCCTTTAATCCATGAGGTCAAACGCCTTGCCGAAATCTGTATATATTGCATGTACCTCCTGGCCAGCATCCATAGCTGCACTGATATAATTAGTATACAGGTTGGTTTCGGTAGAACGGCCACCCTCAAAACCATGTTGTTCCTCCACGATATAATTTTTGAAAGCACCGATGGACGGTAAAACCAATTTTTCCATAACCTTGGGGATTGCAGACTGTATACAGACAGGTCTGTAGTTCGTGACATCACTTGCTTCCATTTGTTTGGAAAAGCACCACAAGATAGTGACCTATTAAAAATAAACGACAGAGGCTCACAAAGAGACACAGCACACTCCCTCAGCATAACATTCGGCAGCATATCAGGACCAGCACTCTTTATCACATTTAGAGACAGTAAACACTGAAGTAGACTTTCGAACTTGATTTCAATTCTATTTACATTAGCGTGAAAACTACTTATGACTCGATTCTGATCATTATTGTAAGCCATTTTACCCTTAAAACTCTGATAAACAGAACTGAACTGTCTAGCAAAGAGATTGGCGACTTCCTGCCCCCCTTCAACCCATTGGTCCCCCAAAAACATGTATTCTTGAACATCATTGCCCCTTTGTGATATTGACTTAACAAACTTCCAAAACTCGCTAGTATTTGCCCCCATTTGCTCCTCCACATGAGAGACATACCGACTATAACACTCACCAGTCATTCTCTTACACTCATTTCTTAGGTTATTGAATTCTGTGTAATTATGCTGACCATTTGTTGCCTTATATTTCTTATGGGCTACCTTTTTAGCAATTACCTTTCTTTTTAATTCAGAACTGAACCAAACAGGGAAATTTGACTTTTTTACCATATACTTTGGCACAAAAAGTCCACAGCATGATATATTGTTTCATAAAAAGCATCAACAATATCATTAATATCGTTCAAATAAAACAAACCAGTCCAATTAATTTGTAATAGATAATTATTCATAGCACCATAGTTGACTTTATTGAAATTGTACTTATATTCAGCCTTGCATTTAACAGATTGGGATTCAAATGACAGAAGGACCTCTAGAGGAGGATGATAATCATCTTTTGGTAATAGTGGATCACAACTAGAGACAGACAAGTAATGGTTGGAAAAACACAGGTCCAATATGGAGTCACTAGCATTATGTACACAGTTATACTGACTTAAACCTAAATATGACATTTCATCGCAGAGTAATATTTCAATATCATTACTTATATTCTTAACAGTCAAGTTATCACAGTCCCAGATTAGATCTGGGAGGTTATAATCACCCATTACTATAATCTTATGGTCTTCACCATATTCTATTATCACATCCTTAACTGCCTGAACATGATTACTGTAAAGCTCCAAATTTGAACGAGGAGGCAAATACACACAGCCAAATATAAATTTTATATGATTAATCCTGACTTTAACAAAAAGATGCTCAACAACTGAATTTTCTAAAGGTACAACACACGAGTCAAAAGCGCTACTTACAGCTATGAGGACCCCACCTCCACGTTTTTTATCGCTCGAAACAATATCCCTATCTCTACGATAAACATTATAGGATTCACAGAACACTTCATTGTCGATTATACCTGGGGCAACCCATGAACATTCTGATAGTACAGTGCCAAGTTATTTACACATCGTTCCCCTGTACTTGATTATGTAGAAACATCAATGTATTCTCTTCCGACTTAACTTCATATTCAGAAATTGATGAGAGTTTATTCACGAAAAATCCTAACATAAGTGTACATGAGTGCATCAGTGAATTTCAAAATAGTGAGAACGGTCAGATTTCATGTGACAGTGATGACGAAGAAATGATTTCTTCCAATATTAAGAACATTAAGGAAGCATATAAAATGTTAAGAGATATTGAAAACTTTTGTATGTTATCTGTTTGTTTTAGGGGAAAAAATCTCAGAAGTTGCGTCTACAATGGAATCTCAAATTAAAAATAAATTCCTTCACTTTAAACTGTTTTATTCCAAACCCACTTTACAAGTTTATTACATGGAATGTAACATATAACAATAGAAAATAATAATAATAATAAAGTTGTAATAAATGAAAAAACTCCCATGTAATAATTCAATATAATATAAAAAAATTGAAACAAATATTTTTAAAAAAATCTATTCATTTTTATTTTTGTAAAAAACGCATTTTTAATTGTTTTTTAAATCTTGGTAATTTTGTTGTATGTCTAATAGTCTCTGGTAAGTTATTATATATTTTTAAACCATCGTGGAGAATTGATTTTTTCCCAAAGTTACTTTTTATTGTAATGGTCTGTAATTGTAAGCAATGTCTTGTATCATGATTATGTAAAGTATTATTTTATAAATGTTGTAAGTAGTAATGTAAATAAACCACAGCTTTTGTTGAATGATTTTTGTATATTACATTTAAATGTTCAGAGTGTTCGCAGTAAAGTGTCTGAGCTTGAGGTGATCCTCAGAGAACAGAAATTTGACTGTTTCTGTGTCAATGAGCACTGGCTTAATAGCGATGAATTTTTGAATTCACATATTTCAGGTTTCAGGGCGGCCTCTGGTTACTGCAGGTCTGTGAAAGTTCATGGTGGTGTTGCCATATATCTAAAGGATGGCATTGAGTATCAAGTCCTAAATACTTTCAGATTCTCAGAAGAACTGAACTGTGAATTGACAGGGGTACGTTTAAAGCATACCTTGACTCAAATAATAACTGTTTATAGATCCCCAAATGGTGACTTTGGCAGATTCATCAAACTTCTGTCAGAGATGCTTGGTAAGAGGTGATTTTAATGTTCATTTCTTGGGTGGGGATGCTAGAGCAGTGGATCTTTGTGGTGTGTTATACACATATGAATTTAACACAAGGATTCATTCATGTATTGATAATGTGTTCTCCAATATTTCTCATAACTCTCTATGCAAACCTCTTAATCTGGATCTTCTGTCAGACCATGAAGGTGTAATATACACTTTCAGACATAATACTCAAAACAAACTCAAAAACAGAGTGAACTTCAATCGCTCCCCTGAAGGTCTACTTCTCTATTCATAATAACTTAGAGGGAACAACTTGGGATTTTGTTGGGAATACCGAGGTTCGTGTCAGGATAGGCTTCAAATGTTCTTGGATGTGATTGTGAGGGCGGCTGAGCAGTGTTTCCCAGTTAAATCAAAGTTGGTTGATGGTAACTCCAATACAGCTTCTGTTGCGTGGTTTAGTGAGGGGCTAAGGGATACATACTCTCTCTGACATTCATAAAATAAATCCTGTCTTAGTTCCAAAAAACATGGTGAGTGAATATAGAAAAAGATATCGCTTAGCAATTACAGCAGCCAAAAGAGAATCTTATGATTCATATATTAAAAATTCTCATAATCTCCAAGTCATGATGTGGAAAATAATCAAACAAAATTCAAGCAAAAATCACTCCGATCATAGTAACACTTTGACTGCTGAGTCCTTTAACTCCTTCTTTACTAGCATTGCTGAGGAAGTTATCGCAGAATTGCCAACAACTGCTGAAACTCCTGACTAATCGATTTATAGGTGAAAGTTTCATTTTTAATCAAGTTTCCTTTACAGAGGTTAGAGACAAGATATCAAATTTAAAAAACAGTCAAAGCAATGACTGCTTTAACATAAATACCAAGCTTATTAAAAATATTAAAAATCTAATAACATATCCTTTGACTAAATTAATAAATCACTGCATAAGTGATGAAGTGTTCCCAAATTTTCTTAAAAGTGCCAAAGTCATACCGATTTTTAAAAACAAGGGCTCCCATGACGATCATAACAACTATCGTCCCATTTCCCTTTTACCAATAGTATAAAAAATTTGTGAATCAATTTTAAAAGACCAAATATATAATTTCTTTGAGAGGCACAGTCTCTTCTTACAGAGGCAGTATGGTTTTAGAAACAACAAATCAACAACTCTTGCTATAAATAATCTTATTGAACTAGTCACTAATGGCATGGAGGAGGGCTCCGACTCTTATGCTTCCTTCTATGACATGACCAAAGCATTTGATTGTGTCTCTCATGATATTCTTTTGCCCAAACTGGCTTATTATAACTTTGATGTACTGAGCATCTCTTTAATTAAATCATACCTCTCAGACAGAACACAGTTTGTATCATACAGTAAATGTACATCGTCTAAAAAATTAATACATCATGGTGTGCCCCAAGGCTCCGTTCTGGGATCTTTGTTGTTTTTAATCTACATTAACGATCTGGCCAGTTTTAAACCCACATCAAATCTGATTTTATTTGCAGATGATACCACAGACATTCTGACTTACAAACCAACAGACCCAATACTTGATACCCATGAAGACAATCAGGATAGACTTAATAAATGGTTTCTAGCCAATAAGTTAAGCCTCAATTTTTCTAAACCTCAACATTTACCTTCGGATCCAAATGTGAAGTTTCTTGGTGTCATCCTGGGCCCTAAACTTACCTGGGAGGATCATATAATATCATTAGCAGGCGAACTCTCTAAAATACTCTATCTGATTAGGTCACTTGCACGTTACGTCTCTCAGTCCACATTGCTACTGGCATATCTTGGATACTTCTCATCAAATATGTCCTACGCAATCCTAAACTGGGGACATTCATCCCATGTACATAAAATCTTTGGACTTCAACGTAGATGTGTTCGACTAATGGCTGGATTGGGATATCGTGACTGTTGCGGGACTCTTTCCGAGAGATGAACATTCTCACCTTTCCCTCCGTATATATACTTCAATGTCTAAAGTACATCAGAGCAAATATGTCGAACTTCATATACCATGCTGATACTCATGATTATCAAACAAGGGGTAGAGATAACATAATCCCAGGCTTCCATAGACTTGCGCGGACCAGAAGGGGTACTGATTATTTCTGTGCTAAATATTATAATGCACTTCCAGCTAATATCAGACAGTAGAAGATAGGGTATTCTTTGCAAAGGTCAGGGACTATTTGGTGCAGGGGGCCTTCTACACAACTGAAGATTACCCCAAAAGCAATTTTAATAGGCTATGACTAGATATTTTGAATTGTTAATACAAATCTAAATTTTACCTCTCTTTATGTAATATTTGTCATGTAATATGTACTTTATTATGTAACTTTGGTCTTTGTTTCCTTGAGTGTAACTTTTAATATGTGTAATTTTAAGAAATTTTATTTTAGTAGTGTATTTCCTGTGACGTGTAAACATACTACTATACTGTATAATTTACAAATAAATTATTCATTTCATTATTAGATTTTTTAAATATAATATTTGAATTTTTCCATTATTAATAATAGAGTGTATTAAAACGCAAATTTTGAAATTATAAATATCCTGTAAGTGTAAAAATCCTTTAGGTTTATATAGGTTAATAGAAGGTTCCAAATATGGTAGTTTGTAAACACATTTTAGAGTTTTATTTTGCAATTGTTTTAATTTTAAAGGTTTAATATGTGACGAACACGCAGATCCCCAAATTGAAATTAAATATTGGAATTTAGAATATATTAAAGAATAATACATGTTTTTTAAGAATTTTAATGGTACGAAATATCTTGCTTTGTATAATACTCCTATTAATGGAGTTATAGCGGTTCCTATACTCCAAATATGATTTTTCCAACTTAAGTTTTCATCTATAATTAATCCTAAACATTTTGTCGTTTTTGAATATTTAATTTTGTTATTGTTTATTACTATTGGGGAAATACCAGAATTTATCTTTGTTAATTAACATAAAAGAAGATTTACTAAAATTTAATGATAGTTTGTGAGATTTAAGCCAGGAACAAATTAATTCTAGATCATGTTTAATATCAAAAAATAATTCATTTAAATTATCAGCAAAATAAATAATTGTTGTGTCATCCGCAAACAATTGAATATTGCCTTTTAAATTTAATTTAGAAACTGAATTTATATAAATTAAAAATAAAAGTGACCCCAATATTGATCCCTGTGGTACTCCACAAACTATTTCTTTTTTATTACTTATTGCATTATTTATTTATACAAACTGTCTGCGCTTACTTAGATAATTTTTAAGTAAATTATACATATTATTATACTAGTTTAAGACAAACAACGTTATCCCTGTGTTACATATTATTATATAATTTATTTATACAAACTGTCTGCGCTTACTTAGATAATTTTTAAGTAAATTATACATATTATTATACTAGTTTAAGACAAACAATGTCTTGTTCAACACCCTGTATGAATAAATACCTTTTTAGCAGTAAGATGCAGGCTCAGAACTGGTAATATTGTAATTAAATTTGCAAGATATAGATATTGTCCCGTATGCCCTGACCAGTAGAAGTATATTTAAAAAACTGCTTAGTTGTTTATACCATTGTTCATAAAAATAAACAACAAAGAAACATAGTTATAATACAAATATTAATTCACCTTCGTTTGCCATTCCTTTCCACTTTCTTTCCTCTCTTTCGCTTCGTCTCTCTGCTTTTGCTCCAACGTCTGCTTGGCCCTGGTGGCCTTGTCGATTTCGTTGAATCTCAGACCCGCCGTAACTTCTTTCCATAACTTCCTGGACTCGTTATCTTCCTGCTGGCAAATCGGCCTCACTTGTTTCTTGATAATGTCAATGGCATTAACATCTATAAACGGTTCTGGCTCAGCCTAGGAAAAAAAAATGGTATTTAAGAGTTTGTGGTTTTGGATAAGCGGTTGTAGTGTGTGTGGATATTGTGCTCTTGTAAATAACTGTATTTTCTAGCGGTTTTGTTTGTAAATTATATACGTGATTGGTACCATTCTGCTGCTGTGAAAAATCTGTACATATTTTGGAAAAAATCGAGAACTTTACACCACAATGTATCTAATTAATCGGGAAAATAGAAGAAATAGAATCGAGAAACATCTTCTAAAATATAATTTTTGAAATAGGAAACTATTAATTTATATTATATTAGAATGCATTGTGGTTTTGGATAGGGACGGACTTTATAATGTTTAAAACAGTAAAACTGTTGTTAATGGACAGGGTTGTCCAGCACAAAGTAAGTATCCAAAGACCAATTTTGAAAAATGCACGATATTAGCAGTGGCGCAGCTAGAAGTCATGAGGCCCCGGGGCAAAAATTTTTTGGGGGCCCAACCCTCATAAATATATTCAGGAATTTAAAATATTAATATATTTAAAAAAAATTGTTTATTGTCATGAAGGCAGAGTAAAAATAGGTAACAGATATGAAAAATTGTTCTATTTAACAAATATTTATTAAATATTGTTAACAAAGTGTGATACCATAGATAAATGGTGGTTTTTATTTTAGTATTTTGTTTTAAAACCCATTTTAATCTTTCTAATATTGTAGAATTTGATAAAGGCTCAAGTTATAGCCGAAACGTTATTAAAACGAGACATGAACACGTGAAAATAGTTGTTTAATTTTTAATTGGAGGATCATATCCCAAGAAACAAATACCAACAATATTCAAGAAAGGTCCATATATATATATATATATATATATATATATATATATATATATATATATATATATATATATATATATATATATATATATATATATATATATATATATATATATATATATATATATATATATATATATATATATATATATATATATATATATATATATATATATATATATATATATATATATATATATATATATATATATATATATTATATACAGGGTGTCCCGAATTGCAGTGTCCAAATTTTAACAGCGCATTGTGCATTCAAAATAAGCCCTAATTTTCTATATAAACATATATCGGCAAATGCTTCGTTTTCGAAATACAGGGTGTTAAAGTTTTAAAAAAAAATTGTTATTTAGTCATAACTTTTTTAGTACTTGAGATATTTTTATTAAATTTCGTAAACAGCATTTGAGTAACAAAAGGTATTTTTTGATTTGAAATATTTTTTAATTCTTTATCAGTGGCGTCCGTACAGGATTTTTTATGGAATATTCATGAAGAAAAAATGGTACGCTACTGCTTTTTCTGAAAACAAAAATCATTCCTAAAATCCCCACTCAGTTTGGAGCAAATTTGCCTTTTTTTCGTGCGATGCAAGGATTTCGAGTTAAAAACTAAAAACTATTTTTATGTATGGCGTAGTTAAAATTTCCATTATTGTTAATTATTTCAGTGGCAAAACCTTTAAATCTTGGTATGCCATGATTGCATTTTTGTGACAATTGAACAATTGCTAGTTTCGTCTTTAAAGTGTGACATTTGAGTTTTTAGAGTAAATAAATGTCAGGTACATTACAGTTTATACAAAAAGGTAACTATCAGTCTAACTAGTAATTTCAAAATGGTGTTATTCAGTAATTTTGAGTATGCTGATATTCATTTCGTTTATGGTTTCTGTAATGGAAATGCAAATGCAGCAGTACGGGAATACCAACGAAGATTTCCAAATAGAAGATTACCTTGCAAACAAGTTCTCATTAAAACGCATTTAATGTTTAGGAATGTTGGACTGAAAAAGAATCCGAGAAACGAAGGTAGGAGAAATGAACAATATCGAAACGTAATTTTAAATAAGTTTGACAACGATGTGACATTAAGCCTACGAAGAGCAGCTCATAATTTACAAGGCAACGCAGTTTTTGTTTCTAGAAATAAGGTTCATCGAGTTTTAAGGAAGGATCACAGGAAGCCATTTCAGATGCAGCCAGTTCAAAACTTACAACCTGGTGATGCCGAAAAAGGTGTCAGTTTTTGCAATTGGTTTTTGCGCCAAATAGAGGAAAAAGAGAACTTCTCAAAAAAATTTTATGGACTGATGAAGCCACATTTACCCGAAGCGGCTCAGTAAATTTCCATAATTTACGAATCTGGAGCCATGACAATCCACGTGTTGTACGAACTAGAGCATTTCAGAAACAATTTTCTGTTAGTGTTTGGTGTGGTGTAATAAATGAAAGTTTTTGCGGGCCCCATATTCTACCACCACGCCTAGATGGACAGTTATTTAATGATTTTCTGCAAAATGAGTTATTTCAATATCTAGAAAATACTCCTCTAAATCTTAGAAACAAATTCTGGATCCAAATGGACGGGGCTCCCGCGCATTTTGCACTTGTAAATCCGTTAAATAATAATTATCCAGAACGGTGGATTGGACGATTAGGAGCTACAGCCTGGCCACCACGTTCCCCTGACCTCACACCTGTGGACTTCTTTGTGTAGGGTTATTTGAAAAATTTAGTTTATTCCAGACCAGTTCATACAAGAGAAGAACTGATTCTAAGGATAGAGCAAGCCTGTGAAACTCTGCGAGCCAATACGAATTTTATACGCCATGCCACTGACACAGTTAAGAGCAGATGCCGAAAATGTGTCGAAGTTAGAGGAGCTCATTTTGAGCAATTATTGTGAATTTTAAGGCCCACATTAATCCTTAATGATATTTAAAGTGCTTTATAAATTTTTTTCACGATCTAAGTTAATAAAAGTTATGAATTCTAGTTTTTGTAAATTTAATTACGAACTTAGTTAATAAAGAGTAGTTTCTGTAAAATGAAGTATCATCTTCAAAATTGAATTAATTCTAATTAGCGTTTTACAAAATGAATCGACGATTTTAGAATTATAAACCCATCTGTCATACTTTAAAGACGAACCTAGCAATTGTTCAATTATCACAAAAATGCAATCATGGCATACCAAGAGTCGACAATGAAGGAATGATGGTAAGTACCAAGGACATTAGGTTTGTTAGGTTGCCTGCTAACTTCTGCGATGTCACCCTGATAACCCAAACATAATGCAAATCTCCATTACAACAGGTCGATGACGTCATCTCTCTTTAGTTGTCAGATAAGCTTTTATTTTAGAAACCCTACATACGTTGTTCAGAAATTATGAACTCACACGGAATGCATGAAATAAATATAGGAAACCAAATAATTTTAAAAACTTGCAGTTACAATCCCACCTTAAAGGTTTTGCTACTGAAATTAACAATAATGGAAATTTTAACTATGCCATACATAAAAATGGTTTTTAGTTTTTTACTCGAAATCCTTACACCGCACGAAAAAAAGACAAGGGATCAAATTTGCTCCAAACTGAGTGGGGATTTTAGGAATGATTTTTGTTTTCAGAAAAAGCAGTAGAGTACCATTTTTTCTTCAAGAATATTCAATAAAAAATCCCGTACGGACGCCACTGATGAAAAATTAAAAAATATTTCAAATCAAAAAATGCTTTTGTTACTCCAAGGCTGTTTACCCAATTTAATAACAATATCTCAAGTAATAAAAAAGTTATGACTAAAAAAAATTTTTTTTCTTAAAACTTTAACAGCCTGTATTTCGAAAACGAAGCATTTGCCGATATATGTTTATATAGAAAATTAGGGCTTATTTCGAATGCAGAATGCGCTGTTAAAGTTTGGAGACTGCAATTCGGGACACCCTGTATATATATATATATATATATATATATATATATATATATATATATAACATAAAAGAAAGATATTATACATCCCTTTTAGTATAGCAAGTGTGTGTGAAGTGTATTATAAAGTTCAGTAGTGTCTTAAAATATCCGCTCCCTTTCCGTCAGAAGCCGCAAATACCCACATCTAAAATAAAACATTTTTATCTGAAAACAATATTTACTTTGAAGAAAATTTTACCAAAAAGAAACTGTTGGAAGTGCTCCAAACTGAGTGGGGATTTTAGGAATGATTTTTGTTTTCAGAAAAAGCAGTAGAGTACCATTTTTTCTTCAAGATATTCAATAAAAAATCCCGTGTGTGAAAAATTAAAAAATATTTCAAATCAAAAAATGCCTTTTGTTACTCCAAGGCTGTTTATTTAATAACAATATCTCAAGTAATAAAAAAGTTGACTAAAAAACAATTTTTTTCTTAAAACTTTAACACCCCGTATTTCGAAAACGAAGCATTTGCCGATATATGTTTATATAGAAAATTAGGGCTTATTTTGAATGCAGAATGCGCTGTTAAAGTTTGAACATGCAATTCGGGACACCCTGTATATATATATAAATTTAAATTAACTAAACTTGTGTTTAGTTTAAAAAAAAATTTCAAGAGGTGTGTGTATATGTACTGTGATTAAAAATTAGTTTTTTGTGCAGCATTTTAGTCAATTAGTTCATTGTAAACAAAAATATAAATTCGCGAAATAAAAAACTAAAATGTCGTTAGTTGTTAGGTTCTGCCAAATTCGTTTTTATTTTTTTCTGACTTTTGAAAATATTTTGAAAAACTGAAATCAGATTTTGATTCCGACTTTTTTCCTTACCCTATCAGTCCATTTGGCTTCCATTACTCCGTTCCATTCACCGCTAATACTCAAAAACGCTTTCTTATCTTCAGGCCCGTATACATCGGCCGTAACCCTGTGTTTCTTGTTGCCATAAAACGGCTTGGTAATAAATTCAATATCACAATGGTAACCGGTTTGAGGTGAGCTTATGGTAACACTCCCGCCCAATTCAATCCAGGGAGTGGTGAGGATCGATCGACCGTAGCCATTAGGGAATGTTACTATATACTCTTCGTTGTAGTCAAGTACCTAAAATAAATAAACAAGCTTATTATTAATAATTATATTCGTTTATTATTTGCCAAAAAACAAACCGTGCATTATTATTTACAAAAAAAAAAAATAAAATTAAAATATTAGTGAATAAAGGCCACCATTTCAGACTTCTGCAACGAAGGCAGTTTCTGTTCTTATAACACGGCCAAATATCTTATCAAAAGAAATTATACAGGGTTATTCACGCAACCCGTTCATTAAAAGTTTTTGATGATGCTATTTAGATAAAAATTTCAAATTTTGGGATTAAGGTAAGATCAAGGGGCACTTCTTTTTTGAAATATTTTTAACTTTCTGTCACTTTCGGTTTAACCGGAAGTTGATATCAACTTGCTTATTTTAAATGGAACACCCTGTATTTTATGATATTTTTGGATTCTACGGAGAATTTTAATGCTATTTTATGTAGCATGTCCTATACCTAGGTTCAAGCGTTCTTAAGATACTTGACCTTGAACCGAAAATGAGCCTTCGGGGTACCAAATTTTAAAATCTCATATTTTTGTAATTTGTAATTTTTAAAGATATAATCTTCATATTTTGCAGACAATCGGTAAATAATCTTAGGTTTCTATTTTTTTTATTCGATTTGTCTATTTTTATACAGGGTGTCCTAAATTCAGCGGCAAATATTCACATTTTCAAAGCCACTAAAGTCCGTTTTTTTAAATGGGACACCCTATAACTTTATGCACTATCAAATGTAGAATTTAATTTTCTATCGAACTGTATTAAGGTTCCCTATACCTATTCGTAACCATTTTCGAAATAATCAGGTTTTTATTAAACTATCATATGTATTTGCTAAATGCTTACACCTTCCCGTAGTAAGCCACGAAAAAACAATTGTTGTGCTTTTCTATTCAACATGACAGCTGATTTGAAACTTTTAAATTAAAATAAAATAACACTCAAAAGCTGATATTCTCAATTTATTTTATAATCGCGGAGAATGTTACAAAATATTGGAGAAAACGTGCCATGTTTTTAATGAAAAACATCCTCATTTATCGCCAATGAACAAGAGACAATTGAAGAGTATTGAAAATAAATTTTTTGGTTTCGGAAAAGTTAAAGTTATAAAAAATGTAATAAATTGTTTACAATATTTTTAACCATATCTACTAAGTTCGAGACTGTTCTAAACTTGTTTTAGTGAACTTAAAAATTATAGCAATCTAACAATCAACAATAAATAAATAAAATAATAAAATTGAATTATAACAAATGTTCTATATGCTGTCCGTTCATTTGAAGACACATTTCAATTCTTCTTTGTACAGTTGCTGTGGCCCGTTGAATTTGTCCGTTTTCTAATTCGGCAAAAGCTGTTCGTATCCTGTCCAGTAAATCTTGTTGGTTATTTACTGGGGAAGCATAGACTTTACCTTTGATAAATCCCCATAAATAAAAGTCTAGGGGTGTTAAATCAGGCGATCGCGGGGGCCATCTCCAAGGGCTATTGGGACCAATCCAGCGATCTTCAAAAATTCGAGATAATTGGAGATAAACTGCAGCGGAATTATGTGCTGGTGCCCCATCTAATTGATACCAATAATTTTGCAGCTCACCAATAGGAATTTCTTCTATAAATTCAGAAACCGTCCCTCGTAGAATTTCCAAATACTTATCACTGTTTAAATTGTCTTCATAAATACAGTACCGCACCTGATCATTTAATACTATACCGAAAACATTGAAGCTAAACCTCTCTTGAGAACGCGTTTCGCGTAAAGCGTGCGGATTTTCTGCTGCCCAGAAATGTTCGTTTCTTGTATTTGTTATTCCTTCTCTAGAAAATTTCGCTTCATCGGTCCAAAATATTTTTGAAAGGAATTGAAAGTCCTCTTGGATTTTCAAAAACATGAATTCGCAAAATTCTACTCGTCGGACGTCATCACCAGGTCTCAAGGCTTGCACGTTTTGGAAGGAATAAGGGTGCATATGATGTTCGCTCAAGATTCTTTGGACAGATGAAGAAGAAATTCCCAAATCGTTTTCTGCAGACGGTATTGAACTTTGCGGGTTTGCGTGGAAATAAGCTAATGTGTTTGGCATTTGTCACTGGTTTCGGAACATTTTTTATAACTTTAACTTTGCCAAAACGCAAAAAGTTCGTTTCAATCCTCTTGAATTTTGACTTGTTCATTGGCGGCAAATTAGGGTGGCGTTCATTAAACGACACGTTCTCTCCAAAATTTTATAACATTCTCCATGAATATAAAATAGATTGAGAATATCAGCGTTTGAGTATTCTTCCATTTCGATTTAGAAGATTTAGTTTATCACTGACAGCTTTCGATAAATAACGCATACTAATCATCTGTCATATTGGATATTGGATCACAATTGTTTTTCCATGGCTCACCATTGGAACATGTAAACATTTAAGCAAATACATACGATATTTTTATAAAACCCAATTATTTCGAAAATGGTTACGAATAGGTATAGGGAACCTTAATACAGTTCGATAGAAAATGAAATTCTACATTTGATAGTGCGTAAAGTTATAGGGTGTCCCATTTAAAAAAACGGACTTTAGCGGCTTTGAAAATGTGAATGTTGGCCGCTGAATTTAGGACACTCTGTATAAAAATAGACAAATTCAATAAAAAAAATAGAAACCTAAGATTATTTACCGATCGTCTGCAAAATATGAAGATTATATCTTCAAAACTTACAAAAATATGAGATTTTAAAATTTGGTACCCCGAAGGCTCATTTTCGGTTCAAGGTCAAATATCTTAAGAACGCTTGACCCTAGGTATAGGACATGCTACATAAAATAGCATTAAAATTCTCCGTAGAATCCAAAAATATCATAAAATACAGGATGTTCCATTTAAAATAAGCAAGTTGATACCAACTTCCGGTTAAACCAGAAGTGACAGGAAGTTGAAAATATTTCAAAAAAGAAGTACCCCTTGACCTTAATCTCAAAATTTGAAATTTTTATCTAAATGGCATCATCAAAAACTTTTAATGAACGGGTTGCGTGAATAACCCTGTATAGGTGCAAAGTTAACATACCATTTTATATTGCCATTGCGTCACTCAGAAGCAGTAGGTACACGTCAAATTAACGACATTGACAACATATTTAAAATAACGATAGGTGTGACGTTATTTCTAACAGGCAGGAAATTTGCAGAAACATACAATGTGTCCAAAGAATTTTTCAATAAATGAGAAACTTTTTTATTATTCATTGTTCAGTAAAGTTTTGCTTAAAGAAAAAATAGTTTTTACAGTGTTAAACTGTAGTTCAGACATACAGTGTTCAAAAAAATACGAAAAAGTGGATTTCAAAAAATAAAATTTGTGTGACGGCAGTTTTAAATTATATTTTATGTATATACAGGGTGTTAATTAATGTCGTGGACATATTTCAGGGGGTGATAGTACTCGACAAAATAGGAAAAAATGCCAATATATACATGGTCAAAAACGCACCATTTTCGTTATACAGGGTGTCAAAGTTTCATTTTTCTCTCGTTTTTTGCGTTTTTTTCCAGTTCCTTCTGAGACAATTAGTTCAAATTTAGAACACGTATTATTTTTAAGAACCTCTACGATAAAATATTAAAATCGTGGATGGTAGTATACAGGGTGTTACATTTTTTGCACCACCTACAAGTTTATCTTGCGGAACTTTTTTTTGCAGCACCCTGTATGAATTCTGATATAAAATTTAAATTCTTTGTTCAATTCTTTAGCTCTTTCGTATTTTGCATTATTCTCGTATCTGTAACACTTTTCGACTTATTTGCAATAATTGCCATAGATGCAAATTAAGTGTAGGCTAAATAATGAAACTGGAAAAAAAGGTAGTAGACTGAGGCAGGTCATTTGTTAATTCTGTTCTTTAATCTGACATTTTGTAAAAAATATTCTTTGTTATTGCAGTCTTGTAGATTCTGTCTCAATAAATTTAATTTTCCATATTGTGGTGTTTAGGCATGCAGCTATTCTTGTGACTTTAGAGGCTTGTTCTCTGACCTCAATTTCAACGTCACCATATGCGGATAACTCTATTCCAAGGTATTTGAACTTCATCTCTTGTTGGATAATTTTACCATCTACAACTAATTTGCATCTAAGAGGTGTTTTGGAGATTGTCATGCATTTTGTTTTAGAGGCAGATATTATCATGTTAAGGGATATAGCTGTTCGATTAAATACAAATACAATACTATACAAATACAAAATCTCTTTATTCAGAAAAAAATTTTACAAAATTGGTTGAATGGCGTCAAAATGAGTAACGAAATATTTTTAAAACTTACATGTAAGATTAAAATTATAAAACTACTACATAAAAAATCTAAAATCACAACTTAAAGACAATAAAAATCTGAAATCACAACTTAAAAACAATAATAATACTAACAATCAAACTTTAAAATCTTAATTATGGCAGAATAAAAATCCACTTAGGACCATGACAGATACTCAGCAACTGTGTATGGTTCTATGCCCATTAGGTATTTAAATGACTTTTTTTTAATAACTTTAATGTTGTTACAGTTTTAATTTCTATTGGGAGATGGTTAAACAGCTTTATACACGCGTATGCTGGGCCACGTGTAGTTAATGTTAAACGATGTATAGGAATGTTAAAATTTAAGGTTCTTGTAAAATGTTCATGTTGAGGTAAATGGTGAGAAAATTTTTCTCTGTGCTTAAACAAAAATACTACACACTCATAAATGTACACTGCCGGCAAAGTCAACAGCTGAAGTTGCCTGAACTTCCCCCTACAAGATTGCAACCTATTTAGACCTAGTAATATCCTCACTGACCTCTTTTGGGTCTTAAAGATCTTCCAAACCTGGACGCTATTTCCCCAGAATATGACACCAAACCTAAGTATTGACAAGAAATTTGCATGGTAGATTGTTAAAAGTGTTTCAGTATTGAGGTAACCTTTCAGTATACGAAGAGTGTAACATAATCAATTTCCTTCTCCCAGGATAAGGAAAAGTCCATGAAAACTCCAAGAAATTTGGCATTCTCAGAAAACGGCACATTGGAGGACAGCAGTTCGGCCTGTTCAGGCACCTCAACACGTGATTGTTTAGTTCTGAACACTACAAAGCTAGATTTTTGCGTATTTAATACCAGTTTGTTTCTTGAGAACCACTGCTCCGCTGTATCCAGGCATGTTCTTCCGGTTTCTAGGGCTTCCTCAAAGGCATTTGCAACAATTAGGATATTAGTATCATCTGCATAATTGACAACAGATGTGCTTTCGGCTTGCAGTTCCAGACTTAACTCATTAATATAGAAGACAAATAGGAGGGGTCCTATCACACTTCCCTGGGGTACTCCTAAATCAAGCCTCTGAAGACCCGAAAAATATTCCTTGCCATTCCTGCAAATTGAAACCCTCTGACCTCGTTCTGACAGGTAAGATTTCACCCAATCTAAAGTGGGCTAACTCCATACTTCTCCAATTTCTCGAGTAGAGAATAGTGGTCTATGCTATCAAAGGCCTTTGAAAGGTCTAGAAAGGCACCCATAGCCACACCTCCTGCCTCCAATCAAAAAATATTTTCCAAGAAGTCGTAAATTGCAGTAGTGATGTTCTTACCCGTGATAAAACCATGCTGATTATCGCTAATGAGTCGCTCTGAAACAAAGAAACTAAACAGGCGTGAGCACATTGCTTTCTCAAAGATTTTTGAGAAGGAAGACAAAAGACTAATCGGTCGGTAATTTTCAATTGAAGTGGGGTCTCCTTTTTTAAAGAGTGGCTTAACAATTGCCAATTTTAAGGCCTGGAGGAAAACACCATGCGACAGTGAATTATTAATAATATAGGATAGGGGTCCACATAACTCGCCAGCACAAAACCTTAAGAGATCAGAAGATATCCTGTCAAAACCATGACTATGTTTGTTTTTTAGACCAGTAATAATATTAAAAGTCTCTGCAACGGTTACTGGATACAGAAACATTGAATTCCTGTTATAAGGAATTTTGTTATCAGATTGCGTGGTAGGCAAAAGCTTTATTAAATTTAAAGCTGCATTCACAAAATAATTATTTAGTTCATTGCATACAGTCTCAGGCTCACCTTCTATACCCACCTCTCTCCCAACAGAGCTAGAATTCTTTATTTCACTTACAATTTGCCGTGTGCATTTAGACTTATTATCGCTGTTTGTGATTCTATATTCATACTGACTTTTCCTGGCATCTTGTAGTAATTTATTATATCTTCGTTTTACGGCTCCATATGCAACCCTATACCCATCATCATTCTGACTTAGTACCAGAAGAAGATCAAGTAAATTTTTTGTTTCCGTTATTTATATGACGCGTGTTATAAATGTGTAATAAATTTAGAAGTCTTTGCAAATCGTCTTCGTTCTCTGCCATCACTACTGCGTCGACAGCGTAACACAATACTTGGATCTGCTTGTCCCTCATTCTGTAGCCCTTTAGTTTTTGAACTCTCTTGATTATTTCATCCATGATAATATTAAACAATAAAGGGCTAAGAGAATCTCCCTGTCTTATACCCTTGCCTACTGGTATTGGTTCAGTGAACTCACCATTTACTTTTGCTTGTACTTCATTCTTCAGGTATATGTTTTCAATAGTTTTAATGAGGTTATTAGGAATTTGTTTATCATATAGTAGGTGCAGAATGTCCGCCAATTGGACGCGATCAAATGCTTTCCCAAAATCTATGAAACACAAAAATGCTGGTTTGTTGTATTCCATGGATTTTTCAACTATTTGTCTTAAGATAAACACTCCGTCCGTACAAGATCACTCAGATCTAAATCCCTGCTGTTCATCTGATAAATTGATTAGATTGTTAATGTTGTTTGTCATCACTTTAGTTGTCAGTTTCAGGGTAGTGCTAAGAAGGTTTATGCCTCTGTAATTGCCGGCATTTTCTTGTCCCCTTTTTTGAACATAAGAAATGTAACGCTGGTTCTCCATTCATTTGGGATTCTTTGTTGAGCGGGTATTCCACGGATTAGGGAAGTCAGCTGATGTTTGAGGTTCTGTCCACCTTGCTTAAGAAGCTCATTTGTAATATCATCTAGGCCTGGCCTCTTCCGATTCTTCAGCTTTTTGAGGGGTAGCTCTATGTATACAGGTTTGAGAAAATCTATGTCGGGGTAGAGGGTTCTGTCACCTGCACTGTAAATAGGATTGCTGGTAGAAGAGAGAAGAAATTGATGAGTGCCAACACTGAACCTTGTTAAACGCCTGCGTCGACTTGGTGAAAGAAATACTTCTGTCGAAAAGAAAACTGGCAATCCAAGTACAAAGTTTTGGAGGAAGACCATAGACAAGAAATTTGTTGGCCTCATGCCACACTTGATCGAATGCTTTGGATATGTTGAGAGCAATAATTTCATGTTTTGTTCCAGTAGCGAGTTACGAAGGAAAGATCTTCTGTGGACCATTGGTTTATACTTCTCAAGGTAACTTAAAAGATCATTATTGATTTCTCCATAATGAGGAGTAGAGATATGGGTCTGTAGTTAGAGGAGAAAGTTTTTGGGAATAGACTCTATACGAACATTTGGAAAAAATCCCCTTGTCATAGACAATTGGAATATCCTAGTAAGTTCAGAGCTGCACTTTTTTTTAAACAAAGCCAGAGGATTTTTTGGTATTGTTTTGAAAACACGTCGAACCTTTTTAAGCCTGAAGGTAATTTCGTCCATACTATCTGGCAAAGTCAGTATTTGTGGTAGGGTGAATGGGGAGGGATTAAAGCATATAGGAACAGGTTGTACATGAACAGTTTTCCAGTATTTGGGAAACATGCCTTTGTATTAAATGCCTTGAAATGCTTGTAGAATATTATATTCGAAAAATAATTTTAGACTTTACACTTAAATGAAAAAATACGTATTTTTAACTAGGACCTATTGTATAAATTATACTTACGGACACAATACCTTCACCAATATTGTAGACACACACCGACAATCCCAGGAACTTTGATTTTGTATATACATGAGCATTAAAACTTATCCTCTTATTTACGTGTTCGGCATAAAAAGCGGATACTGAAAACAAAAAAAAATTACAATCATGCAGTTTATACCTATAGAAATTTTCTCTATATTTCTCTAGTAACTTAAGTAGCTATAAAAATATACCGGATTACATCATCTAAATCCAAAATACAACAGTTCTAACCACACTAAACTACAATTGTTTGTTTGAGGGCCAAGGAGCCATTCTGCTACTGTGGTATGCCTCGGCAAGGTTCAACAGGCAGTTTCCTTGAGGGATATCGGTATTAAAACCGAAATACCCGAACCCTGAAACAACCAAGGTGTCATATTCATATATATATATATATATATATATATATATATATATATATATATATATATATATATATATATATATATATATATATATATATATATATATATATATATATATATATATATATATATATATATATATATATATATATATATATATATCTTCTGTTCTTTTCTATTTTTGCACAGATGTGTCGTCTTGTAGGTTGCATAAAGCGATTTAGTACACCATAATACCTACAGATGGCGCCACTGGTTGCCCACTTCCCACATCGACTTTCAAAGTCGAATGACATGTAACTTTTTTTTTTCGAGGTATTTCGGTTTTAATACTGATACCCCCCAAGGAAACCACATAATGATCCTTGCCGGTGCAGATACCACTGTAGTTAGTGATGTGCATCTGATACTTTTACGAGTATCGGATAGTATCTGATACTTTATCTATAAGTATCCGATACTTTGTATCTGATTTAGTTATGAGTGTAATACATGATGCTGTGATGTGAACAGTTCTAGTCATTTATATTGAATATTAGAACATTTCGATATATTGCCATCGGGAAGTGATAGTCACCAATGGTGGTAGAACTTTAATAATATATTAAAAAAATAATGTAATGGTAGTTTAATTAAATTTAATAATTAAATAAATTACAAATTACTTTAAATTAATTTAATTACATTGAGATAAATTTGTTATTATAGTTTTGAATATTGTTAAAAATTAAAAAATATTGCTTTCAAAAACACAAAGGAATATAGTAAGCTTTCATTATTTTTAATGCAAGAACATATTTACCACCAATACCATCACATATATTTTAATATAACAAGTATATATTTAAATATAATAAAAGTTACTTAAAATATTCATGAAAAGACTACAACTAAAGAAAACTTTAATGGCTAACGTATATGAACACAAATCTTGTCTGACATTAAAAGACAAACACACTTGAAATAACACATCAAGTCGATACGATTAGTTGATTACTTTCGGATATCGAGTAATTGACATCAAGTATCCGATACTTCGAATCTTTGTAAGTATCAGGTACTAAAGTATCAGTTAGATACTGTTCGCACACCACTACGCGGTAGCAGAATGGCTCCTTGGTCCTCAAACAAACATAGCGTCATGTTTTGGTCGTTTCTCGACACCATGGGGAAGGAGTAAATTTCCTCACCTTTAGTTCTATTGTATAACTTTTTATGGCCAAGACATACATACAACATACAAAACAATTTTCATTCCTATATTAACATATGGAGTGTTAAAGCAATTCGGTCCGAAGTGGTTTTTTTTTCAGTAACTGAGGATTTAGTTGTTTTAAATAAACTTTTCGCAGTAAATATTATACATATTCATATATAGTCTACAAGGTATGCAAAACGCTTATAATTAATTTAAAAACTATATAATATCGAATAATATCTGAGTAACGCAGCACGGTAGGTAATTTTTTTAATTTATATAGATTTTTTTTACGTAAGTATACTATTTACGAATTATTTATAAGTCGTAAATAAGTAACTTGTTACTAATTAAAGAAAAAAAATATCCTACAGAATTTTTGCATAGCATGATGAAATAGAGCCAAATGCGAAGAAAAATTAGATTCTTTAACAGTTTTCTCTTCTAAATTTGTTTACACATTTTAAGATCCTCATTTTACACCTAAACGAACCAACCCATTAATCCAAAAACCTCTTTATTTCTAAGTGTTTAACGCCTCTAGAACTAGCCTATAGACAATGTCTGAAATTATAAAAAGGTATGGAAAAATCAAATTCTGGCTCTAAAATATTCAAAATACGTACTCCCATGCATTTCAATTTGCATAAAATACTAGAATATTTCGAGTTTATGTTAATCAGTACTGTAGTAGGAATGTATACTTTTTAATTTCACAACTAAAATTCTAAAAAACAAGAAATAATAATTGATGTACATTAGTCACAACACAATATTTCCTTGCCTGATAAAGGCTTAATAAGGGGTTCGCGAGACCACGAGACTAGTCTCGAGACCGAGACCGATACTTGAAAAAGCATTTCGAGACCGAGACTTGGTGTTCGAGACCGAGACCGATACCGAGACTTACCTATCGAGACTCTCGGTCTCGATCTCAAAGTGAAGTAGCAAAACAATTAATATTCGTAAATTATTTGTTTTGACAAAATAATTCAAAAAATATGTTTGGGGGCAAATTAATTGATCCAAAAATAATTTTTCTATAATAAATTATATTATACTTGCATTGTACCGGGTGGTCGAAATTGGTCTGTTTTAACAGAGAAAACCTATTTCCTGACTAGATAGAGCAAAACTGACTTAGGTGTCATGGGCTCGATTTCTGAGAAATGTTTAATGGCAAAAACCGCCTGCCGATATTTTCACTGCCAACTGAGATATAGGGCGTTTTTCAATTTTCGGCCATTTTGAAAATTGTCCATAACTTTTTTATTTTGCGGAATATTAACATTCTGCAAAGACATTCTGAAGGCACTTTTTTATGTGCAATCCAGTGGCGTACTCAGATTTTTTCTATAGTTGTCCGTTTTATCATAAATAGGCAAAACTTTTTTTTTTCAAATGGAAATCATAGTTGGCTATAAATTATAAAAAATGCTCGCGTTTAGCCCTTTTCAGTGATATAAAGTTGTAGGTACTTATTTTCAAAAATAACGAAAATATTAGGTGTTTTTGGTTTACATCGAAGTAGGCCTTGGAATAATGACGCGCGTTTAATATTTTGAATATATTGCTGTCAGATTACTGTAGTCTGGTGTAATTATTGCGTTTTGGTGTTATCTTTATAAAGTTGTGTTAAGTTGCTGACAAAATATGTTTGAGAATTATGAAAAGTATGATATGTTAAAATGTTACATATTATCTAACGAAGTTCCTGAAGCAGCTAGTGAATTATATTTTAATACATTTCCCGAGCGACGTCAACCGGATAACCGAATTTATCAAACATTAAAAAGTAATTTAGTAAATTACGGAAGTTTTAAAAAGTTAAGAACAAGACATTATGAACTAAAGGAAGAAAAGGAAATCCAGCAGCTAAATATAATTGGTGAGGTATTAGATCATCCTGGCACCTCCTCTCGAACATTGGCTAATATAACGAATGTTCCAAAGACCACCGTTTTAAAAATACTCAAAAAACATAAATTCAAACCGTACAGAACGAGAAGAGTTCATCAACTCCGTGAAGGGGACGCCGCTAGAAGATTGAGATTTTGTCAGTGGTATGAGCAAAAATTCATGGAGAATGAGAATTTTCCATTAAATATTATTTGGAGTGATGAATCCAGAGTAGATACTTCTGGTATATTTAATAGATATAATTCATATCACTGGTCCACTGAAAATCCACACGTACTTGTGCAACAAGACCGGCAAGGTCGGTGTGGATTCAATATATGGGTGGGGATATTCCGAGGAAGATTTGTGGGACCTTATTTTTACGATGGAAATTTAACTGCAGATGATTATGTAAATATTTTGCGCACATATATTGTCCCTTTGTTGGAAGACATACCTTTAGCTGATGCCAGAAATATCTACTATCAACAAGATGGTTGTCCCCCGCACAATGCAAGGATCACAACTGATCTTTTAAACTTCGAATTTCGAGAAAATTGGATTGGTACGTGGGGCCCCATACCTTGGCCTGCTAGGTCCTGTGACTTAACTCCCTTAGATTTTTTTTTGTGGGGAAGATTGAAGGACTTGATATTTAAAGGAAGAACCTTTCACACAAAAGAAGAATTGCAAGAGGCCACTAGGCAAGCTTTTGCATCTATTAGCCCAGTTGAACTAATAAATAGTTGCAACTCGGTACGCAAAAGATGCTTAGTTTGTATTCAACAGGGAGGGGCTCAATTTGAACAACTTCTCTAAATATATTTATCAGAAACCTATCTAACTAAATACCTAGATTTTCATAATTATTTTTTATTTTCACTTGTAGCTGTAAATAGTAGTTTAGTTTGTTAATTTTGTTCAACTTTGCTATGTAAACAAAAAAAAATAAAAAAAATTAATAATAAATAATTAAAATAACGTTAGCTAGTGTTATTTAAAGTTGTGTTTAAGTTGCTAACAAACTATAAATCTTAACAATACATAATTGAGATATTGTCATCACAAATCAAAGCCTACTTCGATGTAAACCAAAAACACCTAATATTTTCGTTATTTTTGAAAATAAGTACCTACAACTTTATATCACTGAAAAGGGCTAAACGCGAGCATTTTTTATAATTTATAGCCAACTATGATTTCCATTTGAAAAAAAAAAGTTTTGCCTATTTATGATAAAACGGACAACTATAGAAAAAATCTGAGTATGCCACTGGATTGCACATAAAAAAGTGCCTTTAGAATGTCTTTGCAGAATGTTAATATTCCGCAAAATAAAAAAGTTATGGACAATTTTCAAAATGGCCGAAAATTGAAAAACGCCCTATATCTCAGTTGGCAGTGAAAATATCGGCAGGCGGTTTTTGCCATTAAACATTTCTCAGAAATCGAGCCCATGACACCTAAGTCAGTTTTGCTCTATCTAGTCAGGAAATAGGTTTTCTCTGTTAAAACAGACCAATTTCGACCACCCTGTATATGTTCTTATAACAACGATACTAGTGAAATAGTCATTTAAAAAATGATATAAATAACGATAAAAAGAGAATTTCCCAAATTTAGAAATTCTAGGAAATTCCACTTCCCATGTCGAAAACCGTAAATTGCTACCCTGTTCTCAAAAAGAGACACTTTCTCGCAACTATACTATATAGGATTTTGATATTGTGATCTTTATAAATTTATAATCCGTTTTTATGTTTAATTATTGAAAGTAACTAAAATCCAAAAATTTTTAGTTTTTTAGTTCAATAATTAATAACTGATAGACTGTAACGACTAAAAACATAGCAATATCATATTTTTATATAGTATAGATACGGTAAAGTCTCCAACAGACGAAGTAATTGTGGTGATTTTTGTTTAAAAATTTTTCGATTTAAAATAAACAAAAAATTGTCGAAAAAAATCAGTGAAAATTTTTCTTAACATTTTCTTCTTTAATCGCTTCAATGGCTTGCCAATTAAAGAAGGTACGTGTTTTATAGAACAATATTTTAGTATTGATTTTGTTTGTATTGGAAAATAATGGACGATATAAAATTTTCAACTATATGTGTATAATAAAAATAATACATATACATACGGACAAGATTTTCAACAAACAAAACACAAAGTAGAATTTGGCTTAGGATTTTAAATAGATGATCAATAAAGCTAATTCAACTATTACGCTTAAAAAATATGAATGAATGAATACATAATAAGCATTTGTTTGAAGTTTCATTTAACATGCTTCTTAATTTTGCATTAATTAACCCTGCTTGTGAAAATAAACGCTCTACTGCTACAGAGGTCGCCTGTATAGACAAAAAAGATCTTTTGCAATTTTGGCAAAATTTGGAAATTGTTTATCGTGTGCTTTCCACCATTCTAAAATATCTGTACCCTTTGGAGCGCGCTTTAATTGCAAATATTCTATTTTTTTTTTCTCCGATTTTCGGAATCACTTTTTTTTTCAAATAGTGACGTATAATCGATGTCATAGTTATCATCGCTTGAGGAACTTGATATTATTGGTGATTCAGCAGGCACAATATAATATTTATCCCTGTACATTTTCTCAAAAAAGGTTATAGGTTGATCTTTCAGGCGAAAAATTGATATGATAAGTAGATATTTGTTTAATAAATAAATTTACTTTTAAAATCTAATCCACTTTTAAAATGTATAGTTAATTTACCAAAGAAGAAAAATAGTGGATTCACAAGTATTATGAACCATAGCCGCCTTTGTGCAAGCACAACGTGCAGACCCCTAAGAACGGTCCTGGTTAAGAAAGTAAATACGCATCAAAGTAATAAGTTTGGTTCAAAATCGCAAAGTTTACAGAATACCTAAGGGTGCTTTACTTGGCCATCGATCGCTTTCTACCTATTGAATTATAACGTCTGTCCCTAGAATGCCCAACACGTTGCTTGCCTGAGTTCGGCAGCATTATACAGTGTGTCCATATTTTTTGTTTAATATATCTTATTCCATTTGTATATCTTTCGGAATGTCAAATAATTATTGTTCTGTGGAGGGTTGTTTAAGTAATTCTAGTGATGTGTGGCCTTTCTGTTGATGTCCAAAGAACAAGGATATGTGATATTTATTTTGATACACCTACTTTTGTCCGTATATCTTCATTTACTGATTCCATCTGTTGGCAACATCATTTCGAATTATAGATTTCTGTAATAATTTTTTATATAAATATACCCTACATTTTTTCTACTTTACTGAAATGTTCAAACATTGGGTTTTTTTACATTAAATTTTTAAGATTGGAAAAACTCTGGGTTTCGAACGTAGGCTTCCATGTACTTTTGTCTAAATAACATCTCGGTGAACAATTATTATTTTTAAAATTTTGTTTTCGAGATCACCGAGACTTTCGAGATCGATACCGAGACTAAGTAAGTGCTTTGTGTTTTTGAAAGCAATATTTTTTAATTTTTAACAATATTCAAAACTATAACAAATTTATCTCAATGTAATTAAATTAATTTAAAGTAATTTATTTAATTAAATTACCATTACATTATTTTTTTAATATATTATTAAATAGTGATGGCTGTTCAATACTGGAACTGATCCCATGTACTTGATCCCTGACATCGGACTCGTGGACTCGATCCGAACCAGAATCTGAAATAAGTACGCGTACGCGTACCACGTCCACAAGCAAAAGCAAGACAAGCGGCGCAACAAATTCAATACGGAGCGGAGTCGATCGCCGACTGCCGAATGCAATGAATGCATCCAAGGCCAAGGATCCAAGTACATCTTAACTCGCATTTCTCGCAGAGCGCGTTGCCGCCCGGGCTGCGCCATAGCCATTAGCCATGAATATTTGCAGTTTAATTGGCAACCCCGCGTTCCACCGATACACAGTCGGGGAATTACCGAATTACAGTTTGCTGAGTTTGCAAATTTTGTTTTGTTTTGTGGTTATTTATTTACTCAGTTTGGTGGTTTATATAAAAAATATGTCTAAGAGAAGTCCAGTTTGGCTATATTTTAGTGTTGTTGATGAGAGTAAGAAAATTGCCAAATGTGATATTTGCAAACAAAAACTCTCATTTAAATATTCAGTTTCAAACTTAAAAAAACATTTTACACGGAAACATCCAACTTTAAAGATTAGTTTTAACACCCAGAATGTCAACTCTAATATTGTTCAGGATGATAATGAAAATAAATTAAATAAAAGTGATGGTGACACTCCAGATGATACAGAAGAACCGGGCCGGAGTGGCCCAATTTCAGAGTCAGAAACTGAACGCTCAACCATCAATTTGGGTCCTAGTGTTTCCGGTGTTAATAATAAGTCTGAGCATTCTAAGCAAGTGTCCAAAAAAACACAGGGTACTATTTCCTCGTATGTTACTAACAAAAAATTATCTGCAAATTTAAAGAAAAAACTGGATGATGCTTTATTAGGACTATTCATTTATGACTACCAACCATTCAGTGTAGTGGAGGATAGGGGGTTTCGAAATTTTGTTAGCACACTAAATGCTTCTTATCAACTCCCAAATAGGCACACTATATCTGGTAGCCAAATTCCCATGGAATATCAAAAATGTCTGAAAGAGGCCGAAGATGAGGTTAAGAAGATACTGAATTTATGTATAACAACAGATTGTTGGACTTCTGCCAAAAACGAAAGTTTTATGGCAGTTACTGGCCATTTCATTGATGAAAACTTTAAAATGCGTTCTGTATTGTTAAGTTGCGACGTAATGCGTGAAAGTCATACCGCAGTAAATTTGGCAGAAAAACTTAAAGAAATTGTGTGCAAATGGGGTGTAGAAAATAAAATTATTTTAGCCGTGTCCGATAATGCCAATAATATTAAAAGTGCGATAGCCAATGAATTAGGTTGGACATTCTTTGGCTGTTATGCGCATACATTAAATTTGACGGTGCAGGATGCTTTATCGTTGGAGACAGATATTATCCAAAAAGTTAAAACTATTGTTTCCCACTTCAGAAGAAGCACCAAAGCTAATACGAAACTTGAAGATTTTCAAAAACAATTTGGTATAGATCCACCAAAAAAAATGATACAGGATGTGGTTACGAGATGGAACTCTACCTATCACATGTTGGCTAGATTCATTGAATTAGAAAATCCTCTCAGGTCCGTGTTAGGTCTCCTAGATGAACGGTTGCCACAACTTCTCTCTGAAGAATGGGTGTTTCTAAAAGAACTTTGTGAAATATTAAAGCATTTTGAAGATGCTACAAACTGTGTTAGTGGGGAAAACTATATATCGGCATCTCTGGTGATTGTTTTACAAAGGGAACTCTTAAATATTTGTGAAAAACTAAAAGCTAATCAACTTTCTGAAAGGGCGATCACAGTTATAGAGTGCCTAGAAAATGGTTTAAAAAAGCGAGTTGGAAATATAGAATTTAGTAAGACTTTAGCTATATGAACGTTTTTGGACCCGCGCTTTAAAATATATCCTTTTAAACATGCCGACGCCGGCCGTAGAAAACATTAAAAAACACGTAACAAACATTGTCAATGAAATGGTTAGGAAGGCGGCTGAAAATGAACATGCCAGTGGTAGTAGTGTAAATAAAGACGTCGAAGGAAATAGTGAACCAAAAACACTTTCTGCGTGGGATTGTCTTGACGAAAAATTAGCAGCAAATAAACCTAAAAGTATCAATTCAAGCCGAGCCATTATTGAAATCCAGCGCTATTTAGAAGATGACGTAATAAATCGTCAAGAGAACCCCCTGGAATGGTGGAAAAAAAATGAATACAACTACCCATATTTGAGCAAAGTAGTAAACAAAAATGTTGCGCCCTTGCCATCTCCGTACCCTGCGAGCGGCTATCCCATAAAAAATTAAGTCAATTATTATTTTTAAATACTCATAAATTGAGATTTGAAAAGTAACATTATTTTTTTAACTGTTCCGTTAATTATTATATTTGTATTCTACTTTTTATTGTTCATTTGTTGTTTTTGTACCTGAATCTATATGTCCTAGACATAATTAATAGACTAAAAATTTTCAGGGATTTATTTTAGTTATTATCTATTCTTTAGTGTCGGCCAAAACTTGCACATATAAGTTCTGCTTCTACTCTATTACAATAACTTTTTTATTTTCTTCGCGTAGCAGGTGAATGTACATTTATAAAAACAAGTTAACATGTGAAAGAAAAAATGTGAAATTCGATCCATTAGAAAATAAAAAAATATAAGTAAAAGCGTTATAAGTTATTTTTTGGCCTACACTGTATATATGGGTGTTATTTTTTACCTTTAGAATTATTTTTGTGTTCGTTCGGCTACTTATAAAAAATAAAGTATCATTTTATTCAAGTTTTTAAATCTTGTTTTTATTGCTAGTAAGTAAATTTTATATTAATAAATAATACCTAATAAGTTATTATTTTATAACTACAAATAAAAAATGATACCGACATCATTGGCTCATATACACTGCTTCCGCGGCTCTCTGTTTTCAAAATTTTAATAATAAAATCAAATTCCAATACATTTCAGAACTGAAAAATGGATTATTACACGAGCACATCGGACCGAAACATACGTGGGTATCGAATCGAGCGATCCGCGTCCGCCTCGCTTTGATTGGCGATGTCACTGAGTCCGCGGACTGCCCCTTGCGGAACATTTTGTAAATCGGTATCGGTTGCGGACGCGATACTGGAACTGATCCACGGACTAGATATTTGCTTGGATCAGATCAGGTCCGGACTGATCCCAAAACAATTACGGATCAGCCATCACTATTATTAAAGTTCTACCACCATTGGTGACTATCACCTTCCCGATGGCAATATATCGAAATGTTCTAATATTCGATATAAATGAATAGAACCGTTCACATCACAAGCATCATGTATTGCACTCATAACATAACTAAATCAGATACAAAGTATCGAATACTTATAGATAAAGTATCAGATACTATCCTATACTCGTAAAAGTATCAGTTGCACGTCACTACTACAGTGCTATCTGCCCCGGCAAGGATCATTAGGCGGTTTCCTTGGGGGGTATCAGTATTAAAACCGAAATACTCCGAAAAACAAGGTTACATGTCATTCGACTTTGAAAGTCGATGTGGGAAGTGGGCAACCAATGGCGCCATCTGTGGGTACTATGGTGTACTAAATCGCTTTAGATGCGACCTACTTGGGAGCACAAGACGACACATCTGTGCAAAAATAGAAGAGAACAGAAGATATTTATATATATATATATATATATATATATATATATATATATATATATATATATATATATATATATATACATATATATGTATATATATATATATATACATATATATGTATATATATATATATATATACATATATATGTATATATATATATATATATATTTATATATACATATATATGTATATATATATATATATATATATATATATATATATATATATATATATGACACCTTGGTTGTTTCAGGGTTCGGGTATTTCGGTTTTAATACCGATATCCCCCAAGGCTTAAACACGCGTTTAACTTTTAATCATTTTCAAGTTGAAAAAGAAAACAGCTTTCACTTACTAGGCGGGTGATGAGATACTTGTTCAGCTACGAACGTTAACTGATTCCTCTTGCACCACGGTACTGGGCCGTCCGGAACGTTTTCATCGGAGGGTCCATTCGTAATATCCGTTACGTCCCAGTGGCACCTGAACACTTCTCCTAAAATAGGATTGTACGGCTTTTTGGCTACCGAACTCTTTCGACCGGCATGGTACGAAGACAAATACCACTTCACCACTTGTACCATTCGGTCTTTAGGGTCCTTTAGATCCGATATACTGAAACAATCGAATTATAAATCACACAAATTGGTAAAGCGACATTTTTTTTTCTTAAAAATTCCATCATACCAATATAATTTGCATTTATGTATATACAGGGTTAGTAAAAAGAACCGGAACGCTTAAATATCTTTAAAACCGCTGAAGTTGTGCTTACACAATTGCATTTAGGAGTTTCTAGACATACGGAATTGAAAAATTGTATCGGCCCTGTTGCCAGATTTTCCAGTTTTGAGCTACAGGTAGTCATTTTCTTTTCTTAAATAGAATGCCCTATTTATTTTTATTGCACTAAATTAACCATCTCAAATTTAGTAATATCCCAAATTTTCAAAATTTTATCTATACTAGCTGTTGTGCTTACAAAATTCGGAGTTTGGAGGTTTTTGGGCATATGGAATTGAAAAATTGTATTAGCACGGTTGCCAGATTTCCCAGCTTTGCGCTACAAGTAGTCATTTCCTTATCTTAAATGTATGTCCTATTTATTTTTATTGCACTAAATTGGCCGTCTCAAATTTGGTACTATCCCAATTTTTCAAAATTCTATCTGCACTGGTTGCTGAGATATGACAACACCGCATTTACATTATATTTATTACTTATGTATGAATAGGATTTATTTATTAAGAACAGTGGCGGCTAGTGGTGAATTATATTGGGAGGTCAATAACAAATTAAAAAAAAAGGCATACTTAAAATTAAAATAAATATCTTATCTTTAAATTAAGCTTTAAATTCTCTTGAAGTTCAGGTCTACTCTTCGTTCTTTAGAATTGGAAAAATGTGGAATGACACGTTCATTAAAACTGCACATTCCTTTTATAAACGATTTCTCGATACCCAGCCTAGCTTAGTATAGCGTATTTTATTATGCCAATTTTTATAATTTTATCTTATTTAACACTTAAAATAAGGGCGACTTTGTATAAAGTTGTCTATTCCAAAAATTTGTAGTTTTTGAGTTATTGACGATTTAACATTTTTTATTCTAATAATACCAGACGGCTTCTAGGTTTTTTTGTTAGTTGGCCACGACGTGGAGGCCTGGCGAGAACAAAACCAATTGGTTACTATAGAAACGTAATATTTATTGTCATTTGACAACTACCTACTAAAATATTATTTATTTATTATAGTAATTATAATAATTATTAAACTAATAATCATGCCGGGGCGATTAAATTACACACACGAGGATTATTTGAATTTTTTTATTATCTATGGGGAATCTAACAGAGTTTTAACAAGAACATGCCAGATATTTGCTGATAGATATCCAGATAAACAGAAACCGTCACCGAACAGCTTTAAACAAATGTTCGAAAACTATAAAATTTTTTAAAACGTCAAGGCAAAAATTAATAAGAGGAAGCCCATTGTTGATAATGAAAATGTCGAGATTGCAATTCTCGGATATTTTGCAGCATATCCAATGACATCCCTAAGAAACGTAGCAAGACAATCAGGAATCTCGAGGAACTCAGTGCATAGGCTTCTGTTAAAACATAACTTCCAACCTTATTTAATATCATTGGTTCAACATCTAAAAGACACTGATTTGCCAAAAAGAGTACAGTTTTGCGAGTTTATTTTAACAATGGTACAAGATAACCTTAGATTTTTGGACAATATAATTTGGACCGATGAAGCAAAATTTACTAAAAACAGCCTTTTCAATAGACACAATTCCCATTTTTGGAGTGATTCGAATCCTTATGCAGTAAGATCGCGGAACTTTCAAGAATCCTGGCAATTTAATGTATTTTGTGCAGTACGGAACGATGGAATAATAAAACTGAATTTTTATGAAGAAAATTTGAATGGTAAGTTATACATTGCCTAAACACAAGGACTTTTTTAATGAAAAACAACCTATTTAGGTAATATTACAATAATTTTTTTTATCAATTTAGCATCAATCCAAAATTAGATAAATCATTTAGTAAATATTATAACATAAATAAATTAAATTAAATTATTTATACAGGTCACACTACACTACTTCATACAAATACCGTAACACATCATATCTAAAAAAATATATCGTCCCAAGTTTTATAGGAAAGTTATCTTTAGTAAGATATTTACAAGCTATTTATACAGGGTACTTTAGAAAGTCATAAAATACTAAACCTTCTTTTTTTTTATTGAGCACTCTTCAGATTAAATTAATTGAATTTTGATGTATTTTGTTTCTTCTTAAATCAATAAATTGACGAATACTATCAAAGCATTTCTTTCCGTAAAATTATGTCTATAAACTTTTGTACGAGAAAGATATCTGAATATTCTTGAAGAGTTGGACAACGAATATTTAAGTAATTTACCTTTGGCAGAACATAGTCAAATTTTCTACCAACACGATGGCGCCCCACCACACAGAACCGTTGCAGTTACTGACTTTTTACAAGCTATGTTTTACGACAAGTGGATTGCCAACAATGGACCTTTCCTGTGACCTCCTCGTTCCCCCGATCTGACAGTCTTAGACTATTTTATATGGGGAAAGATAAAAGGAATCGTTTATTTTAATCCAGTAACAACGAAAGAGGACTGTATGGCAAGGGTAAGGGACGCGTTCGAAAGTTTATCTCTAGCTTCAATTAGAGTGGCCACCCACGAGGGATTTATTCGGAGATGCGAAAAATGTTTGGAAGTACAAGGTGGACATTTTCAGCATTTATTGAAAAAATAAGTTGTGCTCTTGTGTAGACTAGACTATAATGGGAATAGACTTTCTTTAATTAATTTTTGTCTTCACGGTTTCAACATGTTCGGTGACGGTTTCTGTTTATCTGGGTATCTATCAGCAAATATCTGACATGTTCTTGTTAAAACTCTGTTAGATTTCCCATAGATAATAAACAAATTCAAATAATCCTCGTGTGTGTAATTTAATCGCCCCGGCGTGATTATTAGTTTAATAATTATTATAATGACTATAATAAATAAATAATATTTTAGTAGGTAATTGTCAAACGACAACAAATATTACGTTTCTATATTAACCAATCGGTTTTGTTCTCGCCAGGCCTCCACGTCATGGCCAACTAACAAGAAAACTTAGAAGCCGTTTGGTATTATTAGAATAAAAAATGTTAAATCGTCAATAACTCAAAAACTACAAATTTTTGGAATAGACAACTTTATACAAAGTCACCCTTATTTTAGGTATTAAATAAGATAAAATTATAAAAATTGGGGGTTTCCATTTGAAAAACATAACTTTTAACGATTTTTTTAAAGTATATTTACAATGTCACTTTTTGATCACCCTATATTTATTTATTATAAAAATATCAGCACAGGCCACTAAAGTGTACCCTTTTGGACAAAGAAGCCAACCGCAAATAAATAAAGAGACTTCGATAAGCAGATGTTTATAGTTATGTCTAGACCTGCAAACGTCATGTTTTACATAAAATTCAAAATATCTCAAAAACAGTTGAACGTAGGTATAGGATATTATAATCCAAAAATTCGATTATATACAGGGTGTTCCAATTAAAATAAGAAAGTTGACGTCTACTTCCGGTATAACCGGAAGTGCCGCCATCTTGAAAATATTATATATATATATATATATATATATATATATATATATATATATATATATATATATATATATATATATATACTGGGTGGTGCAACCAAGAAGGGTGGACGATTGTGGGCAAACGGAGAGGAATTGAAAAAAAAATTGGGATATGATTGATAGTCAAGAACGCTGTGTTTTAAAATTATACCCATTATACAGGGTGGTCTGAAAGGTCGTGGTGAACCAAACTTGTGTTTTTTTAAATAGGATATCCGGTATATTATTATTTTAGTTGATTCTCCTATTCGTTGCGATCATTTTGATATGAGGTTAGTTGGGTCTAAAATTTATACCAAGGGAATGGGACGAGGTTAAAGTGGAAAAAAGGGTTATACTCCGGCCATTTTTTGAAAACAATTGAAGCAGGTATGGAAAAACCAAATATTCTATAAAATGTATTATATCTAGAACTACAATAATCGCTTGTAAGTCGTTCACAATTATTCACTGTTATACAGGGTGGTCAAGTTTTGCAAATTTACCTTGGATTGAATTTTTTTTAAATGGAACACCCTGTATATTTTACTTTCATGTTAAAGATAACATTACTAGCTTTTAGAAAATACCATATTTGATACCTTTCTGACCAACAGTTTTTCAGTAAATTAGCTGTGAAATCAAAATTTCTTCATTTTAACACGAATTACTCTGAATTCACGTTGTTAAAATTGACAATTTAATATTAGGAGGCCATGATATCATCATAAATTGAACAAAAGATTGACAGTCCTGTCAAAACAGCAAAGTGTCAGAATATTGTCATCAGTAAATAAATAAATATTGTTCTTTGATGATGCGATGCCGAAATAAAAACAAGATAGAAGCTTTTGCAAGTTTATCATAGAGATTTCAAGAAACAGGAAATGTTGCTTTCAAAAAAACGTAAAGTAATTAACAAACCAGTTACCAATGAAGATAATGCTTTGACAGTATTAATAACAGATCTTTTTTTATAAAAAAAAAATAAATTTAATATAAATCAACAAAAACAATGTAATTAAAATGTATAAAAGATGTTCAACTAAACCACCGTTTTGCTGAAGGCACATTTCGAGTCTATCCATAAATGAAAGTTTCACTTTTCTCAAAGTCGGGTCTGAAATGTTGCGAAAACTGCTTATTATTCTCAACTTCATATCTTCCACTGTGGTTGGAACCTCTTTATAAACTTCTTCTTTAATATGTCCCCATAAAAAGAAATCTAGTGGCGTTAAATCGGGTGACCTCGCAGGCCACTTAACTGGTCCACCTCGCCCAATCCAATGCTCTCCTTTCCAATTATTGAGAAAATGTCTTACATACCTATGGTAATGCGGGGGTGCTCCATCATGTTGGAACCATAAGGAATTTCTTAACATTAAAGGTAAGTCTTCGAGCAATACGGGCAACTCATTTCTTAAATAATTTAAATAGACTTCTCCCGTTAAATGCTCTTCAAAGAAATATGGTCCTATAACATGAGAGCCAATTATACCTCCCCAAACATTAATTGACCGTTTATTTTGATGGTTCACCTGACGAATCCAATGTGGATTTTCGGTTGAATAATAGTGCATATTATGTTTGTTAACCAAGCCGTTGCTTTTAAAAGTTGCTTCATCTGAAAACAGCACCCTATCTACAAAACCTGGATTATCCCAAATTGTATTTAAAAACCAAATCGAAAACTCTTGTCGTTGGCCGTAATCGCGATCATACAGTTCTTGGTGTAATTCAATGTGGTAGGCATGATATTTATGTTGTTTCAGAATCCGTTTAATACTAGTGCGTTCAATATCAGTAGCTCTCTCAATTTTCCTGGTACTTGTGTGTGGATTTTCTTGCACTGTTAATAACACTGTCAAAGCATTATCTTCATTGGTAACTGGTTTATTAATTACTTTACGTTTCTTAAAAGCAACATTGCCTGTTTCTTGAAACCTCTCTAATAAACTTGCAACAGCTTCAGGTCTTGGTTTTTTTTTGGCATCGGGATATCGTACCGCATAAACCCTACTTGCTAGTAAAGGGTTTTTTTGACACTCGCCCAACATAAAACTCATGTTTATCAACTCTGGAGTACTCAAACTCATTGTTACTTAACAATTTCTCGGCTTATCGTCAAAAAACAATGGTAATTGATGCCAATTCTCTGACACTTTGCGGTTTTGACAAGAATGTCAATCTTTCTTTTCATTTATGATTATATCATGGCCTTCTTATATTATAGGTAGTCAATTTAAGCAACGTAAATAATACCGTTTCTGTTAGAATGAGTAAATTTTGGTTTCACGGTTAATTTACTAAAAAACTGTTGGTTAGAAAGATATCAATAAATAATAGTATTTTCTGAAAGCTGGCGATGTTATCTTTAATATGACAGTAAAATATATGGGGTGTTCCATTTAAAAAACGTCAATCCAAGGTAAATTTGCAAAACTTGACCACCCTGTATAACAGTGGATAATTTTGAACGACTTACAAGCGATTATTGTAATCCTAGATACAATACATTTTATAGAATATTTGGTTTTTCCATACCTGCTTCAATTGTTTTCAAAAAATGGCCGGAGTATAACCCTTTTTTCCACTTTAACCTCGTCCCATTCCCTTGGTATAAATTTTAGACCCAACAAACCTCATATCAAAATGATCGTAACGAATAGGAGAATCAACTAAAATAATAATATACCGGGTGTCCCATTTAAAAAAACACAAGTTTGGTTCACCACGAACTTTTCAGACCACCCTGTATAATGGGTATAATTTTAAAACATAGCGTTCATGATTATCAATCATATCGCAAAAATGTTTTTTCAAATTCCTCTCCGTTTGCTCACAATCGTCCACCCCATCTTGGTTGCACCACCCTGTATATATATATATATATATATATATATATATATATAAAGCTGTATTACCTTGTAAATAAATCTGGATGTGCAAAATAATCCGCATACATTTCAAGTAACGATCGCCTTTCCAATATAAAAGTGGGCAAAACTACTTTGGTCAGGTCCATTCCTATTTTTACTTGTGACAGAAGGTGCCTAATGACGGATCCGTGGCTTTCCATTTCCACGTCGGGTTCGTCATCATCTTCATACAGTGCTGAAACAAATAAATTAAATAAAAAATCTTGTTGCGTCCTCAATTTTTTTTTTTGAAAATGTGAATCATAGACAATAACAGGGAGACGGATTATTTTGATTTGAACGCAATCATACATTGTTTGGTCTATTTTTGTGTGGTTAATTTGAAAAATGAATTTGAAGATTATTTTGAAGGTGGTTCTAATACTTTATTAGCTATGAATAATTCTTATTAACAAATATTTATTCAAATAACCTATTTCCATAAAACGCCATGGTTTAAAAATCCACAACACCGCCGCATATTTTTGAATCGCTGTCTGCATGAATTTAGAAAACTGTAGTAAAATCGTAAACCGAACAGAGCGATGATGCCTTGAGTTCAACCATTGTTTCTGGGCTATTTTTGTGACTTGTTGGATGATTTTTGATAATTTCTGTTCGAGTTCTTGGGCATTATGGTGCGTAACGTGTGTGCCTAACGTGTGTTTTCTCTGGTAAGTCAAAATGTTATTGTTTTTCTATATTAATTGGTGTATACATGGTACGAGATTCTTCCTAATATCTATTTATTTGTTATTAAGTACTTTAAGTGTTAATATCCAATTGATATTTTATCGCTCTTTAGACAGCAAAATTACATATCTGCACTTCTCTAACCTACATAATAATATTCATAAGTTCCGAAGCAAAACCAGTGTATGCAAATGTAAATTTAAAGAAGTATATTGTATATATTATCTCTTAAACATAATGATAATAATAATATTAACAATAATAATGCTTTATTCACGTTATAAAAATACATTGTTTATACAAGTCAAAATGCAGGTCTTAAGTATTCGTCAAATGAATACAATTTTCGAGTAATTTTTTTAAATTTTGGATTTATACTGATTTTCATTGAGAGACCTAACCTCAAGAGGTAATTTGCTTTTATAAATTTTGTATAGTCTATCATTGCTATGTTATTACGAGATCGCGTATTGTATGCACTTGATTTTGCAGGTTGCAATAGTTTATATTTTAACCCCCAAAAATGCGCCACCCTTTACATTTATTTCATCCCATCACATTTTTGAAACTTTTAAAATTATAGTGAATTTTTTAATATATCAGCTCTAAAACGACTGGTCCAAATACTGTGATCCAGTAAATAATAAATTACTCAAAATTCTATAAAGTAAAAAATGATTCAGTCAAGATACTTCAGTGGAATACCAATTAATTATTATTTACTAACTTGGCTAAATATAAATAAATTTTCATAATCAAAAAGAAAGCATTACGCAATGTTTTCCCTTAGCCTTTAATAGAATAAATTTATTGAAAGAAATAAAAATGATCCATACACCCTATAAAATGTTTTAGCTGATTGTTCAGTAAATTTTAAACTTTTAAAACACTTACCTATTTTACCTTTATGTTCGATATTTCCCATACTTAAAAATGGTAACAATGTTAGAAAATAACTTTTCAGCACCACCTTCTAAACACGGGAGTCCAAGAATTATGCAACCGCCAACTTGAATTTCAGTACATCCACAATTAGTCACAACATCCACATCTTTTTTATCGAACAAATGATAAAAATATAGACCTTTTGCATCACAACCGGGAAGTACCAAAGCAAGCTTTGATAGAAAAATTCCACGTCTCTTAGATGCAATATTTCCTTATCCAAAGTAAAAACGCAATAAGTTGAGAGGCTTGCTTATACATACATGTCTGCTGTATTTTATATTTGTATCAACAAAAAAAAATACGCCTTGTTCCAAAAAAAACCGGATTCTGAAATATGTTTGTTTAACCAGATTACCTGCCATACACTGTTAACCTTTATACAGGATGTCTCATTTTCGATGATATTATGAGGTAAAAGTCAAAAGCAGTGTTATCGTGCGGGTCATACGATTTAACAACGACAAACTTTTTAAGTTTGTTTATCTTTTATTACGTGTAATCATATCCTCCGCATAAAATCCGGAAGATGAATTAGATGGACCTATGATATTTTCATATGAAAAAAGAGGATAAACATATAAATACCAGCAGTTGCAAAAATCTTTGAGCGATGTCACTTCAAAGTCAAATTGACAAGTCATTGACAAAATGAGTAATAGAAAACAATTTTCGGGTTTTTTGCATCCACAAGCGAAAAAAATGGTATTAAATCTAATAAAATATTACGAAAATGAAAATTCACCGGACAATATTCAGGAGACAGTAGCAAAAGCTCTGGGAATCGGTATAAGGACTGTGCAGAAAAATGTGCATGAAAAAAAGCATAATTTTTTACCGAAGAAGATTAAGAAATGTACACGAAAAAAGCCGAAGACAGAAGACTTAAGTGACAATGTAAAAATGGATGTTCGTAACACAATTTACGATTTATACACATCAAAAACTAATATAACCCTTGAAGTTTTAAAAAATCGAGGCATATTGGAAATTAGACTAAAATCATTGTCAAAATTAATAAAAATGTTGGGTTTAAAAAAATGAAGATATGATTTTTTTAATTTCTCCTACTTATCTAGGACCCCCTGTACAACTCCGACAAATTTTGTTCACGTTGAAAGTCAACCCATACTTTTGTTAATGCTCCTGCCAAAAATCATAATCCTATATCAAAAAGCCAACGGCCCACGTCGTTTGAAAAAAGGCACTGCAATTCATAATTTTTTACAAAATGGCGGATATTAGAAAAACTATCATCATTTAGACATAGGACATGTTATACAAAAAATGTGTAGAATCACGGGCAGAATCTAAATATGCAAAAATATACAGGGTATCCCATAAGAAAAAACACAACTTTGCTTCGCTACAGATTTTTGAGACACCCTGTTTAAATGAAAATAATTTTAGGTTATGTAGCCCATATTGTTCTACAACTTTTGCATTTGAACTTTTTTTATATCGCTATCCGTTATCAAGATATCATCCGAGAACGCACTATTGGGACACCCTCTATATATATATATATATATATATATATATATATAGTGTGTATCAGCCAAATGGAATAAATTCGATAATAAATAAATGGGGGCGTGTTCGGAAAAACGCTTGGACCCGTCGATTGGTATTTTTAGTTGCTCATTTTCTCCAATAAAAACTTTTTATACAGGGTGTGTCCTGTAACAGTGGTCAATGCCAACTTTCTTATTTCAAATGCAACACCCCGGATATTATTTAATTTTTGGATTCTTTAGGAGATTCTAAACATATTTTATGTTCAATGTCCTATACCTATCTTCAACTATTTCGGCAATATCAAGTGTTTTCAAATTTATTTTTATTTTATTTATTTCGAATTTATTATTATTCATGAAAGTGGCTCTGGTTACTGAACTATTTATTTGATTACAAAAATTCGCTACAACACACAGCAAAAACCATTTTAGCGTTCCTTTTTATTGATATGGAACAAAAAGAGCCACATTTGTTTACTTTTAAGTTTTGTTTACTTTTGTGTAAAATGCCTGGCCTTTCTCTTTGCAAGACAGTAGTTGTCAGTGTCAGTGTCATAGTCTTTTGAATTTCGTTAACTGCATAATACCTAATATCAGGAAAATGGTTCATTTAACAGAAATGCATAAAATAACAATTCTACAAATGATTGGTTATGGAGATAACACACGAACACAAGTGGAAGTTGCTCGCTTATTTCATGAAAAATTTCCAAATTTGCCGCATATATCCCAAGGGACAATTAGTAAAATAGAAAAGCAGTTTCGCGAGCTTGGACATGTGAGGCAGATAAAAAAAGCAGCTGCCAATTCAATAAATGATGATACTAAATTGGATATTATGCTTGAGTTTGAGCAAAACCCACATATTTCTAGTCGACAAGCCGCCGCAATGTTCGATATTAGCCATTCGTCGATTATTCGAACATTAAAAGAACATAAAATGCATCCCTATAAAGTGATACCAACTCAGGAGCTCATGGAAGACGATTATGATAGGAGAACTTATTTTTGTGAACAAATGATGGCTATGTTAGATAACAATGTTATTCAATTAGAACATGTTTTGTTTTCGGATGAGTGCACCTTTACACTTCACGGTCATGTAAATCGTCAAAATTGCCGCTATTGGTCTAGGGAAAATCCTCACTGGATCAGCGAAGAACATACTCAATATCCAGAAAAGGTTAATGTTTGGGCAGGAATTGTTAGGGATCATATCATAGGCCCCTTTTTCATTGACGGCAATTTGAATGGCGATAATTATTTAGCACTGCTCCAAAATAATGTCGTGCCAACTTTGACAAATTTGTATCCGGATCCAGCAAACCCACAAGTTCCAGCGAATATGATATGGTTTCAGCAAGATGGAGCACCGCCCCATTACCAAATTAATGTCCGGCAGTACCTCAACGGAATATTTCCAAATCGGTGGATAGGGAGACGAGGATCGATAGAATGGCCAGCGCGATCCCCTGATCTGACGCCATTAGACTTTTTCTTATGGGGACATATTAAAAATGTTGTATACAAAACTAAACCCCTAGACTTAGCAGACTTAAGAAGACGAATAACGCTTGCGATTAGACCGGTCACGCCTGAGATGCTAAATAACGTTAGAAGAAATTTCTATTTAAGATTAGAAATTTGCCAAGACGTTCGCGGCGAGCATATTCAACAGTTCCTAAATTAACTTTTTACTTTTGTTTATACATTATGAAGAAATAAATAATTTTATTTTTTTTAATCTTAATTTTTGCAATAAATCTGAAAACACTTAATATTGCCGAAATAGTTGAAGATAGGTATAGGACATTGAACATAAAATATATTTAGAATCTCCTAAAGAATCCAAAAATTCAATAATATCCGGGGTGTTGCATTTGAAATAAGAAAGTTGGCATTGACCACTGTTACAGGACACACCCTGTATAAAAAGTTTTTATTGGAGAAAATGAGCAACTAAAAATACCAATCGACGGGTCCAAGCGGTTTTCCGAACACGCCCCCATTTATTTATTATCGAATTTATTCCATTTGGCTGATACACACTATATATATATATATATATATATATATATATATATATATATATATATATATATATAGAAAGTACTTGATATTTATAAATTGTAAGGTTCAAGAAGAGAAATATAATAAAACAAAAAAAAGAAAAAAAATATATATATATATATATATATATATATATATATATATATATATATATATATATATATATAGAAGGCCTTTTTCTGACAAGAATTTATTTAGGTTTACCGGTTTTATGCTTGCGCCCCTTTTCCAGAACCACTACAAGAATTAATTGAAAATTAAATCTACCAAACCTAACTATACTCGTCAATCCTACTTCTACAAAAAACGATACTTATAATTCTCTCAGTCAGAAGTTGTACATTAAAATAACAATACTTATTCATAAAAAAATCCGAAAAAATCAGAAGCAATGTAAAACGTAAAATTAATACACCAAAATACAAACAAATAAAAAACAATAGGGAGATAATTTAAGCAATTCGGCGTTGAAGAAAGATATGCTTTGACGGTTTGACGTTATACACATTTTTATAGGTTAATAACTTTCGGGAGCAATGATATCCTCTACCGAGTAAACAAGAAAATATAAATATTTATCCTTTAAAGACATTGATAGTAAAATACTATCTTTATATTACAGTTCTTTCTTACGGTGTTCCAAAAATATGATATTCGGCATTTTCGGCAGATGTTGCTACAATGCTAGCAAAATTATTTAACTATTAAAAAATGCCTCCAAAATACGATAAAAAAAAACTTATACAGGGTGTAATTTAATTGATAGCTGAAAATGCAGGATATGATTTCTTAGCTTATTTAAGAAACAAAGGTTCATATGAACATACGTCCTAAATCTGTCAACTTTTGAGCTACAGGGTGTTGAAGTTTAAAAAAAAAAAATTCGTTTTCTTATCGTAACTTTAATACTGTTCTTAGTATTTTCATAAAATTTGGCACGCACCTACTAAGCGCCAATAGGCATTTTTTGATGTAGAAGATTTTTTAATATTTCTACCAGTGGCGTCCGTACGGGATGTAGACTGAAGATTTTTCTAAAAAAATATTGTACGGCACTGCTTTTTCCGGAAATGAAATTATTTTTGAAATCCTCATTTATTTTGCAACAAATTTAAATTCTTGACATTTTTTCGTCCGACGAACTGTTTTGGCGTAAAAGAATAAAAACAATTTTCATGCATGGCAAAATCTCTAAAATCTAATGGAAATGAAAAATTCGTTTTCGACTCAATACTCAAAATAATACTTACTAATACATTTTTTGTATTAAACTTGAATTGTAGTAGTGGCTATTTCAATTGATTCACTTTAATTTAATAAAAATTAGACAAAAACACATCTTACCTACAAACTGCCACATGAGATTTTAGCAATGCATGAAAACTAAAAAAAATCTTACAAGTTTTGACAACTTCTACGCATAAACTAATATTTAATTTAATTATCACAATTGTTGAAAATGTCCTCCTTCTGCTAGAATACAGGCTTCAATTCTATTTCTCATGGATTGGCGAACCCTTTCAAAAATTCCAGCAGTATTTCTTATGGTTTGGCAAGAAAGCAAATTTTTTTGCCTTAGTTCTTCTACAGTTTGAACACGTATAGTATAAACTAGTCTTGAGGTACCTTCACAAAAATAGTCTAAATTATTTAAATCAGGGGACCTGGGAGGCCAAGATTGAGTTCCTCCACGTCCTATCCAGGGATTGGTAAACGCCTCGTTTCGAAATTCCCTACCATGAATGCTTAAATGTGTAGGAGCACCATCATGCATGTACCACATTTCTTCTCTTAATAAAAGAGGTACATCTTGAGCAAAATTGGCAAATCGTTTTCAAGAAAGTGGCGGTAAGATAGTCCATCCAGTCGTATTGGAAGGAAGAACGGTCCTATGAGGAAATGTCCAACTATTCCAGTCCATACATTCACGGAAAACTGCTCCTGATATGGGCCTCAGTAATTGCGTGTGGGTTTTCTTCTGCCCATACATGAATATTATGAAAATTTTGAATGGAACTGGAGGAAAAATTAGCTTCATCAGTAAAGAGTATTTGTTATGAAATAAAATATTTTCATCAAGTTTTTCTAAAAACTATCACGCAGTAGTAGTGCTTGAACCCTTTGAATATGATGTGGGTATAGTAAATTGTCAACAAGTATTTTCCAAATAACAAAATAGGAAACATTTAGCATTACCGCAATTTTCCTAGTACTTATTTCTGGATGTTCCTCAATTGTGTTCAAAACAGCTTCCTCTAATTCTGGTGTTCTCACCGTGCGATGTGCCCCTTTGAAACAATTGTCAATGCTAAGATTCCCAGTTTCATGTAGTGCTCGGTGTATTCTTGAAAACATTCTGGCATCGGGAATGATGCGATTTGGATACCGCTCTTGATACATCCGCCTAGCCATAAACGCATTCCCGTCAGCAAGCCCGAAGGTGAAATGCATATCTGCTAACTCGGAATTTGTAAATCTTAACATAGTTTACTTATTTTCTTTTTATTATTAATTCAAAAAATTTTAACAATGTAAAAAACTGCAACTTTTACGAATACTTGTCAAAATAAGCAACGTAATTAATCAAATGTCATTATTTTAGAAACAAAATAGGGCACCAGCCTACTAGTTTAAAATAATTTCTTCATACCACAAATGCATGAAAACAATTTTTATTTTTTTACGCGAAAATGCGTCAGACAGCATACTTTTTAAAAAAAATCTCCAGTCTACATTTCGTACGGACGCCACTGGTAAAATTATCAAAAAATCTTCAACATCAACAAATGCCCATTGGCGCTTAGTAGATACGTGCCAAATTTTATGAAAATACTAAGAACAGTATTAAAGTTATGATAAGTAAACGAATTTTTTCTTAAAACTTTAACACCCTGTAGCTCAAAAGTTGAGAGGTTTAGGACGTATCTTCATATGAACTTTTCTTTCTCAAATAAGCTAAGAAATCATATCCTGCATTTTCAGTCATCAATCAAATTACACCCTGTATAAAATAATTATGATATTCTGGACCAACATATTTTAGAAGAACAAGGAGAAAATGATATTTCTATTAAAGTTTTGTTGTGTGTTAAGACTTAGTTGTCCTCTTTTGTTATGCCTTAGAATTTCGAGGATTTCTAGATTATTTAAAACATGTTTTTTTGGACAGATGTGTAGTATTTGAAAATTCTTGTCGATATCAAAATAATGATTTGTTTTCAAGATATGTTTTGCGAAAGGGGATTCTTCGGAATTATTTCTTATATGCCCTAGGTGTTCGTTCTTTCTGGTTTTAAAATTTCTGTAAGTTCTACCCACATATGTTGCCTGGCAGTCGCAAACAACTTTATAAATTACCAGATTTTAGTAAAATATATTTTTATTTTTTTTATTTATTTTCAACATTCCCAACTAACTGTTTAAGTCCATTACAGGGAATTCTAACAATACTAATATTATAACAAACTAACAATTAATAATAAATAATAATTAAAGAACAAAATAAATAATATTAACACAGTCAAAATTATTTTTTCTATAAATCACGTTTCGATAAAAAATGTTTTTTTACTTCCTTTTTAAATTGTATTAAAGTTTTTATTCTGCGTAAATGTGTTGTTAATTGATTATATATTAATATACCTCCATATAATAAAGATTTTTTTGCAAAATTGCTTCGAATATCAGTTGTATTTAATAAATCTGTTTGTCGTGTGTCATGATTATGTATGGTATGTTTTTTTTCTAAACCTATATTGGATAATTTATTATTAGTATTTAATGGATGAAAATGCATATTTTTAACTTATAAATATGGTTAGTATCTAAATAGCCAAATTTTGTATATAAATTTATTGTTGGTTCTAGGAAAAGTTTATGTATAAATTTAATAATTTTATTTTGTAAACAACATAAAGGTTTCAATGTTTTTAAATTAGCAGATCCCCAAACAGAAATCAAATATTGCAATTTTGAATATATTAATGCAAAATAAATATTTTTCATAAATTTTAATGGTATATTACAACGAATTGTATATAGATTCCTACTATATGATTCCGCCAACTTAAATTTTCATCCATGTATAGTCCCAAAAATTGAATGCATTTACTATAATTAATATTTTGTTAGTTGAATTTAATTGGTTCCATTTGATTACTTAAATTATTTTTGCTTATAAACATAAAAGAAGATTTTTCAAAATTTAAAGTTAGTTTATGAGATTGTAGCCAATTGGATATAATTCTGAAAAAATTATTATTCCCAAAATAAAAAATAGTTGTATCATCCGCAAATAGTTTTATAGTTCCATTAAGTTTTAATTTTGAAATTGAATTTATGTGTATTAAAAATAAAATAAGTCCTAATATTGAACCCTGAGGCACGCCACATGATATTTCTTTCCTAGAACTAATTTTATTTCCAATTTGGACATATTGCTGCCTACTATTTAAGTAATTTTTGAAACCAATAATAGATATTTCCTCGAATTCCAATATTGTATAATTTTTTTAATAAAATATTATGATTAATTGTGTCAAAAGGTTTGCATAAGTCTAAGGATAAGATACAACATTTTTTATTTTGATCAATTTTTAATTGAATATCAGTAATAATATCAATAATAACTGCAGTCTCTGTATCCCTAGACTTTCGAAACCCATATTGACCACTGAATAGTAAATTTTTATTTCCAAATAATTTGATAATTTATTGTGCATTACTTTTTCTAGAATTTTTGATTGAACTGGTAATACAGATATCGGTCTATAATTATTTGGATTAATATTATTTCCTCCTTTATATATTGGCAAAACTCTAGATATTTTCATTTTTTTAGGAACAATACCTGTTTTAAAAGATAAATGAATTAGATGTTTTAAAATTGGAATTAGTTGAATTTTGACTCTTAATAATTTTTATAGAAATATTATCATGACCACTAGATTTTTGTTGGATTCAGGTTATCAATAATTTCTTCTATAGCCACATTAAACATACAATTTTCTTGCATTGGCTCTGCTTCTAATTCGTAGTCTTTTAATTTTTTACATAAATTTTGTGCAATTTTGATAAAATGGTTATTCATTTCTTCACAAATCCCATTTTCTACTGTTGTTTTTTTTCCGTCAATTAAAAGATATTCAATATTATTTTGTTTTGCTTGTTTCCTGTGAGTGTTTGTTAATAGATAGTTAATATTTCTCTATATAAACTTTTCTGATCAAAGGAATTAAATTATTCTTTAAAAAAATTTTGTTTCATTAACCTAATCATTTTCTTTATTTTTTCTTGTTCTTAAGATTAATTTTATGAGAACATGGATTTAAAAATATTTTCCAAATTTTTTTTGCATATCGTTTTATCTAATATTTGTTACAGCGTTTTATTGTTTTTTAAAGGCTTCTGTAATATTAGCTTTTTTTAAGAAAGTTAGTTAAGTTGAACTATTCGAACTAACAGTGCTTTGAAATTATTTCTTTCGAACTTGTTGCTTTTGAAATCATTACCTAGACCCATCAAATTATATGGTCTAACTTAGAACATGGATAAACCGTTTTTGATTTTAAAACATGTAAAGTATTTAGTCAAGTGTTTCAAATTATCTACCGTTTTCACAAATCATCTGCATATTTAACGGTTTTATCTTTATTATTTATCCTACATTCCCGCTTTACTGCTTCCTTTCCTGATGGACGGTACTCGGTGTGTCGAATTAATGGATGTGGGCGGATTAAAGGCTTCTGTAATAGTCCATTTTACCAGTGACTTTTTTGGACATAATTTTTATGAAAGATTTTGTTTTAAAAGTTGAACTATAGACATTCATAGAAAATATGACATTTGTTCAATATTCAAGATGCTTTTGATTCAATGTATATTTTTAAATGCATAACCATAAACATATAAAATCGATAAAATCTTGTTGCTTTTATCAAATCATTCATCCAACTAAAAACAGACCCATCAAATTATAAAGTTTCTATGTCAGTCTAACTTCTTTCTAAATTTCCTATAACGAACATGGATAAACCGTTTTTGATTTTAAAACCCGATATTTTCCTAAAGCATATTATTTTGAGAAATCATGTAATAATTATAAAGGACAAAAAAAAAAGTAATTTAGTCGTATTACCAATATTAGTATAAAATTTGGCAAGTGTTGTCCTATGATTTTTAGAAAATTACTATTAGACTGATTCCATTTATTTAGCAGAATTTTTTCAGGATCAAAACTCTCCGTTGGTGTAATTTTTTTTGTTTTGATAACATGCTTAAGTAAACTATCACAATAATTTTAACTAAAATACATAAATAAATCGCGATTTGATGTCAATGCATCTATTAACTTTTTAAATATTCCGTCACATAAAAAATGAACTATATCCTGAGTGCAATTGCAAACGAAGATTTCCAGATTCCCGCTCCGCGCTGAATTACTGCTTTCCTAAATTCCTGATGGACGGTATGCTCGGTGTGTCGGATTAATGGATGTGCGGTTTTAAGCATTTTTTTAAAAGTCAACCAATATATATATTTTTTTAATTTTTGACTTAATACACTTCAGTTGAGCACGCCACTGAGAAAAAAAAGTATCAATGAAAACCGTCATCATATTTTTACTTCGAAATATCTTTACTGAAATTATTAAATAATACAATTCAATTACATTCATATATTTTAATTTGCTGTTTTAACAAAAACATGTTTTTTTTTTATGTATAACAAGTGATTCAACAGCTTTCAGGTGCTTTTCCATTGGGGTGTTTGTGACCATTGGATTTCAAAAGCTTTTAATTTTGGAAAACAACCCAATGTCCCTATATAACACTGATTCGATCCACTGTGCGGCGTTGCGGCGCGGGGGGGGGGGGATCGACCTCGAGCAAGCTTCTTACATAATAATAATTATAATATACTGAATTCTATAGCGGCAGAAGTTGTTTATACCCCATAATAATCAAATATATTTTGTCTTATCAGTACCTATTTCCTAGCAAAGCTGCAGTGTTTTATTTATTTAATTTTGTTAGTCCTGATTATCCTATTCTTGTCTTACTTATATGTGTTTATTGATTAAAGTTGTGTCTTATGTTCACGTTTTATTGTCTTTAGATGTTACGTCGCTATTTACAAAAATCCCCAAAGAATTAGTTATAAATATTTTAAAAAGAAAATGGAGTCACATAGCGCCGTACACGGAAATTCCGAAAAGTATGTTTTTAAATATTATTGAATTTTGGTTTGATTGCAGTTATGTTTCATTTGATAACCAGTTTTACCTACAATTGGACGGATCAGCGATTGGTAATCCTGCCAGCCCGGTATTAGCCAGTTTGGTTATGAATGAGTTGTTTATGGAGATATCAAATAAATTACCTTTTGACTTACCCTTATTAAAATTATATGTCGATGATACAATCCTCTTTTGCCCATCTAATAAAGTAAATTACCTGTTACAGTATTTTAATAGCTTTCACCATAAATTAAAATTTACAATGGAAAGTGACAAATGTATACCATTCCTTGACGTTATTGTTCAACGCAACCTCGATGGAAAGTTACTAACAAACTGGTATACAAAACCAACCTCCTCGGGTAGAGTGGTCAATTACCTCTCATCACATGCCATGTCCCATAAAATAGCTACCATAAAAAATTTGTTATAATAGATCTTTTAAACTAAACAGCCCAGAGTATCATAGTTCTAACATTAAGAAAATTAAGAACATATTAAAAAATAATAACTACCCTACAAGGTTAGTAAACAGAGTATTTAACAACTATAAAATCACTATCTAAGTAAAGAGCGACAAAGGGACACTAAAATAAAAAAAGATCAAAATTGTAAATTAGCATTTTATAATTTAAGAACAACAAATGTGCTGTTTTTAAAACTAAAGAGCCCAATATCACTTCAATTGAGCTCAATGTTGTGTAGTTTTTGAACATAAAACAGTACCCATATAATAATACCGGGTGACAACGAAACTACTTTCCAAGGCTGCATTAAAAAACTGTTAACGACAGACAAAATTTGGTACGTTAATATAGTTGGATTTAGTAGTTAGTAATTTAGTTAGAATTCTTCAATATATATAGTATGTTTCATCTAAAATAACGAAATTGAGGTCACTTCCGGTTAAACCGGAACCGAATTTCACTTGTCAATTGCCTTTATGTTGAAAGTGTTCACTGTATTTAACCATATTAACGTACCAAATGTCACCGGAGACAGTAGTTTCGTTATCGCCCAGTATAATAATTTGTTTGGTGTAGAATGGGAGGCCTCGTGAAAAATTGAGCGGGGGGGGGCTCCAGAAGACTTTGGCACGCCTACTTTTAGCAAACCGGCTGCGTGACACAGTGCTCTTCGAGAAACAACTCTTCTCCGAACAGAGAATAAAATGTCTTTAATTTTTAAGAGGGATTTTACGTTTAAGGATATCGTGAAATAGAGTGTGCTTTACATAAATATAACGATCGTAGAAAATAGTATTTTATATAATAATTGGCCAAAAAACACTGTTTAGCTATGAGTTATATATAATATTCTTTTATGTTTATTTAAAGTTCAGAAAAAATCAATAATATCTTTTAAACAATGATAATATTAATAATTTTGCATTTTTTTATCACAAAAAATGGATAATGTTTAGGGGGATTTTGTTAGTATAAAGATGTCAAAACTTTAGAGTTTAAAAGTGTTGGATTTTTCGTGAAGTTGTAGCCGAAAGTGTCAGAAACTGTTAAAAGAGTGTCAGAGGTGCAGTTTGAGCATTGATAAGTCTTCCAAATGGTTTTATGTGGCTTTTACGTACTGAAGAAGCGTCATTGTAAGCATGGGTTTTAAATAAAGGGTTTTTGGGATAAAATTCTTAAGAATTAATTGAACTATAGTAATGTAAAGCTTTTTCTGGTATTGGAGAATAGTAAGAACGGTTTTAATGTAAAATTTAACTAGTTTTTTAGTAACAAAGCATTTTAAATTAGAAAAAAATTCGATGCGGGTTATTGTTACTACGGGAAACAAATGGTTGCGACTTTGTATGGTAACCTGAAAGATTTCAAGTCGTTTTTGCTTTAAAACTTTAAAAACTCGAAAAAAAAGTCCTTAGATTAATTCAATTAGTTGTATTCGTTAATAATCACGTTTCCTTACAATGTTCTTAATACTTATTAATAAAGGTCATTATAAAAAATTGAGACCCTGAAGCCTTTTACTTCCCTCGTAAAAGGGAAGTATTTTAATTGTGAAAAAATCACCTTCCAAGATTTTTTCAGATAGTTATGTTTCAGGGTCCCTAGGTGCAGAAAAAGATGTATTGTCAATTCCGTCGGTTTGTCTGTCTGTTCGCGGCATAGCGAAAAACTACTTACCCGATTGACTTCAAATTTTGGTTAAAAATTAAGGGTCATATAGGGATAACCGGGTAACATTTTGGTAAAAATCCAATATGACAAAATCAGTGGCGGCTATTCGAAGGAAGTAGGCGAAGTGCCTCTTCCCCCAAAAAAAAGCAAATTATTTTTTAACACAAAAATCAATATAATATACTAATTTTCAATATTAAATCTATTTCATTTCATTAAAAATTATCAATAATTGCAATGATAAATTTAATGCATTCCTAGTATTGCCGCTGGCCGCTCGTCAGAAACCCAGAAGCAAACACAAAACGAAATGATATAGTTGTGTGTATTAAGCAAACATTTATGTGCACCCATCGCACCGGCAGCAAACTCGTGTATGTCGATCTACCAACGGAAGAGCCACGTGTGAGCTATGTAAACATCGTCCAGAGAGAAACGAAAACAATGCCTGAAAATAATGCGTTCCTATGGCAACGAGAGTATCGCATGTACGAAGACCACGCCTCTAGGGAAGAGCCGTAGTTTAACGCTTCCATTCGTATTACACGTAAAGTCACCGTCTTGTTATTGTTCGGTGGTAAAGTAGATCGCGGCGATCGCGCTTTATTCAGTATTTTATCGGCGGTCTTTTATTTTATTCTTTGGAGGAGTGGCGCGTGTATGTGGTTGAAAATGAATTGGTTTGGGCCCGTTGGTGACATTGTTTGTAGTTTGTTAGAAACTCCATTATAAAATATTTAAAAATTCAGCTCGAAAAAACTACTTAATGGATTGATTTCAAATTGTGTGCTGTAACTAATTGTGGTATAGAGATGAACTGGTAAAATTGTGGTACCAATTAACGGATTGACTTCAGGTCTTGGTCAAAAATTAAGTCATATGGGAATGACTTGATAACATTCTGATAAAAATCCAATATGGCGAAACAAAATGGCGGCCTAGTCAATTTAAAACAAAAATATTACTATGACTTGGTAACATTTTGATAAAAATACAATATGGCGAAACAAAATGGCGGCCTAGTCAAATTAAAACAAAAATATTACTAAAAAACTACTCATCCAATTTACCTTAAATATGACAAAAATCAAGTGTTGGGCAGTATAATTAACTAGTAAAATTTTGGTACGAATCCAAGATGGCGAAATAAAATGGCAGCTTAATAAAATATTTAAAAATTCTTAACTTGATAGATTGATTTTGTGCAATAATTAATTGTGGCATAGAGATGAAGCATGAAATTATTGTAACCGCGAAAAAAATTGAAGGTTCTACATATCTTTACATTTCAGCGTCACTAGATGCCAAAAAATCAATGTAAAAAATCTTATTCAGCTAACTTAATATCTTGTAGCAAAATTGAATATGTTACAGGGATTAACTTGTACGAATTCAAAATGACGCAACAAAATGGCGGTCTTAAAAAATCACTGCAAAAAAATTCAATTTATTTTAAATCATGTCCAAAAAATAAGTGAGCCATAAATAGAAACTGGTAAAATATTGATACTATTCCGATATGGTGGAACAAAATGAAGCGCAATAAAAATGTTTGAAAAGACAGTATATTAAATGACTATGTGCGTAATAAAATTGGATTACACTTTCCTATTCCGGGTAAAGAAAATTTACCGATTTTTTTTGACAAAACAGTTAGAAAAATGTTACTTTAGGTAACGGCTATAATGAAAATATTTATAAGCAAGAAGAGATCACTTTAATAGATATACAGATCGTCCCAAAAGATCCTACCAATAATTTAGGAATACATAGATTTGATTAAAATATCGCGATTTAGCCATACTTGACTTAGTCCAAAAGTGAATATTAAGAAAGATAGACAGGGTGATAAGTTAAAATTTTATTTTTGATGTTTTAAAATAAAATCCCTGGTTTTTGAGATATTGAAGTGAAAATTGGTGATAACGGATTTTTTATAGCCAGTAATAATAATACGCCTTCGATTTTGATGTAACTTGTACAGGGCGCTACGAACGCTACTCTTCGCTCTTAAAAATGTTGTATTTTTTTATATACAAAATTATGGAACTTTATACAGAAAAAATGGGTTCTACTGTCTTTTCTCCCAAAAAAAGCTATACTTTATAAATCTATCTAAAGTTCACCATTTATGAGATATTTGCTGTTTTATTACTTAATGATTTAGCATATTACAAATTATATCGTTTTTATAAATTTTAATACATCGCACAGTGTAGCGTGCCATGGACACAATTAAAAATAAACGAAATTTTGAACTATACAATTCTAACATTTTTTTTTACATATTTAGATAAGATATTGGTCACTGTATTACGTAAGTATACAGTATTGTGCGAATTAATGTGAACACAGAAAGATTTACATTAAATATTGTTTATTAAAAGAAAAAATACAAAATACAAGTTTATAAATACATATTTTAATATTATTTAATATGGGATATGTCCTCCTTTGGCTTTTAATAAAGCTTCAACTCGTTTTGGCATCGAATCAATTAATTTTTGCCAATTATCTTTAATTTTGTCATCTCGAAACCACACCTGAATGACAGCCTCAATCATCTTAGTTTTGGTTGTACAATCCATTTTTAGCAATCTAGCCTTGCCTATAGCCCACAAATTCTCAATTGGGTTAATGTCTGGTGAGTTTCCAGGCCAATCTAGAAGGGTAACCTTTTTGTCCTTGAAATATTTCACCATCTTCTTCGAAACATGGCATGGTGCTGAATCCTGTTGAAAGATTGGTTTGCCAACTGCTTGAACTTTTTCCAGTTCTCTAGACAAACATGTTTCTAACATTGCTTTATATTTTTCACTGTTCATCATGCCTTCAATGGGTATAAGTTTTCCTGTTCCCTTATATAAAAAACAGCCCCAAAACATCTTCTTGACTGGATGTTTCACTGTTTGAACCAAGTGAGCTGCAGTAAACTTTTCATCCACACCTTTCCTCACGAACTTTGATCGGTACCCCTGCACTAAAAAGTGTGTCTCATCTGAGAACAAGACATTTCTCCAGTGTTTTTTTGTCCAGTAAGCATATTTTTTTGCCCAAATTAGCCTTTTTTTCATCATAGCCTCTGTTAGAAGCTGTTTCTTCTGAGGTCTTACAGCTTTTCTTCCTCCCTCCAAAAGACGTCTGCGAATTGTAGAGTCGTGAATTTTCACTCCAGCCTTTTCCAAGTCCTGCTGAAGGTCATAGCTTGTCTTTCTAGGGTTTAGCTTGCTGTTTCTCAAAAGAAACATCTCATCTCGGGAAGTTGTCTTTCTTTTTCTCCCACATTTCCCCTGCCGTTGAACTTCAACTGATCCAGTCTCCTTTTTTTGTTTAATTAACTTATTTACAGCTCCCAAGCTTACGGAACACTCACGAGCAATGTCCCTTTGCGTCATGGATGTGTGCTGACTAAGTGTAATTATCCTTTCTCTTTTCCTTGGCGTGATGTCCATGATGCCGCAAACACGAAAACACTAACTAAAACGTGATATTTCTCCCAAACCACAAAACAAGTGTAACTTAGTTACAATAACCTCCAAAACGAATGACATTAGCAATAACATAATGCGGAATGACAAGCTATGGGATATGTCAACAAACACCTGTCAGAATTGTCACCGCAATGTTGCCAAGTTGAAATAATAAAGAAATTCCCAGTGTTCACATTAATTCGCACAATACTGTAGTATCAAATCGCAGTAGGCCATGCTTTTGTTTATCGGCGCTTAGCAACTTTGACCTGTCAAGACTCGTCAAAATTTAAGGTTATAAAAGCAATTAATTACGTGTGTGAGTATTTTGGTTTTTTCAAAATATTAAAATGGATTCTATTTGTGAGGGTAAGTACTTCATAATGCTGAATAATTTACATTTTGTACGAAGTTTAATTAAGAATTTATAATGGTTTAAAGTTTCCAGTTAAAATTTTTTGTAAATTTCGACATTTTGGAATTTGACTAAAGTTTTAAAAAAATCACTTATGATCACCTTCAATATTTTTTATCAATTGTTCATAAACTAATAGTGTTTTCCTAGAAAAAGTTTTAATCACCATGGCTTACCATTAACGGAGTTATGTTTTTTTTTAGACAGAGGTGTTATAATAAAAAATATCGACCTGATAGATGTTTGGCTGAGAAGTCCAAAAGGAAATCGAAAGCAACTTGTATATGAAAAAATACTGGACCTCATTAATGTAGATGAACCTTCCAAACAGTTGCAAGATCAAATTCTTAAATGCAGTAAGTTTTTTGGTTTAAAAATGGCGGTAAAATGGCAGAAAGTAGGTTGCTCCCGTAACCAACTTTTGAAAGGCGAGATGGGTTGGCTAGAACAGGTCATATATGTGCATAATTGCATTAATCAACAAGAACCACTATCTCCGCATAGTGTTCAACTTAAATCTACCAGCAGCCGTAAAGTAGGAAGACCCCGAGTTCCATTTGAGGAAGCATCGTCTAAAACAAAAAGAAGGCGTATGGCAGAGTTAGCCGACAGAACTCCAGAGGAGCTACGATTAGCTGCAGAAGCTATGTCAGAAACTGTCCGTGGTCCAGTAACCAACAGTTTTAGTGCGATTGAAGCTTTAGCGCTTATGATAGACTTAGATATATCTATAGGAAAATATATTCTTCTGTCTGTAATCAATGCAAAAGCCCAGAACTGCCTTCCAAGTTATTTTCAGATCAAAATAGCCAAAAATGCTGTTTTACCTTCCAAAATAATTTTAACTGATATATCTGCAGAAGTAGATCTACAAGAGCTTTTGCAAAAAACCATAGAAAGCATTTTGAAGTTAACTGAGGTAAATAATCAAAAACGGCTAAAACTTATATGCAAGTGGGGCATGGATGGCAGTTCTGGGCATAGCCAATACAAGCAGGAGTTTACTAACATGGAAAGCACGGATGAGTTTTTATTTTTAATAGCAATGGTACCTCTAAGGTTAGTTGATGAGGAAACAGGAAAAGAGATGTGGAGAAATCTTAGGACCTCGTCAACTCTATATTGTAGGCCAATCAAGTTTTTATTTCAAAAAGAAAATTCAAATCTCGTGCTTAGTGCTGAAAAAGATATTAATGAAAAAATTAAAAATTTAAAACCCATCGAAATTGAAACTAAAGAAGGTCGAAAATGTGAGATCAGAGCGGATTTGTGGTTAACAATGATGGATGGCAGTGTAACCAATATACTTTCGGAAACAAATTCAACTATGAAATGTATCATTTGCGGAGCCACACCTAAAGATATGAATACTTTAAACATAAGTAGTCGTCCTTCCAACCCGGATAATTACCGCTTTGGTTTGTCCACATTGCATTGCTGGATACGTTTTTTCGAGTGCCTTTTGCATATCGGATATCGGCTTCCGATAAAATCGTGGCAAGTTCGAGGGCCTGAAAATAAATCCATCGTAGAAGGCAACAAAAAACGTATCCAAGCAGAATTTAAAGCCAAAATGGCTCTAACAGTGGATAAGCCAAAGCCAGGGTATGGCTCTTCAAATGATGGAAACACTGCCAGAAAATTTTTCCAGAATCCTCACATAAGCTCAGAAATCACAGGGGTTGATGAGAATCTAATTAAAAAGTTCTCAATTATTTTAGGAGTGTTAGCTAGTGGAGGCATAATTGATCTATATAAGTTTAGATTATTGCTGGAGGAGACTAGAAATTTGTATATAACGCTATACAAATGGTATAATATGCCCAACACCATCCATAAAGTGCTTGTTCATGGATGTGAGATAATCGAAGCATTTTCTTTACCAATCGGAGAACTTTCTGAAGATGCCCTTGAGGCTAGGCACAAAGAGGTAAGAAAGCATCGATTATCGCATACCCGGAAGTGCTCTAGGATAGCTTCCAATAAAGACTTACTCCACATCCTTCTTCTTACCTCAGACCCTTTTATTTCATCAAAAAGAAACATAACCACGAAAAAATGTGTAAGGTCAGATGAAGAAGTGAATAAGTATCTGAAGAAAGACGAAAATCTAAATCATGGTTTAGATTTAGATTTAGAGGAATTCATTAATTTTGATAGTGATAACGAATCTTCAAATTCTGATTAAATTGTTGTTATATTATTTTTGTATATATTTAAATTGTTGTATTATGTTACGGTTGTTAGTTTTTTTATTTTTTGTTAAAACTGTTCTTTATTTTTGTACACATTAGGTACTTATGAGGAAAAGTAAAATTAATTAGCCCTAACACAAACATAGAAGAATTAAATAAATAATTAAGTTACCTAAAAATGTAAGATTGAAATATATTTTTTTCCTCATTGTATACTCACTATTTTTTTACATTCTTTAGAGCTTACCATAAGTAATCAAACACCGTTTACAGAATCGAAATTGGTGGAGTGCTTTTTGAGATATCGAATTTTGTCCTTAACTCATATAACACGTCACACTGTGCATCGGTCAGAAATAAAGCTAATATGTTTCTTAGTGACAGATGCGTTAAGTCCAATTGATTCTTGTTTGATAAAAGCCTACTTTATAAAAATGATAAAACTCGAATATGCTAAATGGTGAGTACACGAGGCTGTTTCAAGTAATAAAACAGCAAATATCTCGAAAACGGTAAAATTTAGGTAGATTTATAAGAAATGGGTTTTTTTGTGAATAAAAGATAATACAAAATATTTTTCTATACAAAACTTCCTAATTTTGAATTCAAAAAAGTTAGAACGTTTTTAAATACAAAAAATAGCGCTCCTAGGGTCTTCTACAAGTTACATCAAAATTGAAGGCGTATTATTATTACTGGCTATAAAAAATCCATTATCACCAATTTTCACAGTAATATCTCAAAAACTAGGGATGTTATTTTAAAAAATCGAAAATAAAATGTTAACTTAATCACCCAGATTTCTTAATATTAATTTTTAGACTAAAGCAAGTATGGCTAAATCGCGATATTTTAATCAAATCTATGTATACCTAAATTATTGGTAAGACCTTTCGGTTCACCCTGTATACAATGTGTTAAATTAAAAATATAAATTGTTCCTTTGTTACAGTTTGTTGAAACATTTTGTAAACATAAAAAATAATGCGTTATTTAGACCATTCCTTTTACGATTCTTTTTTTCATTTCATGTTCGATCGTCTTTGTTAAGCCAGTCCAACAAATTACGTAAACTAGAATTTTAAATTTTATTTTTGCGAAATCGTAAGGGAATAAAAACGCTTAACCCGCTCTCGTGAGAAACCCTGTGCTTCACGAGATTATTTTATTCGACAGTTTTATGATAAATTGACGAAATGCATTGTTATTAATTCACCACCCCTCAGTTAGAAAAAAATTAAATCAGAAAGAAAATGTTTAAATAAAAAGTTAAAAGAAAATTATGACTTTAATAAAGGTTCAGCAGTCGATACAAATTTTTTAAATTGAAATGTTCGGTTAGCTGCACATGGAAATTGCCTAAAGCAACGAACTAGAACAAGGTCAGCCTATTATTGTTTTTTATCGACTATAAATCTGGATATAAAAAGACCCGTACAGTGAAAAGAACTCAATTCTTCACATCAAAAATATATTACAGTAATATATTTAATAGATGGCCGAGATGTGCTAAAATATGAAGACGCGTGGTATTCACTTATTGTAGCTGGTTAAAAATGCTCTCGGTAGATACATTGTTGATAATTATATTTAATTTTGTTATTATTTTTCTTATATTTTTAGCATCTATATCCTTTAACTTTATATTCATTACGGTAATATAGTGATACCGTGAATAGTACTTTTCACTATTCGGCCAAAGCGAATATTTGGCAAAGAAATATCCGGCCGGGTAGAATATTCAGTCGAATAAAATCCGGCTTTAAAAAAAAATCCAAAACTATGATTTAAACCGGGAAGACACCCTGATCTTCGCCGGCGCCACCGGCTAGCACAGTTGTTTTTAGATTACACATTTCAAGTTTAAAGGTTGTCGATTTTTGCTGGCGTCACGCCATGCTGTACGTCGGGGAAGTATGGATGAAGGCATATGTGCGTTATTAATTTTAGTATATGTCGAGCAAAATCAGGAAATATTTTGTTATCGATGAAAACAAAGCAATATACAAACAGTGCAATACAAAAATCGTTTGCGGCGTGATAAAGAAAGCTGTTACTACATGTTTATGAAATCCTATTAGAATATAAACATTCACATTTAATGCAAACACATATTGCAGAAACTAGTATGTAAAACGGGCATAGAGTATTGAAGCAGGTGTCGATATCAAGCCAATTTTCCAAAAAATTGGATATGAACAACCGAAAATCCTAGGGCAATAGGAGAAATGATTGCATCAGCCATTTACAGTGGTTGAAGATAAAGGTAAATTATAGGTAGTTTAGTTTTCTATATGCGTTATTTTTAGACTTTAGACGTCTTATAAACAAATTACAACCTCTCTATGAAATACCAGGATGTACATATTTTATTGAAACTGTAATCCCAAAACCTTCTGAAAAATGTAAGCTGAAAATAAAAGGATTCTTATTAGATGCCAAATGGGTGTCACTTGCGACAGACCTATAGACATCTAATGTAAGCTAGCATAGTTATATTATTTTAACTGCTCACTGGCTTAATAAAGATTTTGACAAAAAGCATTCAGTGATATACCTTTTAGTAATATACACTTTTTGCTTCGAGATTCGGGAGTTAACGCTAAAAAAGGTGGGCGAATTACCAATTCGCATCATGAATCACGTTTTATTCATTCTCTACAGTTGGTTGTGTTATATTCTATAAAATCTCAGAAGACTGTGACTGAGACAGTTACTGCTGGCAGAACACAAGAAAAACTAGAAAGGCTAAATATGCCTGTTAAAAAAATGGTTCAAGATGTTGCAACCCGATGGAACTCTTCCTATTATATGCTAGATAGAAGAACGAGCTAAAAAGACCTCTTACCTTATTAGAAGCTGAAAATATTAATATACTGTCATTTTCATCAAATCATTTGTTTCTTAGTTGAACATTTGCTGAGCTTGCTTAAGCCATTCGAGGAAATTACTAAACATTTCAGTCCATGTTCATCAATGTGTGGAATTTCAGACTTTATTCCAATAATATTTTCATTAAATACCTTAATTTTAGAAATAAAAGAAACAATCCTGTATATAATGCGAGAAACATTAAAAGATAAAAAACTGTTTTTCAGATAGAAAACTAAATGATAACTTTACTTTACCACCGTTTTAGATCCAAGATACAAGTGCAGTTTCTTTAACAACAACAAGCTATATATAATGTAAATTTATCAGAATAATAAAATCAGAAACGTGGACAGACACTGCAGTAGCGTCTACTATTTCTATTGAGTCTATTGTACACTCAGATTCCGATGATGAACCACTTAGTCGCCTTAAGGAAAAAAACTCAACCGTCTAGGAGATACTGGAACTATCAATGATGTAGACGTAGAAGTTAAGAAATACTTAGAAATACCATTAATTAGAAGACAAGACTGTCTCTAATCAAAAATAACAAGCAAGATTTTTACACAGAATATTATTTATTTTTTAGTCATAATTTTTTTCAATTGTCAGTTTGTTAGCGCCTTTTTTGAGCTTGATCTATTTAAAACAAGGTATTATTAAAAGGGCAAACAGTGGATGTTATAAAACCGTTGATTTCGTTACTTCTTAGGTATTATACCCTGTATTTTATGCTATTTTTGGATTCTACGGAGAATTTTAATGCTATTTTATGTAGCATGGCCTATACCTAGGTTCAAGCGTTCTTAAGATACTTGACCTTGAACCAAAAATGAGCCTTCGGGGTACCAAATTTTAAAATCTCATATTTTTGTAAGTTTTGAAGATATAATCTTCATATTTTGCAGACGATCGGTAAATAATCTTAGGTTTCTATTTTTTTTTATTGAATTTGGCTATTTTTATACAGGGTCTCCTAAATTCAGCGGCAAACATTTACATTTTCAAAGCCGCTAAAGCCCGTTTTTTTAAATGGGATACCGTATAACTTTATGCACTATCAAATGTAGAATTTCATTTTCTATCGAACTGTATTAAGGTTCCCTATACCTATTCGTAACCATTTTCGAAATAATTGGGTTTTATAAAAATATCGTATGTATTTGCGTAAATGTTTACATGTTCCAATGGTAAGCCATGGAAAAACAATTGAGATCCAATATCCAATATGACAGATGATTAATATGCGTTATTTATCGAAAGCTGTCAGTGATAAACTAAATCTTCTAAATTGAAATGGAAGAATACTCAAACGCTGATATTCTCCATCTATTTTATATTCATGGAGAATGTTAAAAAATTTTGGAGAGAACGTGTGTTTAATGAACGCCACCCTGATTTGCCGTCAATGAACAAGTCAAAATTCAAGAGGATTGAACCGAACTTTTTGCGTTTTGGCAAGGTTAAAGTTACAAAAAATGTTCCGAAACCAGTCACAAATGCCGAGGACAACGTAATAAACACATGACGTCCGATGAGTAGAATTTTGCGAATTCATGTTTTTGAAAATTCAAGAGGACCCTCAATTCCTTTCAAAAATATTTCGAACCGATGAAGCGAAATTTTCTAGAGAAGGAATAACAAATAGAAGAAACGAACATTTCTGGGCAGCAGAAAATCCGCACGCTTTACGCGAAACGCGTTCTCAAGAGAGGTTTAGCTTCAATGTTTTCGGTATAGTACTAAATGATCAGATGCAGTACTGTATTTATGAAGACAATTTAAACAGTGATAAGTATTTGGAAATTCTACGAGGGACGGTTTCTGAATTTATAGAAGAAATTCTTATTGGTGAGCTGCAAAATTATTGGTATCAATTAGATGCGGCACCAACACATAATTCCGCTGCAGTTTATCTCCAATTATCTCGAATTTTTGAAGATCGCTGGATTGATTCCAATGGCCCTCGGAGATGGCCCCCGCGATCGCCTGATTTAACACCCCTAGACTTTTATTTATGAGGATTTATCAAAGGTAAAGTCTATGCTTCCCCAGTAAATAACCAACAAGATTTACTGGACAGGATACGAACAGCTTTTGCCGAATTAGAAAACGGACAAATTCAACGGGCCACAGCAACTGTACAAAGAAGAATTGAAATGTGTCTTCAAATGAATGGACAGCATATAGAACATTTGTTATAATTCAATTTTATTATTTGATTTATTTATTGTTGATTGTTAGATTGCTATAATTTTTAAGTTCACTAAAACAAGTTTAGAACAGTCTCGAACTTAGTAGATATGGTTAAAAATAATGTAAACAATTTATTACATTTTTTATAACTTTAACTTTTCCGAAACGAAAAAAATTTCGTTTCAATCCTCTTCAATTTTCTCTTGTTCATTGGCGATAAATGAGGATGTTTTTCATTAAAAACATGGCACGTTCTCTCCAATATTTTGTAACATTCTCCGCCAATATAAAATAAATTGAGAATATCAGCTTTTGAGTGTTATTTTATTTTAATTTAAAAGTTTCAAATCAGCTGTCATGTTGAATAGAACAGCACAACTATTGTTTTTCCATGGCTTACTACGGGAAGGTGTAAGCATTTAGCAAATACATATGATAGTTTAATAAAAACCTGATTATTTCGAAAATGGTTACGAATAGGTATAGGGAACCTTAATACAGTTCGATAGAAAATTAAATTCTACATTTGAGAGTGCATAAAGTTATAGGGTGTCCCATTTAAAAAAACGGACTTTAGCGGCTTTGAAAATGTGAATGTTTGCCGCTGAATTTAGGACACCCTGTATAAAAATAGACAAATTCAATAAAAAAAATAGAAACCTAAGATTATTTACCGATCATCTGCAAAATATAAAGAGTATATCTTCAAAACTTACAAAAATATGAGATTTTAAAATTTGGTACCCCGAAGGCTCAAGTTGGTTCAAGGTCAAGTATCTTAAGAACGCTTGAACCTAGGTATAGGACATGCTACATAAAATAGCATTAAAATTCTCCGTAGAATCCAAAAATATCATAAAATACAGGGTGTTCCATTTAAAATAAGCAAGTTGATACAAACTTCCGGTTAAACCGGAAGTGACAGGAAGTTGAAAATATTTCAAAAAAGAAGTACCCCTTAATCCCAAAATTTGAAATTTTTATCTAAATGGCATCATCAAAAACTTTTAATGAACGGGTTGGGTGAATAACCCTGTATAATCAAGTAATACTGGTGGAAATATTAATTTCATTATTTTTCTATTATTTTTTGTAAGTGCCTTGATGCCTTTCCCCGATTTTTAGTGGGATTTGTGAATTACCTGACTTTTCCAAGTTTTCCAGGTCGCTAAGAACCCTGCAAAAAACGAATATCCTGCTACATTCGAGAAAAATAGCCGGATATTCGGCTTCGGCCTACTGTAAGACAATGTGTTTACTGTTGATGAGAGGTTAGAGTTATATAACTCCTTATTTAGGGACATTAGTTAGATAAAGGTAGTATAGGTACATTAACTTAGTTTGAACTAACTTCCGTGGTCGATTTGGAATTAATAAAGTTGGTAAAAAAATATTTTGGCAACAACTTGTTGACAGTCATTAACATTTCATAAACTCCCGCTCTAACTTTTTTTATTATATAAAAAAATGTCCACAGTAATACTTCTCAGGGTACCTCAGCAAGGGAAAATTTCTAAAAAATTTTATTGGTTGAATACTGTAGTTTAGTGTACTAATAATACAATATATCGGCTGTTATTTTGGGGAAATAATAAAGTAAAACCAAAATCTTATAAAAGAACCTTAAACATGAAAAAATAAAGCAATAAAAGGTCTTACCTTCGACGTCGAAAATTTAGACGACTATTGATAAGGCGCATCATACTGACGTGGTTTCCAAAAACGGCACCGACATAAGTCTAGGGATTTCACTTAAACGATTCGAACTTCACTGTCTCATTCCATTTAATAGGCCGTCTAACGAAATTAAACTACATTTTTATCGTAAATATTTTACCCAATTTATGTTTACTGCCTCTAAAGTTTGGGAATTAATTGGTAACGTAACTTTTAGGCCTGTCCATTAAAATAATCTGTTTCAATAGAAAGAAAATATGTTGTATGTTATCAACTTAATGCGTTAGCTGGAAAATATAATTGTGATTAAACTTGATATATTCTGCAATTTGTAATATTAACTGCGGGAAGTAAGAAAACAACCTGATCCTATGAATCGTGAAATCAATCACCCTCCAAGACTTTTACAGATCTTCACGTTTTAGGGACCCCTAGATGCCAAAAAAACATATGTTTTCACAATTTCGTCGGTCAGTCTGTCTGTTCGCGAGGTAGTTAAAAACCTACTTACTCGATTGACAAACTCCTCAAAAATTAAAGATCGTGTGGGAAACAAATTATTACTAAAGTCAAAAGCAGTGTTATCGTGCGGGGCATACGGTTTATCAACGACAAACTTTTTAAGTTTGTTTTTCTTTTATTACGTGTAATCTTATCCTCCGCATAAAATCCGGAAGATGAATTAGATAGACCTATGATATTTTAATATGAAAAAAGAGGATAAACATATAAATACCAGCAGTTGCAAAAATCTTTGAGCGATGTCACTTCAAAGTCAGATTGACAAGTCAGTGACAAAATGAGTAATAGAAAACAATTTTCGGGTTTTTTGCATCCACAAGAGAAAAAAATGGTATTAAATCTAATAAAATAGGGTCCGGTAAACTATCCTGACAGACGATTTTTGCATATTTTATTTTTTTTCCAGAAAGTACCAATTTGTAATATTACATTTCAAAAATAAAAATTGCCGGATATGCAAGAGTTCCTAAAAAAATTATTTAAAAGTCACACTCGGTCACAATTTGACAGCCTTAAAACGAAAAATTTAGCAATGTTGCCAGATTTTAGATTTACCAATTTGTTAGAGGAAATGAAATGACTCATTGAAAATTATTTGGACAACAGAATTGTAATTATTTATTGTTATTATTATAGTTTTAATGAAGGTTTTATTGACAAACCTGGGCTAACCTAACGTTAGAAGGACAGATCCACCTAACAATATAGTTTTTGTTACAGAAACCTCCCGCTTTCAATATAGACTCGGAATTCAGTTGGCGCTCTACCGCTCGCTTTCTTTACAAAAAAACCTAACTAATCCTAACCTAACCTAATCCGCATTTTTATTAATTATAAGTTTTGTTATAAAAAAAATTAGTTTTACGTATATCATAACTTATAGGTATTTCTTTAATTATGAATATGGCAACGTCGCAAATCAAATTAAAAACAAGTATGGCGATGGGAACAGTCGGAAAGATGTTTGAAATCAAAATTACCTTCGATTTGTATAATAAATACATCTTAAAGTAAATTTTGAGGGCTGATGAGAGTTTCCCACACATTTTCTCAATTTGGACTGCTAGAATGGTAGATAAAAACAAAAAGAAACAAAAATAAACGAGATTTAAGAGTGTCAACATAGTTTACCGAAACCATAAAATATGAAAATGAAAATTTACCGGGCAAAAGCTCTGGGAATCGGTATAAGGACTGTGCAGAAAATTGTGCATGAAAAAAACATAATTTACTACCGAAGAAGATTAAGAAATGTACACGAAAAAAGCAAAAGACTTAAGTGACAATGTAAAAATGGATGTTCGTAATGCAATTTACGATTTATACACATCAAAAACTAATATAACCCTTCAAGTTTTAAAAGAAGCTTTAAAAAATCGAGGCATATTGAAAATTGGACTAAAATCGTTGTCAAAATTAATAAAAATGTTGGGTTTTCGATATCAAGAGAACTGTAATCGAAGATTTTTATGCGAGTTGCCACATATAGCAAGTCAGCGTATCTAGTTTTTAAAGAAATACACGGTTAATTCAAAATTTAGAAAAGTGGTATTTTTAGACGAGACTTGGATATTTTCTAATGGAAGTTGTTCGAAATCTTGGCAGGACGAGTCTGTAAAAAGTGTCAAGAGAAAAAAGGGCTGTGGGACGGGAAAACGGTTCATCATTTTGCATGAGGACTTCTCCCAGGTGCAAGTTTACTGTTTTCTTCAACATCCAAAAGTATGGACTACCATGATAATATGAACTGTGAACTGTTTGAAAAGTGGTTAAAAGAACAACTGATTCCAAATTTAGATGCTCCATCTTTAATCATTCTGGACAATGCATCTTATCATTCAAGAATCTTAAATAAACAACCTACTTCATCCTGGAAGAAAAGTAATATTTATGACTGGCTAATAAAACAAAAACAAAATCTTTTACCCAATATGCTGAAACTAGAACTTCTTTTAATGGCAAAATCTATTAAAAAACCAACAATATATACCATAGATGAAATATTACGGGAAAATGAACATGAGTTTTTACAACCATACCATTGCCAGTTTAACGCAATAGAATTAATATGGGCTGGGGCAAAATCATATAACGAACACGTGAAAGATGGTCTTACATCAGATGAAGTGCAAATTGTTTGGCAAGATTAAATTATATTACGCCGGAGTACTGGAAGAAATCTGTGGAACATACGGAGAAATTAATATGGGATTGTTGGAATCGAGAACGAGTTCTAGATGTCGAAATAGCACCAATGATCATTGTGCCATTTGAGGACCACTCAGAAGATGAGGACTTTTTAAGTGATGATGATATTTTTTAGTCTATAATATTAAACAGTTTCTGAAGTATTATATTAGTCTTTGACGTGTATAAATCATAAATTGCATTATGAATATCCATTTTTGCATTGTAACTTAAGTCTTTTGGCTTTGGATTTTTTCGTGTACATTTCTTAATCTTCTTCGGAAGTAAATTATGTTGTTTAATTTTCATGCACAAGTTTCTGTACATTCCTCATACTGATTCTCAGAGCTTTTGCCACTGGCTCCTGGATATTAGCCAGCGAATTTTAATTTAAAATTGTTTTTATTAGATTTGACACCATTTTTTTGTTTACTTTTTTAGTACATTTGTAATTTTGTAGGCAATAAATAAATAATTACAGAATACTTGTTCCAATTTTAAAGCGTGTTTAAAATAAGTAAATTTTTTTATTAATTAGAAGACAAAATATTGATATATATAATATATATATATAGAATATATATATATATATATATATATATATATATATATATATATATATATATATATATATATATATATATATATATATATATATATATATATATATATATATATATATATATATATATATATATATATATATATGTATTTTTCGCATGCATGGCTTTTAATTTTAGACTGAAATTTGAAGAAATCGGATAAGTAGTTTTTTAGCTATGCTGCGAACAGACAGACTGACGGACAGACATACCTACAGACAGACGGAATTGAGAAAACATGTTTTCCGGCATCTAGGGACTCTTAAACGTAAAGATCTGAAAAAACCTCAACCCAATGATTAAAAGTCGTTTTTAAAAATGTGTACTCTTTTTTTTTTGAAATCATATATCTTTAATACAAACAGAGGTTTCTTGGTAAACCAAAAAACATATTCAAGAAAGATGCATCTTGGTGAAGAGTAAATTTGCAAATGTCTTGCACTGCGAAATAATTTCTCAGGGTGTTCAAAATTAAACAAAAGAAACTTATTTTCAATGAAAAAAGTTTCAAAAAGTGGAATATTTAATCTGTATTATGCTAAAAAGATCACCACAATTGACCCACAACCAAAACAGTTATTGACCATTCAATTTGGGTGATCATAGTATCGAGATCGTACACTTTTTCGCTTAATAGGAGAACATTTTATTATCATGCAAGATAACGCCAAACATAATGTAGTATGTGTAGTACAGGAATACTTTAACGACGAAAATGTAGAGCGGATGGAATGGCCAGCTCATAACTCGGACCTTAACTCAATTGAGTATTGTTGGGATAGACTAAGCAGAAGGATTCGAGCTTCGGTACTCGCGCCCATAATGTGTTCAAAATAAAACCAAGAATAGTTATTTTTTCTTCCCCTGGTATAAAAGACCCTACAGAAACGATTTTCTGTTCAATGAAAAAAATTTCAAAAAGTAGAATATTTAATCTCAATTTTGCAAGATCATTAAAATTGGCTTACAACCAAAGAAGTTATTGATCATTCAATTTGGTTGTTATTTTAAGGTGCCTTTGACATATTTATAATAAGAAATTTAAAATACCAATTTGAGAAAAAAATCAATACTTAAATTTCTCAATAACGTATTTGTTATTATTTTAGATAATTGATTTCCTACTAATCATTATTTGTACCCAAAATTACACATAGTATGGATAATAGTATTTAGTTTTGTTTGTGATTTGAATAGATAATTTTATATACATTCCTGTATAAACATAAAATTCAACGTATTATTATTATTATTATTATTACAAAATATGCGTTTAAAAAAACCAACATAAATCCTATTTTTCCAGTTGTAAAACTTCTGCATAAAGGTCAACAATTCTCTTGAACTCTGAGGTCATTACACGTGCGTCTGTTTGGTTTCTTCTACAGTCAGAATATAAAGAATGTTGTTAAAATTACATGAGTGTTTCTCGTTAGTTGCATTTTTGTGTCTTGTAAATATATCTTTTGGTTGTCGTTCAATATTATGACTCTAAAGTTTAGTTTTCTTTATTTTTTTAAATTTTCATCAATATCAAACAAATACCGGGTGTCAACGAATCTATTAGACAGGCCATACATTTTAAAGTATTTGATGTATCAAAACGAAATTTGGTATACGTAAATGGTACATACGGAGGAGAGTTTTCGCATATTTTTCACTTTCATGTCACTTCCGTTTTCAGTTTCGATTTTTTAAATGGAACACGCTGAATATTTTTACATTTTTGGATTCCTAAGACAATTCTGAGTCAAAATGTGACATTTTAAAAACTTTTTACGCCTACTTGATTTTTTTATAGCCATTTTTAGGTGGCCATTTTTACGCCTACTTGATTTTTTTATAGCCATTTTTTAGGTGGCCATGACCGGACGCAAATTAATCTAAGGATCTGAAATGATGACAAAATAATACTATCGCTAAGTTTTAGTAATTAGTCTGATAGCTAGGAACAAGAGAAGTTGATAAAATCAAATTTTTGTGTCTAACTATTTTTTTTTTCAAATGGCGACCCTTTTAAGAAAAGCACTTTTTGAAAAGAGGATTTTTTTTGCGAATCTAATTTTACTAACTTTTTTGCGATTGGATTAAAAATAAGCTCAAAAATTAAATATTACTAAGAAAAATACTCGATAATCAATTATTTACTTTATTTCAGAGTAGACATAAGATTTCCTTATTTTTGTTGATTTTCAGTACTATTTTTGTTTTCAAAAGTCAAAATAATGTATACTCAAAGTGAAAAAGTGTATATAGAAAACCAACGCATACGAACAGGTACTTAAATGCAAATTCCCATCACCATCCAGCACAAAAGCAATCAGTCATTAATTCGTTGGTTTACAGAGCTCTCGCGATTTGTGACCAAAATTCTTTGCAATCGGAAACAGAGAAACTGACTCAAGCTTTAAGGGGGACTGGATATTGCACTGATAATATTAGACGATCAATTAGAAAATATAATAATTCTACTCCACGAAATGATACTAATAAGGAATTACCGATAGGAAATGTAGTTCTTCCGTTTATACACGGAACCACAGACAAGATTGCAAGGTTACTTCGCCGGTCCAACATACGTACAATCTTCAACACACACACACAAGAAAATTGGAAAATGTTTGAGATCGCCAAAGAACATTATTCCTTTTCAAACGGAAGGAGTATATACAATTTCTTGTTCCTGTGGTGATATTTATATTGGAGAAACTGGACGATCCATATCGATTAGGCTTAAGGAACATGAACGATGTATCAGAAAGAAACAAATTGTACAATCTGCTGTATCTGAACACCAACATTCGACTGGGCATGTCATAAATGTAAAAGAAACCAAAGTTCTTGCATCGGTTTCGGGACTCTATAAACGCAAAATTAGAGAATCTCTTGAAATTTATAAGCATCCTAACAATTTTAATATAGATACACGGTCTAATCCCAAGAACCATGATTTCTTAAGTCGTTTTACGCCCAATTTACTTCCAGCAAGATGGAGCACCGCCTCACAATACCAGAGAAGTTCTTAATTATTTAATTGAACATTTTAATAATAAAGTTATTCCAACCAATGGCCCAATACGGTGGTCCGTCCGTTCACCGGATCTAACTGTTCTCAATTTCTTTATTTGGGGATATCTTAAAGAAACAGTCTATGTAACAGCACCAGCCACTCCTGAAATCTTAGAAGAAAGGATTGTACGTGTATTTAGAAGTATTACGCTTCAAATGCTGCACATCTGCACAACGCGTTGAGAGAAGCAATTGAACGAGCGGAAATGTGTCGTGAACAAGGAGGAATGCACTTTGAACAACTACAGTGAACTCGAATATGGTGCTTTTACATTTTACTATGAATACTCTGAACTGCATTTGTTAGCCAAAGATACAGAACAGAGGTAGGCTGGGCAGACTTTACGTGACATGACGCATAGATAGATCCGACGTAAGTAATCTTGATCAACCGTCACACGTGGATATCCATGGCACCCTTGATAAAAGTAAATAATTGATTATCGAGTATTTTTCTTAGTAATATTTAATTTTTGAGCTTATTTTTAATCCAAATCCAAAATTCGGATGTTAGTATAATAATTTAGTCAGAAATGTACAGGGTGTCCAAATTTGGTTGCACAAGCAGGGTATCTCGCTTATTTTTAAAGATAGAACCGTTTTCACGAACCTGAGCTAATTTTTTGTGAAACTCATGAAGCCGTAAACAAAATTTTCATAGCCTTCTTCGTTTATCAGGTTCAGGACGAAATAGAAAATTTTGCATTTTGGGACCCCCCTCGTATCTCGGTTATCCTTTAACTTAACGCAAAGGGAAAAATTGCTGCTTATGTAGTTTTTTACGCTGGATCCAGTGGCGTAGTCATATTTTTCATTTGAGTTGTTATTTTTTAGATATGACCCAAAGTTGTGTTTTTTTAAATGGGACACCCTGTATATTTGTCCAGAAATTGCTTAAAAGCTTCTCAAAAATATTAATAGTATGGGTCTATTTTAATAAACAACAAAAATCCTAATTTTTATAATTATCATCCCAAATTTTGCAGTAGGCCATGCAAAACGATGCCGTTTTCTTTTGTTTTCTTGGAAGCAAATGACATTTCCCAATTTGTACGCGTATATAAAATATAGCGCTAGTTTTTTGTATTTATTTATTGTGTAAAAATATATTTGTATTATTATGGAAGAAAACCAAACATTCGAACATTATGAAAAGTACGATATGTTAGCTTGTTTTATATTAAGTAATGAAAATGTTGAAGCGGCTTCTGAGATGTATTTTAACAGGCAAATAGTTAATTTTTAGGTATGTTGAAATACTATTGCTTAATTTTTATTTAGATATCCAGAAAGGAGGCAACCTAATATATCCACTTTTTATCGGATAAAAAAGAATTTACTTAATCACGGATCATTTATCAAACCTCGTACGAAAACATATAATAAAGAAAATCGGGAGGCTGAGGAAATTACGGTTTTGGCCAATGCAGAATCTTACCCTACAAACTCTTGTAGGGCCAGTGAAAAGAGCATAGGGATTCCAAAAAATAGAGTTCAAGAAATTCTAAAAAAGCACAAATACCACCCATACAAATTTAGGCTCGTGCAGCACTTACAGCCAGCGGATGCAGAGCGTCGGGTAGTCTTCTGCAATTGGTTTCGAGAAAGATGCGATATGGTTAGAGATTTTGAAAGGAAGGTTATATGGTCAGACGAAGCACATTTCAGTAATTCTGGTATACTCAATAGGCACAATAGTAGATTCTGGTCCCAGGAAAATCAACACCAAATATTTCCCAGAAGACAGCAGGGCAGGTTTGGTCTAAATGTGTCCTGCTTCATATTAGGAACACATATAAAATTTTATATATTTGAGGGAAATCTAACAGCCAATCGCTATATAGAAATTTTAGAGGCAGCTATACCTGAATTACTTAACGATGCTCCTCTAGCGCAAATTAACGAAAATTATTTTCAACAGGACGGTGCTCCTGCACACAATTCTGGAATGACGAGATTATTTCTGGACAATAATTTTACCAATCAACGGATCGGAACAAATGGACCTATAAGATGGACCCCTAGGTCCCCAGATTTGTCGATTTTAGATTTCTTTCTATGGGGATATCTGGAAAATAGAATTTACAAAGACCACTATGATAATGTCCAAGATTTAGGAAATGGAATAAGAGAAAATTTTCGCTATTTACAAAATCATCCCGTTATTTTGTTTAATTTCCTAAAACGAATACGAAAATTGTGCGAAGCATGTATAGAACAAAATGGAAATCAGTTTGAACAGTTCTTTTGATTTCCTTGGTTACTGTAGTTCTTATACGACAGTTGATTTTTGCTGAAAGGCTTGTTACATAATAATTTATTACTGTTTTGTTCTTGTGTTACATAAATCTAGATAGGTGGTATTTTTTTGGTGAGAAATTATCAATACATATTTTGATAAATATTTAATTACATATTTATTTTGATTTATTGTTAGGATGTAGATATTGTTAACGACTTTAAATAAAAGGCAGCATTGTTTTGCATGGCCTACTGCAAAATTTGGGATGATAATTATAAAAATTAGGATTTTTGTTGTTGTTTAATAAAATAAACCCATACTATTATATATTTTTGAGAAGCTTTTAAAAGGACAAATCAATTTCTGGACAAATATACAGGGTGTCCCATTTAAAAAAAAACACAACTTTGGGTCATATCTAAAAAATAACAACTCAAATGAAAAATATGACTATGCCACTGGATCCACCGTAAAAAACTGCATAAGCCGCAATTTTTCCCTTTGCGTTAAGTTAAAGGATAACCGAGATACGAGGGAGGTCCCAAAATGCAAAATTTTCTATTTCGCCCTGTATCTCATAAACGAAGAAGGCTATGAAAATTTTGTTTACGGCTTCATGAGTTTCACAAAAAATTAGCTCAGGTTCGTGAAAACCGCAAGGTTCTATCTTTAAAAATAAGCGAGATACCCTGTTTTTGCAACCAAATCCGGACACCCTGTACAGAACGAGCTCTTTTCTTTTATTTTTGATTCATTTGAAATTACTAAGATTGGGGAATTGACATATTTTTAATTTTAGTTATATATCTCGGTAAATGAAAGTACGTTACTTAAAACAAGAGGACAATTAAATCTAGAATGCTATGGAATTTGGTGTGTATTTTGTGCCTGTCAAATGAATATAAACTACTCTATCAGATCAAACCAATCAATAATGCTCCAAATAAGAAAAAGCAGAAATATACTTTAAGTTATTTAAAATGAAATAATTTGAAAAATATGGTTTATGTGCATATTGCAAAGAAGTGGGCCATATTAAAATGTACCATCGTTATCTGAAATATCTTACTGATCTAATTGAAAACTGTCACATTCAAATCATGGAAGACAAATTTGTGTTGCTGATGATTTCGCCGAAGTTTTCCAGGATGTTGTCTAAGCGGAAAGTAAACCACTTGGTGGGAAAATATTATATCTACTTCATAAAACACCGACACCTATTAACGGCCAGTTCTTCAACCATTGCAAGTCTTAATTATTCACCATTACATAGAGAAGAAGTCGAGGAGTTCATTGATTATTTCAATTCGCTTGTACAAAGTATTATTTCTTAAGTACCTACTTAAATAAAATTCAAGTCTACCTACATAAGTGAGTCATTTTCAAATAGTTTTAATATTCCCGTCCCTGAGCTTGATTTTATATAATTTGAGTCTAAAATAAGATTTTTTTTAGCTAAATTGTAAATACCATCGGTTATTTAGTTAATTACGACATGTATTGGTCATAAAACTACCCAACAAATTTTGGACATATAAAACAGGCGTTTCTTATGACCGTCCCACGTCCCTCAGAAGAAAACTACGTTTTGTAGGCTAACAGTAACTTATATTTTTATAATAACAAATAATTATCTGGGGTAAATATTGCGTAACATATTACTTATACTCTCTCAAGAGTCCTATAGTTAAAAAACATTTTTTTAAAATATTAAACAGCAAAATTAAATTGTGCCTCAAGATATGTTTCATTACTGTCTACCCCAGTTTTAACGTTCTATTTATCCATGAGGTGGGGCATAAGTCAGTTTACTGAACGTGTTGTTAGAGAGTGTTTCTATTGTGTTATGTGGTAAGTTCGACCTATTTTTAGACAATTAGCTAATAATTTGACGATTCTGTCATTATAGTGCTCACTACCGTCTATATGGTAGAATTTTAAAAAACTATACTATAGAATTAAAGTAAAGCCGTTATCTGATAACATAACCTAAAACATTTTAAACAAGTGAATAGGAGGTTTTGAACTTGCAGTGTTGCCATTTAATTTAATTTTTGTGTAACTTATTCTCATTACCGTCTCATAACCGTCTACTTTTAATAGGGTAGATGGTAATGAGACCTGGTGGACGGTTATGATACATATGGAGACGGACTTGAGAATTAACAGAGGGTATTGAGGTAATATATGGGTACTGTTTTATTTTCAGTTTCAAAAATGACCGAAGATAAAAATATATATACAAACTGGAAATTAAACGTACTTTCGAAATTACAAAAAATAAAAGAAGAATCGCATGCTAATCGGATAAAAACGAAAGAAGCTACAAAAGTAGAAAAAAAACAACGTAAAAGACAATGTTTTCAACAAAAAAAGGAGGAATTAGGTCAACAAGGTTGTTCTAGAAACGTGATAAAAATTAAACTAAAATCGAACAGTGAAAGTAAGACAACTCCAGAAGTAGAATAGTAAACGCTCACAAAGAAGCTGTAGATAATGAATTAATTAGTAATACGGCTAAGACACAAGATGCAAATCCAAAATCTCCGACAAAAGTTAAAAGCGGGAAATAAACTAAAAAGACACAAGCTATGATTGATTTGCAGAAAAAAAAAGAAAATACAGAGAACGGGTGGCTGCTGATCCCGAAAGAACGGAAAAGGCTAAATTATATGAACGGGAAAGAAATAGAAAAAGGAAGGAGAAGGGGCTGCTTAAGACTATTAACGAGTTGGGGAAACGATTACAAAAATTACAAAGAAAGAAATGGCGGGAGGCGCCAAAAAATATTACAAAAAGAAAAAGTCAGAAAAGGAAGTTGAAAATTTTATTTATGACAATACTCCTCCATCATCTCTTTTAATAGCTACTTTAAAAGCTACTCCTTTTCCAAATAAAGAAGTTGAGAATTTATTAAAGAGTGGCGATACAAAATTAGTAAAAAGAATACTTTTATTTGGAGCCGCTTTGACTAAGCAATTGCAAGAAAATGCAAAGATTTTTAGAAATGAAAAAGAAAAGCAAGTTTTTTCAAAGTGCGTCTCAGGCAAAGACTGGACAGTTGGGTATAAGCAGTCCACATTCCCAAAGGAAAAAAGGAAAAGTGGGTAGAAATACAAAGAATGGGGTGTACAAAGTCAAGCAATTGGTTATTCAATTTTTTGAAGATAATTTGGCTCCTGGAAAAAGAGATTGCGTAACAAGAAATAAGATAAAAAGCAGAAGCGATTTTTAGTGAGAAATTTAAAAGAACTTCATACAAAATTTATTAAAAAGTCCCCTATCAAACCCTTTTGGGTTGTTCCTCAAAATATATCTCGAAGAGAAACCTGTTTATGTACTAAACACGTAAATTTTCAGTTTATGATTGAAAAATTATACTATTTAAAGATTCTCAAAGTAAGAGCAGTTACTGAGATACTGAAAACCGTCTGCTGTGCAATCAGTAAAAAAGCTCGCATGTATGGTACATGCAATAAATGGGTTAGAAAAATTCCTGATATTTTAGTAAATAATTTTGAAGACTGTAACACATTTCATTATAAATGGCAAACACGAACAGAGGAGTGAATTGGAAAGAATAAGCAGAATATTAAAGTTAAAGTCACTGCTAAAATTAAAATCTCCTCAACTGAAAAATATATAATTGAGGAAGTTAATAATGCACTACCAAACTTTTGTAGACACACTTATAATATTATCCACCAACTGTTTTAAAGAAGTTAAATCCGAAATCAAGCCAAATGAAGTTGCAATACTAATTGATTTTAGCGAAAATTATATATCCAAATATAGCCAAGAAGTGCAAGGTGCGCATTTTGGTGCTTCCAAGACGCAAATCACACTACAAACTGGCGTTTTGTACGTAACTGTGAATGGTAATGAGAAGAATACCGTAAGCTTCTGTACAATTTCAGCATCAATGCGACATGATTCCTTGGCAATTTGGGCCCATTTGTCACCCATATTGAACGTAATAAAAAAAGAATTAACTTTAGTTGAAACTTTGCACTTCTACAGTGATGGCCCTACAACGCAATATCGCAATAAAGCAAATTTTTATCTCTTCACTTATTTTTGTGAATCGTTTGGCTTTGCTAATGCCACATGGAACTTTTCTGAAGCAGGCCACGGCAAAGGCGCAGCAGATGGCATTGGAGGTATAATAAAAAGAACAGCCGATGCAAAAGTTGCTGGGGGTGGAGATGTTGCAGACGTAGCTTCGTTTATTACAGCTGTCTCAGATTTAAAAGTAAAAATTTTTGAAATTCATGATTACGAGATATCAGCCATTGATCGGGTTTTACCTCGTAATTTGAAACCAATCCCAGGATCCCTAAAGTTACATCAACTTGTTTGGACACATTCCAAGGCACAATTGGTTGGACTTCGAGAATTGTTCTGCAACCAATGCAAAATTTCTGTTAACTGTAACTATCATGGAGTTTTGCCATATAAATGGACATTTTCACCACATCGTATCCTTTTAAAGCTATCAAACACATTTAACTTTTGTAATCATATGTTTAAGTATATTGTTGTTTTTCTTAACAAAATATAAGATCCAGAAGAGTTCGAAATAGTGAAAAATGGACAAAATGAGCTTCGTAAAGACGATATACCAAAAAATAAGTTATAATAATGTGCTTCATGTCATGACGTTTTAGAAAGTGACACAGAAGAAGAGGCTTTAAAGAACTTAGGGTGTGATGAATGCCCACGTTGGTTTCATCTAAAGTGCACCAAATTTGAGAACAAAAAGATTGAAATTGCAGCAACCAGCAGTTTTGTTTGCTCTAAATGCATATAATTTTGTTTGTTATAACAGTTATATATTAGATAAACTTTTTGTTGACATAACTGGTTTTCTACATTTATTATTGAAAATATTAATAACATATGAAATATGAAAATATTTTGTGTTAAAATTTTTTACGTTCTTCCTTTACCTTACTTTTTCTATTGCTAAAGATTTTGTTACCAAAATAATGTATGTTTTAGGTTGCTAGTCATTTTGATCTCAAAAATATTTATGTACGTAGTGTATTACTTTTTATGGTTTAAAAATAAATGAAGCATGTTTCTTTTCTCATATTGTCTACTTTATATCAAGTCCGTCTACACATTTCATTACCGTCGTCGTCAATAAAATATTAAAAATTAATAGGTAGAAATATAAAAACTTGTGGCAAAATATTCTGTGGGTAAAAATGAAACCCATGAAACCAATAACAAACAAAAAATGTAGGACTAAAACGTATTTAGTTTTCTGCAACAAAAAATAACAATGATTTTATAGTTGTCATTCTTTTGCTTCAAAATTTCGTGAAAATACTTCTAAAAAAATCTCATTTTAATGGTTAAACTGATAAATAATAGTTATGTACGAAGTTCTTCGAAAACTCAATAAATATTATATGCATTAAAGCAAACAAAAAACAGAGTTATATCCTATTTTGAGTATGAAGACGGTAATGATAAAGCTTAAATTACTTACTCATTAAAACCCAGTTTTTCAGGAAACCAGTGTTTGATTTGTATGGCAATGATGATTTTTCGAATACGTAATGTTATAGATGGGATATTCTTAGGTCACAAAACTTAATTTTTCAGATGGCGTTTGTAGAATATTAAAACTATTTGAAAATAATCCAAGTATATCTTTTTGTTATTTTGAAAATCTGCCTAAAATAAATAAATAGGAGATAAATGTACTAATTTATTATAAGATATGATATATTCTGACAATTATTATTACTAAAAAAAGTCGTGCCGCAAGGCGTTGACATTTCATTATATATCAAAAAATGTCCACTTATTAATTTCAGTCAGGTCGACGAAAATTTCCGGAAATATTGTTGGTTGCTATGATAACGAGTTATATAACAATATATGATTGGTTACAAAATGCCGGTATGAAATTTTTGACCGTTAAATTTGATTATTATTATTTTAACATTATAATGTCGGTCAGTGTATAAAAATACCATTATTAATGAGCACGTTTATAATAAGATATGTAAAAAAGAAAATACTTTAAAATATAAACCAAACAAACTTACTTGATAAAAAAATTAAAATTAATTTTTTTTTACTCAACATAAGACAAAGTTTTTAAACTTAAACCAGCGTTGTCCACACATCATGGTTGCTATAATAGTTATGAATTACGTATTGTTATTATTTTATCTAATTAATATCATAATAATTATTATTTTTATTCAGTAATATGCAAAAATATAAACAGAATGAATAATTTAAATACTCAAAACATAAATTTCGACCGATTATTTGTCTATTTTTAATTAACAATTTTCTAAACATGCCTATACAAACATAATATTCAACTTATCAATTATTAATATTATAAAAAGTGTTTAAAAAGCCATCATAAATCCAATTTTTCGTGTTTTATTTTTACGGTATTGAAAACCTCTGTACAAAGGTCAACAATTCTCTTGAACTCTGAGGTCATTACACGTGGCTTATATTTGTTTTAGGGAATGTGAAACCAGATTTTTGCGTTAGTCTCGATTCTTCTACAGTCAAAATATTAAAAATGTATTCAAAATGCGACGATTGTTGAAATTACATGAGTGTTTCTCATTGGTTGCATTTTTTCTACAATAGAGAAATATTTGTGACAGATCACAAGCCGTGTCTTGTAAATACAACATTTTAGTTTCGTTTTCTTTCTTTAGATTTGTATCACTATCAAATATCAAACAAACAAGTATGTATTTATATAAAAAAAACGCGCTGTAGATGAAAAAAAGGAAAAATATGTACGTTATATAATAAAGCACGTTATAGGCAAATAACATATAAAAAAGTAAACAAATTCTACACCCATAAACGAACTTGTTCAGAATAAGACAACAAATCGAGCGTGATCCAGACACTTTCACGTCATCGTGTCGCGGTCGCACACTTTTTCGAGCCACCAAATCTGCACGAATTACCGGTTCCACACGATTTATCGGATCATCTGACTTGCCATTTTGGGGTTAGAACGGGGGCAAGACTGCGTCGCGACGCCTAATAGGGGAGTGCCAAGGGAGGGGTGAGCGGTGTGTATGCGGCGCGTTGCATAGGCAGTGGCGGAACGCGAACCGGGCATTAACGTAAAATTGAACTGGATATACCGGGTGTCAACGAATCTATTAGACAGGCCATAACTTTTAAAGTATTTGATGTATCAAAACGAAATTTGGTATAGGTCAATGGTAAATAAAGAGGAGAGTTTTCGCATTTTTCACTTTCCGGTTTTATAGTTTCAATTTTTTAAATGGAACATTCTAAATATTTTGTTACATTTTTTGGATCCCTGAGACAATTCTGAATCACAATATGACATTTTAAAAACTTTTTACGCCTACTTGATTTCAAGAACTCATGGTTCTTGGGATTAGACCGTGTCAAATTGGAATTACTATCCGACGTTTCGCTTTCGATTGCACGAGGCATCTTCAGAGATCTTTACTCCACGAGATTTGAACACTGAATGAGCTCGAAGAGATTCAGGCGGGCTTTTATACCCGACTTGTGCTCACCGAACCGTGACCCTGCGTTAAGATCGGTTTCCACGTGTGATGTAGACCGTAACCCGTGTCTCTATTGAAATTTTTTGTATGTTTAAATATTTCAATAGATTTTCTAACTTTTTGTTTATAAAAACCTGGAACCCTTGCTAGAACCTTGGTTTCTTTTACATTTATGAAACGGCCAGTGTTATGCTGGTGTTCAGCTACAGCAGATTGAACAATTTGTTTCTTTTTAATACATCGTTCATGTTCCTTAAGTCTAGTTGATATTGAGCGTCCTGTTTCTCCCACATACACTTCTCCACAGGAGCAAGGAATTTGATATACTCCTTCTGTTTGGAAAGGTACAAGATCTTTCGGGAATCGCAAGCATTGTCCAAGGGAATTGTTCCATTAGATTCAATTTCCATCGTGAATTTGATATTATGATGTTGCTGATTAAGGTGGTCCAGAAATATGAGGAGATTATCCTGTCCATGAGGCCAAACAACAAAAGTATCATCTACATATCTAAACCAGTGCTTCGGTTTTAGTGGAGCGGTTGTTAGAGCAATATCCTCAAAGGCTTCCATAAAGATATTCGCTACCACAGGTGATAGATGAGATTCCATACCTGCCCCTGAAGTTTGCTCATAAAAAGTTCCTTGAAAAATGAAATAAGTAGATGTAAGACATGCTTCCACTAGGTCTATTAAGTTCTTATCAAGATTATTGTTATCCAGTATGTCTGATATAATGGAAATTGAGTCGTTGACAGGAACATTTGTGTAAAGTGATTCTACATCGAAACTGACCAAAATATCTTCGGTATCCAACTGGCTTGTCTTGAGTTTTTCCCCGAAATGTGCAGAGTTTTTAATAAAAGAATTTGTTTTTCCAGTAAATGGATTAAGAAAAATTGAAAGATATTTACCTAGTTTGTATGTGGGCGAGTCTATCGTACTGACGATCGGTCGAAGTGGTACGTTGTCCTTGTGTACTTCGGAAGACCGTAGAACCTGGGAATCTTGGAGCTGCTTGGTTTTAGTGATTTTTTCTCCGCTGGTGGTAGACTGGATGTGTTGATCAAATTGGTAATGCGTCTTTCTATTCTACTTGTGGGGTCTGCCTGCATAACCTTATAGGTATTGTTGTTCAAAAGTTGAGTAACCTTTTCCATATATTCTGTTCTGTCCATGACGACTGTGGCGTTGCCTTTATCTGCTGGAAGTACCAGAATATTTGCGTCTTCATTGCTGTTTTTTCGGCTGCGGAGAGGTTCGACTTCGGTGGTTTTGAGTTTTTAATGATCTTCGGTGTCTCATATCTGACTGCATTGGCTTGTTCCACTGGTAATCTTCTGATTGCTGCTTCAACAGAATATACTATGTCTTCTACGGGAATGGTACTCTGTGCTATTGCGAAGTTTTGGCCCTTGGAAAGGATGGAAAGTTCTGGTTCGGATAACGGCTTCGATGACAGGTTGATAACTGGTGTTCTGCGGAAGTTTCACTGGATTTTTTCTGTTCAGGAGGGCTTCAAACTTCTTTTGTTGCTTAAGTGTAACTACTTGTTGGATTTTTTTTTCTGCCTGTGCGTTGGTAATGTTGTCCAAAGTTGTAAATGTAGTTCTTTCTAGTCTAGAAGCTAATTTCAGATGAATTTCTAATAGTTTTCGGGCATTTGTATCTAAATATATCCTCATATTTCTGGACCACCTTAATCAGCAACATCATAATATCAAATTCACGATTGAAATTGAATCTAATGGAACAATTCCCTTTCTAGATGTATGTGTTCAAAGGAAGGAAAATGGTACATTAGGACATTCTGTGTATAGAAAACCGACGCATACAAATAGATACTGAAACGCAAATTCTCATCACCATCCAGCACAAAAGAAGTCGGTTATTCACTCACTAGTATTCAGAGTTATTTCGATTTCTGATCAAGATTCTTTAACATCGAAAACATCGAAACTGACCGAAGCTCTCAGAGGGAATGGCTATTGCACTGAAGATATTACGAGTTCAATTAAAAAATATAGTAAACCAACTCCGCCAAAGGAGAATGATAAAGAGCCACCATTAGGTAGTGTTGTTCTTCCCTACATACATGGCACTACAGACAAAATAGGACGATTACTTCGGCGGTCCAACATACGTACAATCTTCATACACAAAAGATTGGACAATGCTTGCGATCCCCGAAAGATCTTGTACCTTTCCAAACAGAAGGAGTATATAAAATTCCTTGCTCCTGTGGAGAAGTGTATGTGGGAGAAACAGGACGCTCAATATCCACTAGACTTAAGGAACATGAACGAACAAAAAATTTCAATAGAGATATGGGTTACGGTCTACATCACACGTGGAAACCGATCTTAACACAGGGTCACGGTTCGACGAGCACAAGTCGGGTATAAAAGCCCGCCTGAATCTCTTCGAGCTCATTCAGTGTTCAGGTCTCGTGGAGTAAAGATCCCTGAAGATGCCTCGTGCAATCGAAGGGGAAACGTCGGATAGTAACTCCAATTTGACAGGGTCTAATCCCAACAACCATGATTTCTTAATTGACCAACGCCGTGAAAGCTTCTGTTCTATGTTAGCCTACTTGATTTTTTTATAGCTATTTTTAAAATTACATCAAGGTGGCCATGATCGGACGCAAATTAATCTAAGGACCTGAAATGATGACGTAATAATACAATCGCTAAGTTTTAGTGATTAGTCTGAGAGCTAGGAACAAGAGACGTTGATAAAATCAAATTCTTGTGTCTAACTATTTTTTTCAAATGGCGACCCTTTTTAGACAAGCACTTTTTAATTTTTTTTTGCAAATCTAACGGTACTTCTTTGCGATTGGATTAAAAATAAGCTCAAAAATAAAATATTACTAAGAAAAATACTTGATAATCAATTATTTACTTTTATCAAGTGTGCAATGGATAGCCATGCTGGATATTAAGTAGGATTTTTAATTGTGATAGTTGGTTGATCAAGATTACTTACGTTGAATCTATCTATGCGTCAAGTCACGTAAAGTCTGCCCAGCCTATCTCTGTTGATGAAAAGAATGCACGCCTATGCGCCTAACGCTCGGAACAGCATTTTTTAAACAGTTTTCTGCTGCCCCTCTTCAGATATCGTCAACAAATTAGGCGTGCAAATCTGTATCTTTGGCTAACAAATAGTGCAGAGTATTAAACAAAAATATAACTTCAGCTAACTTCAATAACTTTGTAAAATGTAAAAGCACAATACTCGAGTTCACTGTAGTTGTTCAAAGTGCATTCCTCCTTATTCACGACACATTTCCGCTCGATCAATTGCTTCTTTCAACAAGTTGTGCAACATTTGAGGCGTAATACTTCTAAATACACTCTCTCTTTCTTTAACATGTCCCCAAATGAAGAAATCGAGAATAGTGAGATCCGGTGAACGGGCGGGCCACCGTATTGGTCCATTGGTTGCAATAACCTTATTATTAAAATGTTCAATTAAATAATTAAGAACTTCTCTGGTTTTGTGAGGTGGTGCTCCATCTTACTGGAAGTAAATTCGGCATAAAACTTCTAAAGGTAGATCATTAAGATGTTTTTCAATTTCATTTCGGAGAAAGCCTAATTACCTAACCCCTGTTAATTGGCCTTGAAATAAAATTGGCCCAATTATTCTATTACCAACGACATCAGCCCAGCCATTGACACCAAACTTTTCTTGAATATTTCCTACTCTCATTTCATGTTGATTTTGTTGGGCTCAGTAACGAGTGTTTTGCTTGTTAAACATACCATTATTAGTAAACATGGATTGATAAAATTTGGGCCAATTCTACAATTTTGGAGCAGCCAATCACAAAACAATACCCGTCTATCGCAATCGTCAGGATACAAATGTTGGTGTAACTGGTACTTAAAAGCTCGATATCCGTGTTTCTTTAGTATTTTTCTAGCTGATTCACGACTTAAACCCAGTTCGTAATTAATTTTTCTTAAAGAAACAGTTTCATCAACTTCAACCATAGCAAAAACGTTAATCTTCATTTCTTCATTTATAATAAATCTGTCTTCCGCCACTTGATTTCTTTCTTGATGCCTGAAACGATTCTCGAGATATGCAAAATACTGATGGACTGGATGTTGCCGGGTGCAAAGTTTACAGAATTATTATATATTTATATATATATATATATATATATATATATATATATATATATATATATATATATATATATATATATATATATATATTGTTAGACGTTTCGACCATTTACGGCTGGTCTTCATCTGTTTTTTTTCTGTGTGTAACAATAGAGAATAGAGCTAAAATATTTTCCCTAAAATGGCAATATTATTTTGTTATTTGGGATTATTTTTTATGAATAATTACAAATTTTTAGCACTTTGCTTTAAGTGAACCAACCATAAAGGATTTTTCAGGTTTCATATCCTATTTTGGTTTTTATTAGTTATACACAAACACTCAAAGACAGCACACGTAAGTGTTTGTGTATAACTAATAAAAACCAAAATAGGATATGAAATCTGAAAAATCCTTCTTATGGTAAATTCTCTAAAAGCAAAGTGTTAAAAATGTGTAATTATTCATATAAAATAATCCCAAATAATAAAATAATTTCGCCCGCCATATAACAGTTTTACGGAAAATATTTTTGCTCTATTCTCATATATATATATGTTTATATATATATATATATATATATATATATATATATATATATATATATATATATATATATATATATATATGTTTATATATATATATATATATATATATATATATATATATATATATATATATATATATATATATATATATATATATATATATATTTATATATACAGGGTTATGATAAATTAAGGACTAAATTCAGTATCTTGGAAATTAAAAAGGTAATAGAAAAACGCTGGAACCCGTCGATTTAGATTTATTTTTACGCATATTTAGAAATTATTTTAAACTATACAGGGTAACTCACAAAAGTTGTACAGTTGTCATCTTTGATTTTTTCAACACAACGCCTTATTTTTTTCTGCTGATTTGAATTCTCTATGAAATTCTAGACATTTTTGGTATAACATAACCTATACTGAAAATCAACAGTTATCCATTGGATATATGTATTATATATATATATATATATATATATATATATATATATATATATATATATATATATATATATATATATATATATATATATATATATATATATATATATATATATATATATCATAAACAACTTGCAGTTCAGTCTTTAGTTTTAATTTATTAAGGTTATTTTTGCAAAATTAAGTTCGTAAGCACTTTTTAGTTGTTTATTTTTTTGCACTAGTCACTACCAACATTTTATTTCCTGTATATTCCCAACTCACACATGGATCATAAAAATAAAAAAATATATATTACAAAAAACAGTATATAAATCAGTTTTCATCGATTAAAAACGTCCGAAACAATATCGAGTTAGAATATCGACGGCGCGACCTCTGAACAATTGAAGAGCTTTTCTGCAAAACTGAACAAGTCCATTGTTCTCCATTTCGAGAAAAGTAAATATTTGTATATAGATTGAAGTAAATATTCAAAGTTAAAAAACGACCGAGAAAGGTATTAACAAATATCTTAAAAGAACATTGTAAAAGTATAAACTAAAATATACAACTTTTTTTTAACAAAAATTATTTGGACGTTTTGATAAAATATGGTGGACTTGTTCAGTTTTGCACCGTTTGGTACATGGACTTGTTACCATCTGCAAAAATAAATGAGAATATACGTATGGTTAAAACAGGGTTTTTTAAAAAATTTCAAAAGTATGTCAAAAAGTTATACTCGGATGGCTGCCTCACCTTCCAAACAATTACATGATTCTTCATCTGTTTCCTTGGGTTCTTCTTCATTTTCTTTAGTTTGCTTACTAGCCCTGATGTTATCTTCTGTTTTGTTAAGTACGTCTTTATACCAATTCAAAAGATTGTTTTCGTCCCAGTTTTTCCCAAAGTGTGTATTAAGCAAAGTTCTAATGTTAGCCAGTTTTTTAGTGTTTATTTCTCGAACTAATGGCATTTCTGGCAAATTATAGTTTGCAAAATTTTTATCATTTTTCATTAAATTTTGTTTGTTGCTTCCAATGTCAGACTTAAAATTTAAGAAACTTTCTATTTCTGTAATTGTTTTTCCATTTTGGTCAGTTTTTATCAATATTATTCTCTTATACTCACTAATTTTATCTAGTTTTTTTATAAAACCTTTAAAGATCTTTTACCTTAAAAAGTTTCCAATCTCTGCCTATAATTTTAACTTCACCCACTTTCCTGTATATTTCATGGTATCGCTCCTTTTTTTCTATGATAATTACATACAGTGATGATTCTCGATAGGATGAAAGTATTTGTACAACTACTATGTGCCTATAATAACTTAAGGTAAATGATATATTTTCTTATGCTTGCTTAAATAATATTGTTTATATTATGTATCGAAACATTCCGTAGACAGACTAGTCTACATGTTGAGGTATGTAATTATACTAAATATTTGCTTCAATTAATTTCAAGTTTTTTATTTTTATTCAGTTGCGAAAAAGCCAAAAAAGATTTTTGTTTGTCAATCTGAAAGCAAAAATAATCTGAACGCATTTAAAAAAAACAAAACAAGTCCGAATAGATAGAAAATGGAAATTTTCTTCTATACTGTGCTGACATATCAAATCCCATACTGCAATAACCTCCACAATACGTTAGTGTACTTAACATTCCATTGGACTTGTATACTATTGTCGTGAATTCGGTTTTATTTAACATTATTTTAAATCAGATTGACTTTTGATGCAAATCATCATTTTAACCATTTAATTTCTAAAGGATTAGTGAAGTTTTGATCCAAAACTGTTAAGGATTTGTTTCTATTTAAGATTTTCCACTAAATTCCGTTGTTAACCCGGTTTATATGGTTTGGACCATATGTGGACTTGTTAAATTTTGCAGAAAAGCTCTTCAATCAAACTGCCGCATGCCACGACCGATCGATCGAATTATGAGAAGCGACCGAATTTCATATTCCATTTGCTATTACGTTCGGCGACTGCCACTCGTTAGCTGTGAAATCTTCGGGTACTTTCGTCAAGCTTTAAGCAATTAGGGCAATTTGGACTGCCCAGCCTAGCTTAGTATAGCGTATTTTATTATGCCTAAGGAAAGCAACGAGACCATTCAAACCACCGCGCGCGGCTCGCGTTTCTAACTTTTCCCAAAGTTCGCGTTTTATTACAACTATTAGGAGGGACGATCAAATGAATACTTTATTTTCTGAAATATTTTTGGGGGGTCATTGACCAAATGACCCTATGAAAAAACCACCATTGATCCTCACAGCAGTATTTTGTTGACTCATCGCTTACAAATTCTGTCCTCTGCATAGCTTGCTGCCATTACATTTCTTGGCAAAGTAAGACTTTATCAGGGGTAGTATCAGTCGTGTTTTCACAACTCGGAACTATGCATCAGTATTTACAATTTTATTGTCCTTACTTTGTTTAATTTCCATGACACTAATTCTACTTTAAAAATACCAAAAAAACAATTAAATATATATTTGATTCACCACAAAAAAACAGAGCTAAAATTTCCCGTATACTATGTCGAACTGAAAGAAAACCACCCAAATAACATAGCAACGTCACACAGTGCTTCGAGTAGTAGAGATTATTGGACAAAAATAATACCACTTACCTCTGGCGGTCATAATACAATTTCTGACAAAATTGTTATCTTTTTACTTAGGCGAAAACATTTTGCACATAATTTTCTAAGTTAATCACATACAGGGTGTCCAGAAAAACTTACAACTAAGATTTGTAACATTGACATAGAGGGTCAAAAAGAAAAATGTGCGTTTATAAGCCATTGTAACTTGTTTTTATTATAAAACACAAAATTAAAATTTAACAAACACTATTTAAACTACACTAACACTTAATTACTAAAATTTTTAAACATAAAATAAATAACAAACGTTAAACTCAGAGCTAATTATTAGTCCGAATCGCTTTCATTGCTTAATATTTCAGAAACATTGAATTCCAAATTTAAATCTTCTGAAACCACTAAATCATTTTTTTTAGATATTTATTAATTTCATTGTTATATTTGCTAGTTTTCTGTTTCATAACTTTTCGGTTTATTGATAGTAAGGGCTCTGATGTCAGCAATAATATGTTCATCAAATCTTTGTTACAATTAGTTCGTGATGATTTGCGGGTGTGAGATAATCGGTTTTTCCTAACTTCCTTGTGCCTTGCTTCTAAGGCGTCTTCTGACAGTTGTCCAATAGGTAAGTCGAAAGCACTTATTATCTCACACCCATGAATCAAGACTTTGTGGACAGTTGCAGGCATATAATACCAACTGTAAGAATTTATATACAAATTACGAGTTTCCTGTAACAAACTCCGAAACTTTTCTAATTCAACATGGTACCCGCTAGCCAATATCCTAAGTATCAACGAAAACTTAACAATAAGTTCCTTGTCGATACTTGTTATCTCCGAGCTGAGATCGGGATTAAAAAAAAACGCCTTGCGGTGTTTCCATCATTTGTGGAGCCATATCCCGATTTTGGCTTATCCACAATCAGTCCCATCTTCGATTTAAATTCTGACTGGATACGTTTTTTATTATTTTCTACTATTTTTTTATTTTCATTTCCTTCAACCCGCCATACTTTTATTGGGAGTCTATACGCAATATGCAAAAGGCACTCAAAAAAACGTATCCAGCAGTGAAGTGTGGATAAGCCAAAACGAAAGTTTTCCCTATTTGCAGACCGATTGACAACGTTTTCGTGGTTCATTTGCTTTGGGGTGGCTCAACACAAATGATGCACTTGGATGCTGAGTTGGTGCCGGAAAGAATATTAGTTACACTACCGTCCATCATAGTGAAAATTAATTCGAAAGTTATATTATAAGTTTGATTGTGCATATTTATTGTCGATACTTTCAGCAAATTGATATTTTTTATCATTTTTTGCTCTTCCAATCGCACTAACTCAGCATTTTCCTTAGCAAAAATAAACTTTATTGGTCGACAAAACAAGGTCGAGGAACTTGTCATATTTACCCATACATCCTCATTTGTGCAAGTATTAATCAATTTTAATGGCACTAGTGCAATTAGAAAGATATATTCATCCGTATGTTGGTCATTACTGAACTTCTGCTTATATGTGCTATGCCCACTACTGCCATCAAAGCCCCACTTACAAATTAATTTTAATTCTTTCCCACTCGGTACGCTTGAAACATTTAGAATACTTTCTGCGGTTTTATCTAGAAGATCTTGTAAATTTACTTCAGTACTTCATCAGTATTAATTTGAGACGGCAAAAGTGCTTTTTTTGCAATATTTAAAGCGTACAAACTTGGAAAGCAATCCTTGTGCAAAGCATTAACTACTGACCTTAAAGCTAAGTATTTTCTTTCGGATAAGTCTAGGTCCAAGCACAGGGCTAAAGCCTGATGTGGTGTCAAAACCTTATCTAAAGAATCTTGATTATTAGAGCTACCAGCCAAAATAGCAGCAAAGTTAAGCTCAGCTTGAGATCTGCTTTGTATTAAATCTAAGACGCGTCTTTTTTTTGTTTTTGTAGAAGCTTCCTCAAAAGGGATGGTGGGTCTTCCTCGAGATTGACTTGATCGTGGTTGCAACGCCAACGGTTGTAATGGTTGCACTTGAGGTCTTTTAAAAGCCACAAAATCTTTTGATGTGGCTACCGGTTTGCTTAGCCAACTTTTGTTGCGCTTTATAAATCTTTCTCGAGTTCTAGGGCTTTCCTGCCACAGTTTAGTCATTTTCATGCAAAAAATTCTACCCATCTTTGAAATTCGTGCCGAAAATTCTTCCGAACAATCTGTTAAATCAAGTATTTCACATATTTTGTTAAATGTGTTTTGCTGGCGATGACTATGTGAACTAGTTATCCAAACATCTACCAGATCAGCGTTTTTGATATAAATACACTCTGAAATAAAAAATCTGAAATTACCTGTGGTGGCAGGTAGGGGCAGAATATCGATACAAAATCTGAAACCTTATATTTTCTCCTACTTAACTAAAACAGTATCAGAAAGAGATATTTAGAGATATTTTGTAAACCTTTACCAAAGTTTTTAAATATAGTTGTGTTAACAATTAATCTGTTATTGCTAATTGAAATATCAGGTAAAATCGTACATTTGGACTCAACAATTAAATATATAGTTAAAATTTAATAAACCTACCTGGAGCTTGACAATCCATAGCGATTTTCTTTTTAGAGTGAACAGTTTCAACAATAACTCGTTAATGAAAACTCCGTTCTGAACGCAAGCAAATTATTGTTAAACTGACAGCTAGGCGTTGATCGAAATTCATTTGTCTCTACAGTGCTAATCAAGGATGACCTGATTTAAATAAACTTTGTAATGCGTGTTTTGGATACTTATACTTATATTGATGTTATAAAAATATAAATAATTATTACTTTGTTTTGTGATTATTGTCCATTGCTCAAAGCACTGTGCGTCACACCATTCCCAGGCGAGCGCGGTGTTAGATAATTTATTTAAATATGAAAACAAATTCGAAAACATCTGAAATTTTGGATATACTGAACGAGCCTATTATCCATGAGCTATGCCGTCTTACCAAACATGTAGATATTCCTATTTGAAAAGCTGACTGAAGGATGCTCTCTGTAATGATTTCATTGTCACCCTGTTAACGAACTTTGTTGGAAGAAATGAATATAAATAAAATAACACAAAACTTACGTGGGTGATGGTAATTGGCTTCCTGAAAACGGAAATTCGTTTGCATCAAAAAAGTCATCCTCTCCCTCTGAACTCGAATATGACATGTCAGGTACCACTAGGGCCGTTGCCGAAGCTACAACAAAGAAAAGGCCGAAAATGAGAATCAGGTACATGACATGACATTTCTAAGCTGCATCTACCTTTAGCAACTTTCAAAAATAGTTACAAAACGCACATACATGTTACATTTATTCACAAATAAAAATAACAATATATTTTTAAATTATTATTTTATTAAACAATTATTTATTGTTGGTTGTAACATTTACATTGAATGTACAGTTTGTGTTTAATATAAGTTGTACTGCTTGTTAATGGAAATCAAAAAGCTTCACCTTCAACTATCTTTTCGGTAAAAATTTTATTTGCAATTTGTTTTTTGTCCTCTAGTGACTCTTTCAAATAACCTTCTGCTCTGGTAGTGGATTTCCAATCGCCATTCCTCTTGAAACGCCCCTAACCCCGGTCTTATAGAAAACTCACAATTTTTCAGTTAGCTGTATTATCTCTTAAAATATTATTTTATTTCCTACGTTGTGTTCACTCAGAGTTCTTAGAAGTTGACATAATCTGCCGCAAAACATGTGCTTATTAATTACGTCAATAAAACACCAATAATCACATATACACCTTTTTATTTTTAAAATAAGTAAATATTAACAATTTCAAGACTAGTAAATATAACCTTGCTTGTTTTCTTTGTGTTTATATATATTTTTTTATATAATCATTTATAGCGTAGCCTTAATTAGTTTTTCTACTTAATATTGTCCTACTCGTTTAACCATGTTATATATATATATATATATATATATATATATATATATATATATATATATATATATATATATATATATACAGGGTGTCCGGGAAAATGTGGGAGATCTCTCGGACTCAGATAGAACATTAAAAAATAAGATGACAAGTTCCCATAAATTTTTTTCCTAGCGGCCCTCCCTAGGGAGATACGGCCCCCTAAAGAACCCCACTGGAAATCGGTTTTTCTAGAATAACTTTTAAACGACTCAATATAATTTAACGAAAATTTAATATGATAGACAGTAGTAAGGACCTCTCAAAATACTCCCTTAAAACATAATTAGCTTGTTTAGTTTACCAGGGACGGACTAGATTGTACATTTTAACGCTCAAATTTTTAACACCCTGTATGATAAGGAGTTAAAAAAAATAAATTTGGATACCTTGAACATTAAGCTAAAGAAAAGGTACTCTTGTTCATTGTCGATAAAATGAACCGTTTTCGAGAAAAAAAAATAATAAAAGTATTAATGTTTTATTATTGTTTATTTATCAGTATTAAAGAATGCACTTTTTTACAAACGTTACTATGGTACGAAATAAATAATCTCGCATTGACGTGTGCATTTGAAATCTTCTTGACACGTTGATCTTTTTGTACCTACTTCGATATTAATTTATTAAATTTTGAATACCTTACTACCTCACATTTAGTGAGTATGCAGATATGCATCTTATGTACGGACTTGCATCTTGCAATGCTTATGAAGCAAGAAGGTTGTATGGAGAAAGATATCCTAATCGCAATATTCCAAATGAGAAAACATTTCAGCGAATTGACCAACGTCTAAGAGAAACTCGTGGGCAATTCTCAATTAATAAGGTAACATTATTGACGTTCATTAATTATTTTTAGGAAGTTTTGGGAAAAGGAGTACTGATGCTGGTGTGAGGAGAACAGTACGTACGGTGCAATTGGAGGAAGATATTTTGGATACTGTAGCTGATACTCCCTCAATAAGCACTCGAATATTAGCCGCGCAGCTTCATGTGTCAAAAAGTACAGTTGCTGAAGTACTTAAAGAACAGTTGTTATACCCTTATCATCTGCAAAAAGTGCATCAACTACTTCCTGAAGATTTTCCTCGAAGAATCCAGTTCGCAAACTGGTTGTTAGATCAACAACGAACAAACCCAAACTTCATTAGCATTATTCTTTTTACCGATGAAGCAGGATTTACCAAAGATGGTATTGTAAATTTACATGTATGGGCTGATGAAAACCCTCATGCCACTGTCGTTCATCATCATCAACATCAGTTTCAATCCATTAATGTTTGGGCAGGAATAATCGGCAATTTTTTCATTGGACCATGCGTATTACCGGCACGATTGAATGGTGAACTTTATTTAGAGTTCCTTCAGAACGCTTTTCTAGATTCAATAGAGCATTTGCCACTTGAAACCCGCCAAAGGATGCATTTTATGCATGATGGAGCCCCACCCCATTTTAGCGTTGCTGTACGGGACCACCTAAATAACGTCTATGGAAACCGTTGGATAGGCAGAGGAGGTCCCATTGCCTGGCCTCCACGGTCTCCCGACCTAACGCCAATGGATTTCTACCTGTGGGGTCATCTCAAAACCTTGGTATATTCCTCTCCGGTTGCTACTAGGGAGGAACTTTTACAGAGAATCACGTTTCATTGCGATATGATAAGGAACAATGCTGGGTTGTTGTGGCGAGTACAGCAGTCCTCTATTCGTCGTGCCCGCGAGTGCATCACAAATCACGGAGCACATGTTGAACCCACTTATGAAGTTTTTAATTGACTTTTTTCTATTTAGCGTATTAGGTTGTTCAGGATCAAAACATATTTAATACTCCCAAAGTTGTATTCTTTTATTATTTTTTTTTCTCGAAAACGGTTCATTTTATCGACAATGAACAAGAGCACCTTTTCTTTAGCTTAATGTTCAAGGTATCCAAATTTATTTTTTTTAACTCCTTATCATACAGGGTGTTAAAAATTTGAGCGTTAAAATGTACAATCTAGTCCGTCCCTGGTAAACTAAACAAGCTAATTATGTTTTAAGGGAAGCATTTTGAGAGGTCCTTACTACTGTTTATCATATTAAATTTTCGTTAAATTATATTGAGTCGTTTAAAAGTTATTCTAGAAAAACCGATTTCCAGTGGGGTCCTTTAGGGGGCCGTATCTCCGTAGGGAGGGCCGCTAGGAAAAAAATTTATGGGAACTTGTCATCTTATTTTTTAATGTTCTATCTGAGTCCGAGAGATCTCCCACATTTTCCCGGACACCCTGTATATATATATATATATATATATATATATATATATATATATATATATATATAAAAATATAAGACAGTTGATACAAAAAATATAGGAGCTCTACAAGCTCGGCTGACCAGAATAAGTTCGGTATATTTTATGGTGCAAATTAACGAGAAAAAAAATATTTTTTTTTTCATGGAAAAGCTATTAAACATATATTACGTTTTCATGAAGTATTCAATTCGATTTGAGTCCAATACCGATCTCCTGTTTTCATGAGGGATATTCAAATCGATTTAAAATCGTTTTGAGATGTGACGTTTCATCTGTCATATTTGTCAATTTTCGACATGCTGTCACTGTCAGGTGATTGTTGTTTTGTTTACATGTTTTTGTATTTTGAAAATTATTTTAACACCATGCTTAGAAAACTTGCTTTGTTCACTGTAAGTTTTAGTTTACTCGTGTGTTTGAAATCGTTTTTTGATGAGGAGGAAGCTGCATACATAAAGCGACAAAATGATATTGCAATGTTCATGCACCAAATCAATATGAATACTCTGAATTTCTTGAAAAAGAATGGACGGATTAAGAAAACATATAGAAGAAAACGTTGGTGGCAAAAAGTTAGGTGTACTGATTGGTGGGAGAGAATTGTAAAGTTACATTTTACTGACGAAGACTTTATCAGTAATTTTCGTGTATCAAAACAATCGTTTAGTTTTATATGCTCCCGACTAAAGAAATATTTATGTTCAGAATTAAATACTGTCAGAAAAGCCTTAACCGTTGAAAAAAAATGTGCTATAGCATTGTATACATTAGCATCATGTGCAGAGTATAGACTTATTGCTAACCAGTTTGGTACAAATAAGTGCATAGTGCATAAATGTCTTTATGCTTTTTGTGAGGCAATTATTACAGAATTCAGGGATGAATATTTAAAAATGCCAAATGAGAGTGAAGTTGAACAAGTTGTTAGTGGATTTGAAGAAATGTGTGGAATACCAAACGTGGTAGGGGCGATTGATGGTACACATATACCCATATTGCCACCAAAAATAGGCTACAGAGATTTTTTAAACCGAAAAGGCTGGGCTTCGTACAATGTATTGGCTGTGGTTGATAATTTATATCGGTGAGTAAATTCTCATCTAAAATACACAAATACAAAGTATCGATTCTATTCTATTCTACATTAAAGTGCCCCTATTCCTTTTAGTTTCAGGTATGCCACATGTAAACACCCTGGAAGCTGCCATGATGCAAAAGTATTGAAAGATTCCAACTTGTACAATCAGCTGACCAATTTTTGCCAAACTTTAAAGTAAAAGTGAATAATTTGGACACACCTTGCGTTATTCTAGGCGATCCAGCTTATCCACTTTTGCCCTGGCTAATGAAGCCATACAAGGGAAGAATCTCCAGGGAACTAGAATCATTCAATGTTTATCTGAGCCGGGGTAGAGTTGTTGTTGAAAATGCTTTTGGCCGTTTGAAAGCAAGGTTTAGACGACTTTTAAAGAGAATGGACATTAATTATAAATTTATTCCCAAAATTGTCTATACGTGTTTAATTTTACACAACATAGTTGAAAGTAATAAAGATACTTTTATTGAAAGCTGGATGGATGCCGTGCGAGACGCAGAAGTAATTTTTCCACAACCAAACAAAAAAGTTACTCGAGAATATGATCATCTACAAGGAGGTATTATAAGAGACAATCTTTGTAATTTTATGTTAAAATTTCCTTTAAGAACGTCTAATTTAGTTTAAATATTTTTTAAATTTATTTTTTCAAATATTTATTTTTAAGCTAAGTTTTCCTGTTAATAAATATTTCATTGATGCTCCTGACTAAAGAGCTTTATATATTTTGTTGTATTTGCATATTTATTTGATATTCTTAGTTCTAGAATGATCGAATAAAGTAATATTTATTACCAAACAGTTTTTTATTTATATAAAGCAAGAACACAAATAGCTATACCTATGAAAAAAAGTTTAAACTATAAAGTAAAAATGTTTTGGTTTTTTAGTAGATTTCTGTGAACTTTCTTCTTCCTCATCAGAACTATTTTCAGGCACTGACCTTCTTATCGGTTGTCGAGACGAAGAAGACACAGCTGGAACAAGGTATGGGTTATACGGCATGGTTGGCATGCTGGGGAAGGGTGCTCGAAGAATGTTTTCAATTGTTGTTGAAAATGTTTGCAGCATATTTTTTAAATCTTCCGAACGTGCCCTAGCTGCTCTCTCCTGGGATTCATCTTGCTTCTTAAAAAACTCAGTCATTAGAGTCATTTGTTGTTGGAAAAACAAATCATATTCCTTGCTCCGGGGACCGACTCTGTCAGATCTATAGGTTTTCAAAGAAGATGCATGAGATGTGCTTGCTTGTGGCTCTTGTTCCAAATCAGACCTTGGTGAGCTGACAGGAGTTTGCAGATATTCGCTTATATCTTGGCTAGAAATATTTTGATCAACCTCTACTATAACTTCGGTATCGATACCTTCTAATGCAGAAGAAGGACGGCTCCTTAATATATCTTCTAATAATTCGAAATATTCACATACACTTCGATTCATTCCGCTTTTGGCATTGTTTTTAACACAGTTGTTGTATTGGGTCTTTAAAGATTTCCATTTGTTTTTGATCTGGTCGACGGATTTAGTTGTAAATCCCTTTTCTATCATTTTTTGTTCAACCATTTTGTAAATTTCTGTGTTTTTATACCTCTTTCCATCAAACAACGTCAAAATTCTCTCTTCTCGGAATATTTCCAGCATACATCTTACTTCCGCATCTCTCCATACATTGCGAGAACTTAAACTTAAGGTAGGCTTAGGCTGCTCCATAATTTTATTAAAAACTAATTTCAATTTCCGCAAAAAATAGTACTAAAGGTAAAGTATAAATTACGAAGCTTGGCTCGGGCTCGGGTAGGGTAAATCGGTAAATGTTTATAGGTTATGTAGTGGTAAAAAATTTCCAATATGACAGAAAACGGGGATCGCTTTGCGCATGACCCAATTCAATCCTCGTTTTCATGCTATTTTGGATATTTAGATCTCGATCCGATCCCAGAAAAATGTGAATCGACCTTGAGACTCAAAACGTTTTGAATACTTGTTTTCATGGAGATTTCAGTACCAAAACCGTATTCAAAACGATTTCAAAACTACATGAAAACGTAGTAATAATAGCTACTTTATACTTTAACAAAACTAAAAATTTCAATCTTTAATTTTAAAAAGGAGTATGTTATTAAATCGATATTGTTACCCCCTTAGTCTTGCCTCAATCGTTATAACACAGGGTAACAAAATGAAAACAAAAATTTGGTGCCGGAAATCTAACGTCTGATTTTAGATGTTTTTAATGTGCTGATTCCAAAAATGCCACCAGATTTTTTCTATCAGCTTTAGTTTTTGAGATACAGGTTACAGGTTAAGTGATATTTTTTTCTGATAAAGGACAACAAATAAAGAGATAAATGTGTACTTAATCGTCAAAATAGAAATTTCCCAGAATCTAATTAACCAAATGGATACCTGGAAATGTTCCTATACTAAGAACTACTCAATACACTGCTCTTAATTACTTTTATACCTGTAATTGCCTACGACCCGATCCTTCTACACCTGCTTGGCTGTACTCGATTTAGTATATTACTGAGTTTTCCCAAGTAAAGTTGTGCTATCATTTTGTGTAAATTTTGGTCGTTTTGTAGTATTAAGACACTAAACTGAAACAATGGCATCCACAAGCAAACGTACCTGTGTAAATCATCCCGATGTTTTTTGTTATGTGTGTGGTGAATACACTTTGAAAGAGAGCAGAAAAACGAACTCTGACTTTGTGAAAAGAGCTTATCTTGCCTATTTTGACGTTCATTTAGGAGATCAAGATAAATCTTGGGCCCCACATTTCATATGTAAAACATGTGTTGAACATTTGCGACACTGGACAACTGGAAAGCAGAATTGCCTAAAGTTTGGTGTACCAATAGTTTGAAGAGAACCGCTAAACCATCATGACGACTGCTATTTTTGTCTCGTTAATATTAAAGGTATAAATAAAAACAATAGACACAAATGGACATATCCTGATCTAGATTCTGCAAGAAGGCCTGTAGCGCATTCGAAAGAAATACCCGTTTCATCATTCAGCAGTCTACCCGAACTGACAGAAAATATACAGAAACATCAAAGTCTGACGAAGTTCAAATAATTCAATCAGAACACGACAGCGAATTTGAAGCAGATTGAGCAACTCCGTTTCAATCAAGAAGAACTAAACGATCTTATAAGAGACCTGAATCTCTCAAAGGAATCCGCTGAATTACTTACTAAAAAATCTACTTTGTCCAGGTACTAATATTACATTTTATCGTAAAAGAGATAAGGATCTGCTGCCTTTTTTCGCTCAGGAAAATGAGTTGGTATTCTGTAACAATATAAAAGGGCTCTTAGAAAAAATGGGTTTGCCTGAATACACTCCAGATGATTGGCGCCTTTTTATTGACAGTTCAAAACGTAGTTTAAAATGTGTTCTTTTACATAACGGTAACAAATATGGCTCAATTCCTATTGGTCATTCTACTACCATGAAGGAAGAACATGAAACAATTGCATTCGTTTTGAGAAAAATTAAATACGAAGAACATCAGTGGGCAATTTGTGTTGATTTAAAAATGCTTAACTTCCTCCTTGGACAGCAGAGTGGTTATACAAAATATCCTTGTTTTTTGTGCCTTTGGGACAGCAGAGCTAAAAATGAGCACTTGGTTAACAAAAATTGGCCTTCAAGAGATGTCATGATTCAAGCAAAACAAAACGTGCTCAACGAACCTTTGGTTTCAAGAGAAAAAATCTTACTTCCGCCCTTGCATATCAAGCTAGGCCTAATGAAGCAATTTGTGAAGGCTTTAAATCGAGATGGAAATTGTTTTGAGTATTGTCACGTAAATTTCCTGGCATTAGCACGGAAAAACTAAAAGCTGGTATATTTGATGGTCCTCAAATAACGCAACTTGTTAAAGATCAACAATTCACCACATCAATGAACGAGACTGAATCTAACGCTTGGTGTTCATTTGTTCAAGTATTACAAAATTTTCTTGCCAATCATAAAGCAGAGAATTACGTAGAATTAGTGGAAACTATGCTTTCAAATTTTGATATTCTCGGCTGTAACATGAGTATAAAAGTTCACCTCCACAGCCACCTAGATCGTTTTCCAGAAAACTTAGGTGATTGTAGTGAAGAACAGGGGGAAAGATTCCATCAGGATATTAAAACTATGGAAGATCGTTATCAAGGACGATGGGATAGCCACATGATGGCGGACTACCGCTGGAGCCTTCAGAACTGAGTAAACTCCAGTAAAGTCGTATAAAAGAAAATTTTTGTAATTAGTGACTAATGTAATTATGTAAATTAAGTTTTTGCAATAAATACTTAAATCCATGTGTCTTTGTTTTTTTAACTGGCAATAGTAATATATTATAACAGTTATAAAGTAAAATATATACACTATTTTTTTTTGTTAATTAGATCTGATAGACAAAATCTGAGAACTTTTTTACAATCTCCAAAAATTACCCAGGAACAGTTAAAAAATCGCAAGCACCAAAATGTGTGTTGGCCTGTGTAATTGCTCGGAGACCCAAATAAGACAGTATTGATAAATTTGGTTGAGCAGTCTAGCAGATAATTGGCCAGAAATGCGAATCAGTATCGACTATCACTGTAGAACAACCCATTGTAGGGCTATCATAATAATAACTTAAGTTTGACTGGCCATCGTTTCTGATATTTTCAGTCGAAAGCCAATTGGCATGTAGTGAGAATTACTCTAATGGCCGCAATCGAACAGAAAACGTGCTTTTCTTTTTCCAACGACCCACAATTAATCTTAGTGACTCCCATGATATATCTACAAAAATAATTCAATACAGTCTACTTTGTCAGAGCGCTAAAACTCCTAATTTCAATCAAAGACCAAAATAATTAGTGTTTCGAAAATGCAGAATATCGCCGAAAAACGGCAATTAAATAATTCATTTGCAAAGCAACCGTTAAAGTAATTTTACAATAAAACAAAAAATAAGCATCATCCCTTCCGCTTATATATGTTTTCTAACAAAACAAAACATAGCAGCAATTTGGAAAATATAAGCAATTTACCGCATAAATTGTCCAAAGTGTTAGTATTGCGTTATTTTCAATAGAATAAACAATTTACGGCATAAACTTCCCTCTATTTGCAACTAATAAAGACGGTTTCTCTTTTTCTTAGGACATTCAAGTAAATTCCTTAATATACGAATTTTACCCAAACAAAGGAAACCTCAAACACGAGCCTGCTATAATAGTCCACATCTGGTACCACAAAAATCGGTTATTTAGATTTATTACCTAGCATTTCTCTAATACTTAGAAGTTACAGATGCCCAAAACAAAAGATCTGTGCCAAGTTGCCGTTACCAAATAAAATTAAATAAATAATAATTAAATCAATAATAATTAATTATTTTAAGTTCCGTTGAACTTTAAAATCAAGACCCCAAACAAAATGTTGTTTTTCTATTTATTCAGTTTTAACACTCCCCCTGAATAAATGCTGTAAATTTAAATCCCAAAGAACGGCGTGGAGATTTCCTCCGAAAAGTTTTCATTTTTTTTTTATAATTTATAATTTAAAGAAGAAACGAAAATGAAAAATAAGAGTGTAAAGAAAAAAAGTAAAATTAGTACCCCCCGGCAGAACCGTTGAGGATACAAATTTTTTCTTTTTGTTGGCTCCCGGCGGGACCGTTGAAGCCGATTAAAGTTCTGAATTTAGAAGTCTTCCCCGGAACGTAACCGTTGAGAAGACTCAGATCCTGAATGCATCTGCTGGCTTCTCGAGCTCTTTTATTTGCAAACAAGCCTTCCGAAAAATACGCAATTTCAGCATGTTCCTGTCCAAATTCCCTTAAAAACGATCTTTTAAAATTTAGCGGTTAGTTTATGAAAAATTCAATATTAATAAAAGATTTATTTTAATATTTTGAAAAGAACTGGGGACAGGACTGTTTCACTCTTGATGTTAGTTAATTTTTCCCTGAATCAGCTCACATTGTGGCAGAAAATCGGCAACTGTGACCCGTGTACATTTCTGGATCTGGCAATCCCAGGTATCCAGCAATATTGGATGGCATCTTCCCAAATGTATTAATCCCCATACATTGTATTGTGCATTTTCCATGTTTGTAGTTTACAAAAAAACGACGATGAGGTGTGTTCGAAGGACATAGAGGTCAAAATGTGTCAAGGTGCAAATTTGAGTTTTTCTATCACGAATTTTGATGATTAGTAGTGCCTTCCAGAACTCTGGTCTGGGGAGGGTAGTGGTTGGCAGGAAGGGGGGGGGGGGGAGAACACTCGTTTAGACAAATTTAAAACAAAGGTTAGGACATTAAAGAATTATTATTTAGCCGTACTTAACCTTATTTTTAAAATTCAGAAACTAAAGTAATGATAGAATATTTGGAAATAAAATAGTAACTATTAACACTTTAAAAATGACGATTTCATGCATTCAACAAAACTGACGACAAAAAAAAGTAGGCACTTTTATATAGCACACAGGCTTATACCCTTCTTCGCACAATATGTTATTTTTTTAAAATTTATTTTCAATATTCCCAACCAACTGTATAAGTTCATTACAGGGAATTCAATTAAGAATAATATTAAATAACAAAATAAATAATAATTAAAGAACAAAATAAATAATATTAACACAGTCAAAATTATTTTTTCTATAAATCACGTTTCGATAAAAAATGTTAAAAAACATTTTTTATCTCCATTTTTAAATTTTATTAAAGTTTTTATTCTGCGTAAATGTGTTGGTAATTGATTATGTATAATAATATACCTCCATATAATAAAGATTTTTTTGCAAAATTGCTTCGAATGTCAGTTGTATTTAATAAATCTGTTTGTCGTGGGTCATGATTATGTATATTATGTCTTTTTTCTAAATCTATATTGGATAATTTATCTTTTGTGAGTATTGAATGGATGAAAATGCATGTTTTTAACTTATAAATATGGTTAGTATCTAATAGCCAAATTTTGTATATAAATTTATTGTTGGTTCTAGAAAAGGAAGTTTATGTATACATTTAATAATTTTATTTTGTAAACAACATAAAGGTTTCAATGTTTTTAAATTAGCAGATCCCCAAACTGAAATCAAATATTGCAATTTTGAATATATTAATGCAAAATAAATATTTTTCATAATTTTTAATAGTATATTACAACGAATTTTATATAGAATTCCTACTAGAAGAGATATACTTTTTCTAAGGTATTCTATATGATTCCACCAACTTAAATTTTCATCCATGTATAGTCCCAAAAATTCAATGCATTTACTATAATTAATATTTTGTTGGGTGAATTTAATTAGTTCCATTTGATTACTTATATGATTTTTGCTTATGAACATAAAAGAAGATATTTCCAAATTTAAAGTTAGTTTATGAGATTGTAGCCAATTGGATATAATTGTTAAATCTTCTGCAATGTAGTATCTAATTTCTTAAAAATTATTTCCAAAATAAAAAATAGTTGTATCATTCGCAAATAGTTTTATATTTCCATTAAGTTTTAACTTTGAAATTGAATTTATGTACAGTGTGTCTACTTAAGTTCTCTAAACTTTTTTATTAGTAGTTTTACGGAAAAAAGTTACTGTTTATAAAAAGTTCTGCTTTTATCAAAATAATATTAAAATATTCAAACTTGAGATTGCATATACACGGTGGTCAAAAATTCCAAAAAATCGAAATTGACTCAAGAGAAAAGTACCTTTAATTTTTATTTTATAGCAAAATGTAATACAAAATCTTACTTAGAACAAAAAAACATATCTAGCACTAGATTCGTTGCTTCCTATCTGAAATCACTTCTTAAGGAATGTAAAATTTTGGCTTCTTACTGGCAATTCCTGTTTCTTATTTTTGTTCCTACCTACATACCAGCCAAATTTCCTTATTTATCGATTGTTGATAATGGCATTGTCACTGCCATTGTCAACCACAATATTGTATTACTTTATTGAAACATCAGTTTGAATATTATAGTAAAAAGAAATGCCACTGAAATTAAGCAAAGAAGATAAAAATTGAAATAATTTTAATTGTCGGAGAAAATTATAAAACATTTCGAGAAATTGTAGACATTTTTAACAACAGACACCCTGATAAAATTATACATTTCACAACAGTGGGGAATATTCTAAATAAATCAAGATTTTTGAAAACCAAAATTTATACATACCTTGAGACCAGGAGACTTTACAAATCAAGTAATGCTCTCTGCTGTCTGATACAACATTGCCAATTAGCGTAGAAGATGATCCTTTTATGGCAAGAAAACGCATTATTTATACATACCTTGATGAAGCAACGTTTGCTTCCAATAGGACCTTTTATGGCAAGACGCATTATTTTTACAAAACTGTCCAATGGTTGGTGGAGTGACGTTAATCCTAATTTTGTTATACAAACTCGTGACCAGTATTCATTCAAAACACATGTGTGGTGCGGAATTTATAAAGGACCAGTTTTTTTTCGACATAATTTAAATAGTTAACGCTACTGGGATTTTCTAAATACTTACTTGTACGATTTTATTCATGAACTACCCATAAGTGAGAGGTTCCAAATATGGTACCAGCAGGATGGCGTACCATGCCACGGAGCAAGGGCTGTAAAGCAATACTTAAATTTTATCTTTAATAGACGAGTAATCGACAGGTATTCTAATATTTTCTGGTCATCTAGATCTCCGGACTTGAACCCTCTTGATTATTTCTTTTGAGGCTACTTAAAAGAGAAAGTGTATCTAAAGAAGCAATTTCAGAATGTTGATCATTTGGAGAGAGTAATTAGGGAAGAGATACAGGCCATAACGCCTGCCATGATTAGAAACGTTTTAAGAGAATTTTCTGTAAGAACGGTTACCTGTATGGAAAGAGATAGTGGATATGTTTCAGGCAAATGTGCAGTAACGGGACAGTTAGTTTTTATTGTTAATTAAGTTATTTCCATGTAATGTTTATTAGAATTAAAATTAGTGAAGTTATTTTCTACATTTCCAAAAGTCTTGAATTTAGTTAGAATATTCCCCACTGTTGTGAAATATATAATTTTATCGGGGTGTCTGTTGTTAAAAATGTCTGCAGCTTCTCGAAATGTTTTATAATTTTCTCCGACAATTAAAATTATTTCAATTTTATCTTCTTTGCTTAATTTCAGCGGCATTTCTTTTTACTATAATATTCAAACTGATGTTTCAATAAAGTAATACAATATTGTGGTTGACAATGGCAGTGACAATGCCATTATCAACAATCGATAAATAAGGAAATTTTGCTGGTATGTAGGTAGGAACAGACGTAAGAAACTGGACTTGCCAGTAAGAAGCCAAAGTTTTACATTCCTTAAGAAGTGATTTCAGATAGGAAGCAACGAATCTAGTGCTAGATATGTTTTTTTATTCTAAGTAAGATTTTGTATTACATTTTGCTATAAAATAAAAATTAAAGGTACTTTTCTCTTGAGTCAATTTCGATTTTTTGGAATTTTTGACCACCCTGTATATGCAATCTCATGTTTGAATATTTTAATATTATTTTGGCAGAAAGCAGAACTTTTTATAAAGAGTAACTTTTTTCCGTAAAACTACTAATAAAAAAGTTTCCCATATGTAGAGAACTTAAGTAGACACACTGTATATTAAAAATAAAATAGGTCCTAATATTGAACCAATTTGGACATATTGCTGCCTACTATTTAAGTAGTTTTGAAACCAATAATAGATATTTCCTCGAATTCCAATATTGTATAATTATTTTAATAAAATGTTATGATTAATTGTGTCAAAAGCTTTGCATAAGTCTAAGGATAAGATAGAACATTTTTTATTTTGATCAATTTTTAATTATGTGAACTCCAATGTTCAGAATCCGCCGATATAGATGTTAAATAATTTTGTCGTCGATTCATATGGGGGGGGGGTAATTACCCCCATTACCCTCCCCTTGTATACGCGCCTGGAGACCTTGTAATCATAAATTTTAGTCTTTTTACTGCAATAGACAAAACCAAAAATTTATCGTTCCCGTCTCTCATTTCGCGTCGTGTATAAATTCTGACAGTGGCGCGGGGGGGGGGGGGGTAAGACCAACAAACGCCTTACGTGCACCTGACGTTGTTGCCATATCAGTCGAATATTATTCATACATCGAAAAATTATCACAATAATATCTATTAAAATTTCCGTTTAATAATTTATTGTTAAAAATATTAGAGACAAAATAATTTTCAATTTCAGGTATTCCACATTTTTGTTTGTTTTGAAGACCAATTTGAGCATTGAAAAAATTCACCATAGCGTAGAAGATTTGCAGGTTTCAGATTGTTCACCAAAATAGACTAGAAATACTCTTCTTTAACAGATTTTACGTGTTTCTTTTCACACCATTGTCTAAAAACTTTGTATACTTTTTATCAACTAGATTAATAACCAACGTAAATTTTGACTTACGTAGAGTTCTAATATGTCTTCGGCCATTTTCCATACATTCCGACCCAAGCTCAATACCCTGTTGAATAACAGCCTCCCCAGGGACCACATCTGAAAACAATACACCTAAACTGAATATCTCACGTCGGCTGTGAAACGTTTTAACACATAACCTATTGCTGTAAACATAATTTAGAGCTCAAGAAAAGAAAGAGTAAAAACAATAAAAATAATATTATTAATGTCCTTACTAGTACGGGGGCAAAAGCAAATAATTACTTTGTAACAAGAAAAACTAAACTGCTGGGCTTTAATAGTGCATCTTTTCTATTAAAGTTTAAAAATGAATATTTCAATTACTAAGAGCGATATCGAGATGCGGTTTTTGATGTTCGTTTGGCCGATCTGTTGGTTATGGGCTTCTACTTATATGAATGCATATGCGCATAAAAAAAGTTTCTTAACACCTAAATTTCTCAAAACACGTTTTTATTTTTTTTTTGCTTCTGACCAAAATGATCTTTGACAAAATTAAAAAAAAACAATTTCTAGCAATTTTTGATATTATCGTTTGTTTGCAATATACAGGGTTTCTACAAAAATTTGACATCTTCATACAAGTGGGGCGTTAACTTAACAACCTGTATACAAAACAAATTTTTATCATCTAATTTATGATCAGTTGGTATGCCGTTATCATTAGGATTACGAAGTATGGATACAAGGTGTGACAAAAGTTAGCTAAAATTACAAATAATATTTGCACTGGTACTTTTCTCAGACGAAAGCACATTTAATATTTTTGATAGAAGACGAAAGGTTCGATTCCAAATACACCAAAGTGACAGTGAAGCATGGTGGTGGTTCTTGTATGGTATGGGGATGCTTTTTCGGTTGTGGATTGAGACCGCTGTATTTCGTAGAAGGAATAATCGGACGATTTTTCTACTTGGGTAATCTTAAAGTACAGGGTGATCTCTTATATTATGCACCCCTCTCGTATCTCGGATATTTAAGAAGATAGCAGAAAACTTTAAATACAAAAGCTATAAGGTTTTCACAGAATTTTTATAATATGATAAAATGATAATCAGACATGATTACCAAACTTTTGTTTTTTCCTATGGAACACCCTGTATATTATGTTTTTCAAATGGGTCTCGTCTAGTTGATTATAAATATGCTAGGTTTGATACCCTTTTCTCTAAAAATATCCGAGAAATGTGTATGAGAGAGAGGGAGAAGGCTCCACTCCATAGAGAGTCAAATGGAATACGTTGCATTATGGCAATGTTTTTCTCAAATTACTCAGAGATCTTTAGAGATAGAGGTATTAAACCTCGTATATTTATAATAATCAGCTAGAAGAGACCCATTTGATGAACATATAATATACAAGGTACTGCATAAAAAAAAACAAAAAGTTTGGTAAATAGGACCGATTTTTTTTATGTACGATTGTTTTTTGTGATATCATATTATAAAAATTCTGTAAAAACCCTAGAACATTTGTATTTAAAGTTTTTTGCTATCTTTTTAAATAAAAGATCACCCAGTACATCATGCTTCGATGTGCAGAAGACAACCTACAGCGAACATGGATATTTTAGCAAGAAAATGATCATGTAATAATCATTACGATAATTCACAACACATTTTCAAGTACATCTGCCTTTTACTATATACCAAATGTACACTGACTACAAGCTAATTAAAGCAATAATCATTTCGGTCCCCTTATTACGGATAATTTAAAAACGAGGCACGTCGTTTGACGTAATTCACAACCTCGTTCGTCGTATCGTTAAATTAATAGTATGGACTCATTTCGTTCTGAATTAAAAGAGAAGTAATATTATCTAAAAATTGAATTATTTTTTCAGCAAACAGTTCAAGCAAAGGGAGAAACAAAAAATTATTACATACAATGAGGACTAAAAGTCCACCCCTCATTTATTTCGCACTATTCGGAATATCAAAACGAAAGTGTGGCAATAAAATACTATTTGTTAAACAATCGGTAAATTTCCCTTACCCGAACTTCCCTCGATATGATTTTTTTCCATTTGTTAGGAAAGTTACATCCCCTATAATGCTAAGCATTGCAGTTCTATTTAAAGATAACGATATATTATAAATAAAGTCAAGGGACGGTGTTGAATGACTTGTTAGTCAGTTCTCGTTCTGAAAAGTTGTAAATTTTCGATTTCAAAATAAATTGAATTTTTAAAAAGTGTTTTTCCTCAGCAAACAACGTAATTGGCGCAGTCGGTAGGATAGTGAAACGTGTAAAAACACGTTTTTCTAAAAATGGGCTCACTATACCTACAAATTTCAACAGTTCGAGTCCTTTGAAGTAAATAGTACCGATCTAAGGTGACTTTTGGGGACGCTCTGGACAGAAGAAATCCCAAGAAATCTGAAGCCTACTGGAAGCAGACAGTGCCGATCTAAGGCAACTTTCACGGGGCCTACTTCGAATTTGGGCAACCATCGAGAAAAAAGGAACGGACAATTAGCAAGTCAAACACGAGACCACTGGGGAGTACAAGCATCGCCAAACCAGCAGTCCAAACATCACCACTGGGGAGGACCAACATCGCCAAACCAGCCTGTAGTGAGGACCTAGTTGAAAGAAGAAACCAGATGAAACTCTTTTTTCTACTGTTATTATGGTCCTACACCCAAAGAGACAAACCAAAATACCACGAATTAAACCAAAACCCTGGCATCTTACCCTACAAACATGCCCAAAAAACAAACAACTACTGGACATTTATTCAAATATTAGCACTAAAAGGTACTGAAGAGTATAGATCTTTAAATTTAAAATATAATATGTTAAAATTACATTTGAATAATAAAACTGACTATAATACAGAATATTACAATTCTTATATAATTATTGAAAATCAAAAATAAAAAATATTACGTCACATAAACTAAGTAGACATAAACGTGGTTTAATTGATGGACTAGAAAGTATTATTAAAAGCATAACAGTAACTCTAGACGAAAATGATGCAATATTAATAAATAATGAAATAAATATCTTATAACAAAATCAAAATAATATTAAATTGTCAGTGGATACACAAATTTCCTTACTTAGCCATTCAATAAAAAGTTATATCTCATAATCAGAATATTTTAGAATTTAGAGTAAATCAAACTATACAAGTATTGAACAAAATTGAATTACAAGAAATAACAGATTTTGACTATTACCGAACTCAAATGATTCTAACACAAATATATATGTTACATCAAAACATTTATGATATATTAGGAAATATAGAAGTCGCTATATCCTTTGCCAAACTGAATAACTTCCACAATACTATAATTTAACTTCAAGAATTGTTATCAGAAACTAATCTAATTAAAAAACACTTAAATTCAGAAACATTGCCATTGGAACCAAATTTGGAAAATATTATAAATTATGAGAAAACGTTAGACATAAGGGGCTATATAATGAATAAAGAAGTTACTTTTACTATAGAAATCCCTTTAGTCGAAAAACAAGACTATACTTTATATCATTTATTTCATATACAAACCCCTAACGGTGAATACCATAAAACAATAATACCTAATTTTAAATATCTTATAGTAAGTGAGATATTCAAATGATCCATGTAAAAAGATCACAGAAAATGCATTTATATATATATATATATATATATATATATATATATATATATATATATATATATATATATATATATATATATATATATATATATATATATATATATATATATATATATATATATATATATATATATATATATATATATATATATATATATATATATATATATATATATATATATATATATATATATATATATATATATATATATATATATATATATATATATATATATATTGGCGATGTCTTGTGCTTGCATAAAGCTCATGTCACTGGCTACCATTTCCCGGAAGGTCTACCCTACAACTTAAAAAATGACCGGCTAACGAATTTTTGAAAAAATGGCAAATTTTCCGGTTTTTCAGGGGTTTCTTCGAAACCAATCATCCGATCGACTTATTTAATAGCACAATTTGTTCATATCTCAATTCTCTACAATTCTCGTCTGTATCGCATTGCAATTGCTTAAATCGCTTTCATTTTAAAAGCAGAAAATGAAAAAAAAACGCATTAACTCGAATAAAACTCTGAAGTGATAGCTCGTTTGAAAAAATTCTAAGGGCTATAATTTTTAGTAAAGAAGCCAAGCTATAAATATTTTTAATAAAAATAGGCAATATACCGAGTGATAAAAAAATATGACCATAAATGTAGGGCATATACCCCTGTTCTACGCCTCTGAAATATGTTGGGTTAATTGAACTTTATGTAGTGACAACATGTTCCAAAATTGAAATTGATATCCCGCTCCTAACAGATATTATATAACAAAAAGACCTTTTTATCACACATGTTTAATGCCCTGTATATTCTAAACGGTGAGGCTTAGAGAATATATAAAACTTTTTCAAATTGCAACAAGGTTTACATGCCTGTAAATTTCTGGAACTTATTTCCGAATCACTCTGTATAAATGTATTTTACTTCCCTCGTAAAAGGGAAGTATTAAAATCGTGCAAAAAAAATCACCTTTCCAGGTTTTTACAGATCTTCATATTTAAAGACCTCTAGATGTCAAGAAATATGTTTTCTCAATTCCCTCAATCTGTCGGATGGTTCGCATCAAAAACCACTTACCCAATTAACTTCAAAATTTGGTCAAAAATTAAGGTTCACACGGGGATGTCCTGCTAACATTTTGGTAAAAATCTAATATGGCGAAACAAAATGGCATCTTAGTGAAATGTTAAAAAATGTATTACTAAAAATATCCAATTTACCTAAAATTTTGCACAAGTAATCAATTTTGATACGAATCCAAGATGGCGAAACAAAATGTCGGTTTAATACACTATTTAAAAAATCATCCTAAAAAACTACTTATTAGATTGATTTCAAATTCTGTGCAAGAATTAATTGTGATATAGAGATGAATTGGCAAAATTGTGTTACTAATTCAAAGTAGCGAAACAAAATAGCGACCAAATAAAATTTTTGTAATCGTGAAAAAAATCACCCTCCAAGGTTTTATATATCTTCACGTTTTAGCGTTCATATATGCAAAAAAAACATGTTTTCGCAATTCCGTCTGTCTGTCTGTCAGTTCGTAGCGGATCTAAAAATTAGCTAAGCAATTCACTTTAAATTTTGGTCAAAAATTAAGGGTCTTATGGCAATGATCTGGTAAATCTCGGGAGATGATTATTTCAGGATTATAATTTTTCTTAGTAGATATCTGAGGACATTGTGCTTTTACTGTTGCTTCCGAAAAAAATGAAAATTTGCTCCCCCCCCCCCCTGTCGACCGATATTTTTTTCTGTATACGGCCATGGTTGCTTACTTATTTTGATTTATTACACCATTCTAAGTCCTAGCATGTGTTAAAACAGAATCTCCGTATATCATGGGTGTCTAGATATTGTTTGAACTTACATGCATATTATGACCTTTTCTGTCGCCCATTAACATTCCAATCCTGACCTACAGTTGTTTCGCTAAATCGTTCGCACGTCATCGCTCACATGAATAAAAATGTGTTTTAGCAAACATAGTACTTCTCCGTACAACAGACGATTTGGCAATTCCTGGATGCATCGCTGACAATCCTTGGACACTTAAATCTGGGTTATTTTCTCGATCCATCACAATAGATTTTTCGAATTCCTCCACTACAACGGTATGCCTACCCGTTTCATTTTTTTTTGAAACACCGAACCGGTTTCCCGCAACCTTTGGTGAGAGGCCTTAAAGGTTGTATGTGGGGGATGTGTTCTATCAGGAAACTTTTCAGAACATTTACGTTATGCCGCTAGAGCATTACAATGAACTTCGTCGAAGATTAATTATGCAGCGTGTAACAAAAGTAAGGAAACGGCGAAACTGCTTACCTGAATTTAATGAAACTATGTACAGGATGATCCACTTAAGATGTTCCTATACTTTATCTCAATAAATAAGACACTGAGAAAAAAAAGTTAAATACAAAAAGTATTTGACCCTAAGTATATTTTTTATTTATAATATTTTTATGTATACAGGGTGTTCCATTGTGCCAGGACAGTAACCAACTTTTTTCCTTTTAATGAAATGGTATGAATATTTTTAGAAATTCTAATTCTACGCTTGATTTTGAGTATTTTTTGTTTAGCATTTTTGAGAAAAAAATTAACTTTTTTAATTTTTTTTCGGAAAAACAGGTTTTTGGAAAAATGTGATTTTTTAACACTTGAAGATTAAAATGGTGAATTTTGGTTATGGATCCATGGGAGTGGTTAATATTTAATACTCTGACCTATCAAGAGCGAAAATCCATTATACAGGGTGGTCACAAATGACCATCAAAAAAAATGTTTTTGTAACTAAAAAAAACTTATTTTTTTTAAATAGAACACCCTGTATTTAGCACTTTTATTGTGTTTAGGATTTAATTCTGCATTATTCCATATATATAGTTTATATATATGTTAATACCAATTTTCTATAATAATTCAGGTATTTTTGTTAAAAATCTAACTAAATCTAAATAATATCCTATTCTAAGTTTTTTTTAACATTATAATTAAATTTAACATTGAATCAACAAGTAATGCAAGAACGAAAGTAACTAATTACTTATGACAAAACATTTTCGACATAACCCCCGTCCTTGGCAATATAAGTAGTATAATATTACGGGTGCGGTTTTAATTTTCGCAATAATAGCATTTCTAAACGCGTCTTAATTTTACAAGATATCCATGGAAAAACAAAACTAGTAAAATTTTTGACTGGACACCAATAAATACACAGTTTTTATTTGTCATTTAGTTGCTTCTAACTCTTTTTAAAGGAAAAATGGCTTTATACAGTGTCCAAGAGCGTTTAAATCTTCATGAATGTTACATAATAAGAGTCCAGCGTTAGCCCAGCGGGAGTATCGGTTGTTGTATCCTGCAAGACGGTTACCCACGAAACATATTTTTTCACGAATTGTTCGTGATCTTGAACGTGGAGTGGTAATCAATAAACAAAAACGGCGCCCAAAAATTGTCCTAACAGAAGAAAAGAAATTAGAAATTATCCTGTATTTTGAAGAAAACAACGAAAATTCGCAAAGAGATGCATCCCGAGACCTACCGGGAATTAGTAAGACTAGTATTCAAAGGACTTTAACTGAGAATAACTACCATCCGTTCAAATTTTTTCCAGTTCAGGAATTATCCCAACAGGACTTTTAAACACGGCTTTTTTATTGCTCTAGACCACCATTTTGAAACTGACATTTTTAAAAATATTTTATTTTCCGATGAGGCAATTTTCAATACGGCCGGCATGTTCAACCGAAAAAATACTCATTACTGGTGTAACTCAAATGATCATCGTGTGTAAAAGTGAATGGTTAGTTATTTAAATTTGTTGGAGAACGAAATAGTTCCGTTAACTGACGATCTGCCGAACGATATTAAAGAAGGGCTTGTTTATCAACAAGATAGTGCTCCATATCACACTGTAGTGCCTGTTAGAAATTGTTTGAATCAACGGTTTCCATTTTGGATTGGTCGGTACGGGACCATAGATTGGCCAGCGAGGAGCCTCTATCCCTGGATTTTTTTTTATAAGGCAACCTAAAAAACGAAGTGTATAAAAATAGGTGTAATACTGTTCAAGATTTAAAAAGGAGAATTAGGCAAGAGGTAGAAAGATTTAATGCAACAGACGCGGTTAGAAATGCTATTGCGAGAATTGAAACCTTGTATACTACTTGTATTGCCAAAGACGGGGGTTATGTCGAAAATGTTTTGTAATAAGTAATTAGTTACTTTCTTTCTTGCATTACTTGTTGATTTAGTGTTAAATTTAATTACAATGTTAAAAAAAAACTTAGAATAGGATATTATTTAGGTTTAGTTAGATTTTTGACAAAAATACCCGAATTATTATAGAAAATTGGTCATAACTTCTAAACTACTAATTTTTGGAATATAAACTATATATATATGGAATGATGCAGAATTAAATCCTAAACACAATAAAAGTGCTAAATACAGGGTGTTCCATTTAAAAAAAATTAAGTTTTTTTAGTTACAAAAAAATTTTTTTGATGGTCATTTGTGACCACCCTGTATAATGGATTTTCGCTCTTGATAGGTCAGAGTATTAAATATTAACCCATAACCAAAATTCACAATTTTAGTCTTCAGGTGTGAAAAAATCACATTTTTCCAAAAACCTGTTTTTCCGAAAAAAATTAGAAAAGTTAATTTTTCTCAAAAACTACTCAAAATTTCGTATGCTATGATGACAAAAAATACTCAAAATCAAGCGTAGAATTAGAATTTCTAAAAATATTCATACCATTTCATTAAAAAGAAAAAAGTTGGTTACTGTCCTGGCACAATGGAACACCCTGTATACATAAAAATATTATAAATAAAAAATATACTTAGGGTCAAATACTTTTTGTATTTAACTTTTTTCTTAGTGTCTTATTTATTGAGATAAAGTATAGGAGCCCAAGTGGACCACCCTGTACATGGTGTCCCATTTTGGGTACTTTTGCGGAGTATCTCCGTTATTTTTATAGAAAGAAAGTTGAGGTTTTCGCGACAGGTGTTACTTTTTCGTAAAACTAAAGATGCCGTTAACGAAATTATCATAGCCCTTTTACTTTTTAAGATACAGGGCTAAATTGAAAATGTTGCATTTTCAGGCACCTCTCGTATCTCAACTATCAGATAACTTATCGACAATGTGAAAACCGTTTCTTATATAACTTTTCCCGTAGAACTGAATTCCGCCGGAATTAGTATACAGGGTCAGGTCAAAAAGTTATCGGTCCTTTTATATTTATAGACTATAAAATATGACTATAAAGTATGCACTTTTTCTCAGAAATACGCACATAAATGACAATTTTCTAAAATTAAATGCAAAATTTTACTAGTAGGTTATGCCTATTGTTTACGACAACAAACAAAAATAAATGTCAAATCTCAACGGGTTTTGGATCGACTTTTGGTATTTTTATTTAATTGAAATTTATCAATTTCTTCGAATAATGGCAGCGTATGAAAAATATCATACGCTGGTATGTTTTATACAGAGTAATGAAAATTCTGAAGAAGCCTCGGAATTATATTTCCAAAGGTAAGTAAGCTATTATGGCTATGAAAATCTGTATTATTATTATAAGTTTTTGCCTGTTAGATATCCAGCAAGAAGGCAACCGTTTTTGAGATATTTGCTCGTTTAAAAGCAAATTTAGTTGAGCACGGATCACTTGTTCACTTGTTGTTGAGAAGGAAATTGGTGTGCCAAAAACTGACGGTCAAACGATCTTGAAGAAATATAAGTATCATCCATACAAATTTAATTTAGTGCAACATTTGCATCCTGGCGATGCCGAGCGCTGGGCACTGTTTTGCCATTGGTATTTGCTACAAATCCATTTTTCCGAAAAAAATTAGAAAAGTTAATTTTTCTCAAAAACTACTCAAAATTTCGTATGCTATGATGACAAAAAATACTCAAAATCAAGCGTAGAATTAGAATTTCTAAAAATATTGATACCATTTCATTAAAAAGAAAAAAGTTGGTTACTGTCCTGGCACAATGGAACACCCTGTATACATAAAAATATTATAAATAAAAAATATACTTAGGGTCAAATACTTTTTGTATTTAACTTTTTTCTTAGTGTCTTATTTATTGAGATAAAGTATAGGAGCCCAAGTGGACCACCCTGTACATGGTGTCCCATTTTGGGTACTTTTGCGGAGTATCTCCGTTATTTTTATAGATAGAAAGTTGAGGTTTTCGCGACAGGTGTTACTTTTTCGTAAAACTAAAGATGCCGTTAACGAAATTATCATAGCCCTTTTACTTTTTAAGATACAGGGCTAAACTGAAAATGTTGCATTTTCAAGCATCTCTCGTATCTCAACTATCAGATAACTTATCGACAATGTGAAAACCGTTTCTTATATAACTTTTCCCGTAGAACTGAATTCCGCCTTCGGAATGAGTATACAGGGTCAGGTCAAAAAGTTATCGGACCCTTTATATTTATAGACTATAAAATATGACTATAAAGTATGCACTTTTTCTCAGAACTACGCACATAAATGACAATTTTCTAAAATTAAATGCAAAATTTTACTAGTAGGCTATGCCTATTGTTTACGACAACAAACAAAAATAAATGTCAAATCTCAAAGGTTTTTGGATCGACTTTTGGTATTTTTATTTAATTGAAATTTATCAATTTCTTCGAATAATGGCAGCGTATGAAAAATGTCATAAGCTGGTATGTTTTATACAGAGTAATGAAAATTCTGAAGAAGCCTCGGAATTATATTTCCAAAGGTAAGTAAGCTATTATGGCTATGAAAATCTGTATTATTATTATAAGTTTTTGCCTGTTAGATATCCAGCAAGAAGGCAACCGTTTTTGAGATATTTGCTCGTTTAAAAGCAAATTTAGTTGAGCACGGATCACTTGTTCACTTGTTGTTGAGAAGGAAATTGGTGTGCCAAAAACTGACGGTCAAAGGATCTTGAAGAAATATAAGTATCATCCATACAAATTTAATTTAGTGCAACATTTGCATCCTGGCGATGCCGAGCGCTGGGCACTGTTTTGCCAGTGGTATTTGCTACAAATCCATTTTTCCGAAAAAAATTAGAAAAGTTAATTTTTCTCAAAAACTACTCAAAATTTCGTATGCTATGATGACAAAAAATACTCAAAATCAAGCGTAGAATTAGAATTTCTAAAAATATTGATACCATTTCATTAAAAAGAAAAAAGTTGGTTACTGTCCTGGCACAATGGAACACCCTGTATACATAAAAATATTATAAATAAAAAATATACTTAGGGTCAAATACTTTTTGTATTTAACTTTTTTCTTAGGGTCTTATTTATTGAGATAAAGTATAGGAACCCAAGTGGACCACCCTGTACATGGTGTCCCATTTTGGGTACTTTTGCGGAGTATCTCCGTTATTTTTATAGATAGAAAGTTGAGGTTTTCGCGACAGGTGTTACTTTTTCGTAAAACTAAAGATGCCGTTAACGAAATTATCATAGCCCTTTTACTTTATAAGATACAGGGCTAAATTGAAAATGTTGCATTTTCAGGCACCTCTCGTATCTCAACTATCAGATAACTTATCGACAATGTGAAAACCGTTTCTTATATAACTTTTCGCGTAGAACTGAATTCCGCCGGAATTAGTATACAGGGTCAGGTCAAAAAGTTATCGGTCCCTTTATATTTATAGACTATAAAATATGACTATAAAGTATGCACTTTTTCTCAGAAATACGCACATAAATGACCATTTTCTAAAATTAAATGCAAAATTTTACTAGTAGGTTATGCCTATTGTTTACGACAACAAACAAAAATAAATGTCAAATCTCAACGGGTTTTGGATCGACTTTTGGTATTTTTATTTAATTGAAATTTATCAATTTCTTCGAATAATGGCAGCGTATGAAAAATATCATACGCTGGTATGTTTGATACAGAGTAATGAAAATTCTGAAGAAGCCTCGAAATTATATTTCCAAAGGTAAGTAAGCTATTATGGCTATGAAAATCTGTATTATTATTATTATAAGTTTTTGCCTGTTAGATATCCAGCAAGAAGGCAACCGTTTTTGAGATATTTGCTCGTTTAAAAGCAAATTTAGTTGAGCACGGATCACTTGTTCACTTGTTGTTGAGAAGGAAATTGGTGTGCCAAAAACTGACGGTCAAAGGATCTTGAAGAAATATAAGTATCATCCATACAAATTTAATTTAGTGCAACATTTGCATCCTGGCGATGCCGAGCGCTGGGCACTGTTTTGCCAGTGGTATTTGCTACAAATCCATTTTTCCGAAAAAAATTAGAAAAGTTAATTTTTCTCAAAAACTACTCAAAATTTCGTATGCTATGATGACAAAAAATACTCAAAATCAAGCGTAGAATTAGAATTTCTAAAAATATTGATACCATTTCATTAAAAAGAAAAAAGCTGTATACATAAAAATATTATAAATAAAAAATATACTTAGGGTCAAATACTTTTTGTATTTAACTTTTTTCTTAGTGTCTTATTTATTGAGATAAAGTATAGGAACCCAAGTGGACCACCCTGTACATGGTGTCCCATTTTGGGTACTTTTGCGGAGTATCTCCGTTATTTTTATAGATAGAAAGTTGAGGTTTTCGCGACAGGTGTTACTTTTTCGTAAAACTAAAGATGCCGTTAACGAAATTATCATAGCCCTTTTACTTTATAAGATACAGGGCTAAATTGAAAATGTTGCATTTTCAGGCACCTCTCGTATCTCAACTATCAGATAACTTATCGACAATGTGAAAACCGTTTCTTATATAACTTTTCGCGTAGAACTGAATTCCGCCGGAATTAGTATACAGGGTCAGGTCAAAAAGTTATCGGTCCCTTTATATTTATAGACTATAAAATATGACTATAAAGTATGCACTTTTTCTCAGAAATACGCACATAAATGACAATTTTCTAAAATTAAATGCAAAATTTTACTAGTAGGTTATGCCTATTGTTTACGACAACAAACAAAAATAAATGTCAAATCTCAACGGGTTTTGGATCGACTTTTGGTATTTTTATTTAATTGAAATTTATCAATTTCTTCGAATAATGGCAGCGTATGAAAAATATCATACGCTGGTATGTTTTATACAGAGTAATGAAAATTCTGATGAAGCCTCGGAATTATATTTCCAAAGGTAAGTAAGCTATTATGGCTATGAAAATCTGTATTATTATTATAAGTTTTTGAGATATTTGCTCGTTTAAAAGCAAATTTAGTTGAGCACGGACCACTTGTTCACTTGTTGTTGAGAAGGAAATTGGTGTGCCAAAAACTGACGGTCAAACGATCTTGAAGAAATATAAGTATCATCCATACAAATTTAATTTAGTGCAACATTTGCATCCTGGCGATGCCGAGCGCTGGGCACTGTTTTGCCAGTGGTATTTGCTACAAATCGATAATAACGATTTATTTGGCAGACTTGTTATCTGGTCAGACGAATGCTTTTTTTCAAGTGAGGGAATTTTTAATCGTCACAATACCAGGACCTCGCATAGTGAAAATCAGCATTTAATGTTTGAAAGGGTACAACAAGGACGCTTTGGACTTGGGGTGTCATGTTTTATTTTGGGCAGACATATGGTTTATAAGATTCTTGAAGGAGGTCTTACAGCACGTAGATACCTAGAAATCCTTGAGGCAGTTATTAAAGAACTGCTCGAAAGTATTCCATTAGCCCAATATAATGATGTTTACCTACAGCAAGATGGTGTCCCAACTCTAGAAATTCTTGATAATAACTTTCCTCAAAGATGGATAGGTACCAACGAACCTGTTAGATGGCCTCCACGATCTCCCGATTTCTAAATTTTAGATATTTTTATGGGGCTATATACAAAATAAAGTATATGAAACACGATATGACGGCTTAGCAGAACTTCGAGAAGCAATTCATTTAGCCTTTCGAAATCTGCGAATGAGACCAATGGTTCTTTTTAACGCTATTCAAAGAATTACAAAAATGGTCGAAAATTTAAACATAGCCTATAAAAATTTGTTTTGTCTTTTTTTTAATAATGTTATTTTTTTGTGTTTGTTCCTTTATGCTATAAAACTTTTGTTACAAAATTACTGTTATTAAAAAACTCTATAAGTATTTTTATATAAGAAGATACCTATATGCAAGGTATCCAATTCTTCGTTAGCAATATGTAACTTTCAGTTGATTATTGTTGTTATGCATTTAATTTCAGAAAATTGTCATTTATTTGCTTGTTTCTGAGACAAAGTACATATTGTTGTATGTTTTTGAAAAGTAAAAAAAGACACATTTTATAGTCCATACATATACAGAGTATTCCATTTACGGGAAAAGTTATATAAGAAACAGGTTTCACGTTTTCGATAAGTTATCTGATAGTTGAGAGACGGGGGTAGTCTGATAATGTAACATTTTCAATTTAGCCTCCATTTAAGAAAAAGTAGCACACTGTCGCGAAAACCGCAACTTTCGATCTATAAAAATAACGGAGATACCCCGCAAAAATACTCAAAAAGGAACACCCTGTACACTTAGGTATAGGTTTTTCTGTTATAAAAGGATTATTATTGTTATATTACTTTTTTATAATCTGCGTAAAATTCACCTTCTTTTTATTAAAAGCCCTTTCTATGTCAGCTTTGTTGATTTACAAAAATGGATCGTTTAACTGAAACTTAAAGACTTGCGATTTTAATTATACTCTGTTATGGGGATAAAATGCGAAACCTGGAAGATGTAACATTGTAACATTTTTAACGACAAATATCCTAACAAAAATCCAACCTACCGTAAGTAAAATTAACAAAAAAATTCGTGAAACTGGAAAGGTAAAAGAAGCTGTACGTTCTGGTAGACCTTAAAGCCCAACAGATGGTGATAAGGCTCTGAATGTTTTAATCAGTTCAGAAGAAAATCCGCACCTTTCTATACGAACATTAAGAAGATAAAATAACGTCTCACACATGTCTGCAGACAGACTTCTAAAAACCGAAAAGTTCCATCGATACAAAATAACTTGGTAAAAGAACTCTCTGATTTTGTCAAATCATGATGGAACGCAGCAATACCAATTTTGTCAACCACATTATTTTTTCTGACGAAGCAACTTTTGAATGGAAAATTTAAGGCATAATTGTTCATATTGGGCCAGGGAAAATCCACATTGGATACGTGAAAATCATACCCAATTTCTCCAAAAGATAAATGTTTGGTGTGCTATGAAGGGTGGAAAAATAGTCCGTCTTCTCCATGGAAGATACATTAACTGGAGAAAGATATTTTAATTTCTGAAGGACCTAAATTGTCCTAGCTATTGCAGAACTATTTCCGAATAACCGTAAGTTTTTTACTTTAGCTACTGTATTAAGTATTTAAACTTGATTTTTTTTAGGTAATGGTGCACCAAATGATGTAATATGGTTTCAGCAGGATGGTGCTCCCCCGCATTTTGCTCGGAACGTTCGTGAGTATTGTTTTTTTTTTCGACGTAGGCATACAATAGAGTGGCCACCTCGGTCTCCCGACTTGACGCTCCTAAACTACTTTTTGTGGGGACACCATAAAAATGTAGTGTATAAAACTAAGTCCAATGACCTCGAGAATCTAAAGGAGCGAATAGAAATCGAATGTAGACGTATCGAGGAGGCTGGCATTCGTTTTCATTTATTAAATGTTTTTCCACTGTATTTAGCATATTGCCAGGAAGTAAATGAACAACATTTTAAACACCTTACTTAGTTTCATTAATTTATTGTTTGTTGTGTTAGGTGTTTCTTTTTTGTGTTGGCTTGTTTCCGTTGTTTTTTTACAATCTACTTTTAAAGTTTAGACGCCACTTTTGAATACGTATAGTCCGACACACGATAAATGGTCATGAAGTAACCGGGCTCATAACGATCAGGTGCTATTTTACCCCCAATAAAGCCATTATGGTCTGGTTTGCAAGCGTTTCTTAGTACAGGTCGGTATTATTATATATATATATATATATATATATATATATATATATATATATTTTTTTTTTTATTATTAAATAAATTTGAACTGTCGCATTAGCGGTGTTCAGTGGTGTTAATTATTTTTAGAGTAACAATCTTTCTGTGAGGTGATATTAGCAATTTTTACAATGTTTAGACAGTGGTTTGAAACCTGTGAATCCGACGACGGAATTGAAGAGATAAACGAGCAAAAAACAAAATGCCATTTACGAATGTGCTGCAAGAGAATTGTTTTACAAGTATATCAAGGTAAAATTATATATATATATATATATATATATATATATATATATATATATATATATATATATATACAGGGTGGCCCAACGAAAAGGTCCCACCCTTATTTATGACTTTCCTGGTATATTTTGGGAAAAACGCTTGGACACGTCAATTTTGATTTTTAGGGGGACGTCTTTTCATGTATGATTGTATAATACAGGGTGTTCCAAAAATAAGATATCGCATTACACTTGACATTTTTAAATGGAAACCCCCAATTTTTTTTCTATTTTTGGATTCTCCAGGAAGTTTTTAGTAACTTTTGTATAATAGAGTTTATACCTATCTTCAACCATTTTGAAGTTATTTGAATAATTGAATAATATCAAGTATTGATAAATTAAATTCAAGAAAGGGTCAAAATAACGAAACTTTATTATCAAAACGGAAACATTGCAAGGGCTACTGCCCGGTTGTTTAATACGTTACATTCAGTCAAAAATATTAACCATAAGTATGTGGCTAAATTAATAAGAAAATTTGAAGCAACTAGATCTGTATCTAATATTCGCCGGAATCAGGAACACTAAACCATTTACAGTTTTACATTCACATTAAAATTTAAACAAAAATTAGTTACTTAGCTACAATGTGTCAAAAAGTCAATGTGGTAATAAATGTTGAAAGTGGTGTCCGTTTACCTCCATGCAATAATAAATATTTTGCTCAAATCTATTCCTAACATTTTCACACATTTCTGGAGTTATTTGTCTGCATTCCGCCGTGATCCGATCCCGAAGATCTTGGATGGAGTCTGGCTTCGTACTAAAAACCTTACTTTTTATATGTCCCCAAAGAAAGTAATCTAAAGGACTCAAGTCCGGAGACCTTGGTGGCCACTCAATGGGGCCGCGCCGTCCGATCCACTGATTTGGGAAATGGGTGTCCAAAAACTGTCGTACTGGAGCTACATAGTGCGGTGGTGCACCATCTTGTTGGAAATGAAGAAAATTTTCATTATAATTAACCTCATTTTCTATTATTTCGGTTATTCGTGGCTCTATTGTATTTTCCAACATGTCCAAGTACAACTCCCCCGTCAAGTTTCCAGGAATAAAGAAAGGTCCTACAATATGATTTCCGAAAATGCCGGCCCAGACATTAATTTTTTGTGGGTATTGCGAATGTACCTCTCGAAACAAATGTGGATTCGAGTCGCTCCAATATCGACAATTATGTCTATTTACAGCACCATGTAAATAGAAGGTACATTCATCCGAAAAACAAATGTTAAATAACAAATTTGGGTTATTGTTCAAACGTTGTGTCATTAATTCGCAAAACTCCAACCTTCTATCATAATCGTCTTCATTAAGCTCATGGACAAGTTTAGTTTTGTACGGGTGAAATTTATAGGATTTCAAAATTCTTTGCACTGTTGAGCGTGTAAATCCTGAAGAAGTAGCCAGACCACGAGTACTTTGGGTGTTGTCAAGAGCCACGTGTCCCAAAACTGCTATTTCTCTGGCTTCATTTCTACTTGGACGATTTTCCTGATTCCGGCGAATATTAGATACAGATCCAGTTGCTTCAAATTTTCTTATTAATTTAGCCACATACTTATGGTTAATATTTTTGTCTGGATGTAACGCATTAAACAACCGGGCGGTAGCTCTTGCAATGCTTCCGTTTTGATAATACAGTTTCGTTATTTCGACCCTTTCTTGAATTGAATAAATCATTGCAAAATATTATAATAGAACTAGGCAACTTAACGATTTCAAATCAAAGATAAAGTTGTTCTATGATTTACGATGACATTGACGGATGCTAAATTTCTTGCTGGTATCGGTGATTATTATTTTTTTCCGTATTATCAGTACTAAATTAAATGAGGCGAATTTTATAAAAAAAATTAAAAAAACTTCAAAATGGTTGAAGATAGGTATAAACTCTATTATACAAAAGTTACTAAAAACTTCCTGGAGAATCCAAAAATAGAAAAAAAATTGGGGGTTTCCATTTAAAAATGTCAAGTGTAATGCGATATCTTATTTTTGGAACACCCTGTATTATACAATCATACATGAAAAGACGTCCCCCTAAAAATCAAAATTGACGTGTCCAAGCGTTTTTCCCAAAATATACCAGGAAAGTCATAAATAAGGGTGGGACCTTTTCGTTGGGCCACCCTGTATATATATTTAATTCATTCGGTCAATCACATTAAATAGGTAGTTTAAAAAGTTCTGAATCTCCAAATAAAAATTTTTTATTTTGTTTAAATACTCAAATTACTGTTATTTGAATAGAAGCTAAAAAAAATTAAACATTTTGTCTGCAGTATGAAGGGGTAAAACCCTAGAGGAAGAATAAAAATAGAGTTCATTGAATTACATATTTAGCCACTGCCAAGATTACCTCACAGTATAAAGTCGATCGTACGACGATGTCAAACCTAGCCAGGAACACCAATGTTTATACCAATTTATATTACGGTGAATATTTCATACAAAGAATAGTAATGTATTTCCAGTATTATTTTCTAAGCAGTATAAAGAAATTACTTTTATTGCAAAATGGTAAAATATAATCTAAAATACCCAAGGTCTCAGATTTCACCAGTAACAAGAGTTTTAGCTATGGCTAACCCGATCGACAACTCCACGTATTAGACCATCCCACTATCGTATTAAACCATCCCACTTTCATTGACAAGGGATCTTTATAGTAAAAAAGTATAATAGTCTACAGTAAACATTGTTGCAGTCACATGACCGGCGTGGCTTAAAAGCCAATAGCGGGTAGTGGAACTATAATAAATTTTAACATTAAAGAAATTAATTTGCTAAAAAATATTTTATTAGAAACCAAGCTTTTCTTAGCGTCACTACTGCATGTGTTTTAATGTATTATTGTGTATTTGTTGATATGGCTCAAATCTTCTAATTATATGTTGCCTTACTTCAAGAAACTGCGTTTTAAAGGTGCGGTGACATTAGAAGAACATTAATTTTTTAAATATTTAATAAATAAGTTTTATTTACTTTATCTTGGACATTACGAAACTAGGAGCTTTAGTTGACTATAGTGCGACAATGTCAGTTTGTAAAAAAATGGCCGTTTAAGTTTGAAATTTTCTTTTAATCACTAAGTAAACAGCAAGGTGGAAGATACCTTATTCACTTATTTTGGGTCACATGACGTATTGACCAATCCGGTTCAGTATAATAGAACGTTTATTTCGTCGGAGGTCATGTGAGAATCTTCAGAAGCAAAATGATACAAAAAAGACTCTGAGGTGATTTTTTTGCCGATTACAATAGTTTTTCCTATCAGAGAATTAAAATAATTATAGAATATACCTATACTATATTAAAATAGTCGAAGGGCGTCTCAGACTCAAAAAAACGTACTGCGATTTCGAAAATCACTAGATTTTGGATGAAATCTGGGGAAATAATAAAGTTTCGGATGATTTCGCGCCTTTTTTAATTTCCACTTGAGTTGGGCCAATTTCTTATATAAGTGTTGTCAGGTAAAGGAATTTAAATGGGTATTAAAAGCAAAAATGTGTTCATAAACATGTTCTAAACTGCTTAGAATTTAAAATTACGGATATTGAAAATTTAAAAAGATCTTTTATTTTTAAAATTTTAGCTATTAACATGGAAAAACAATATGACAATTGGCTATTCTATTCGTATCTAATAGCGCTCGCTTTTTTTTACTTTCCCCGCAAAAGAATGGCGGCCTAATAAAATATTGTGTGTCAAAGCAGAAAACTGCTACATTGATTATGTTCAAATTTTGCTCAAAAATCAAATATTATATAGGGATGAACTGGTAAAAATGACAAATTCAAAATGGGGGAACAAAACGGTGGCCTAATTAAATGTTTAAATATATCTGAAAAAAAGTACTTATCGGATTGATTGATTGATGGCATCCCCATTTTAAATATTTATTACTAAAAATGTATGAATTGCTCACTTAATATCGGTTTTTAATCAAATCTGTATAAATATTAATTTATTTTATATCCGAAAGTGAATGTATGTTAAATTGGAAAATAATTGGTAATGGAAGTGCTGAAAAATCCATTACAAGATTTGAACCAGACATACAAACATACAATCATACGAATAGGAAGCCAATAATAGCGCGTTAAAAGCATTGATTTTAGTTTAAAACTCTAACACCCGTATTCACTAAAGAGGTTTAACTTTAGACAAGCTCTAACTTGACAGTTACATGTTTAAGATGACATTTTCAACAACTGAACAAATAATTTTTCTAAATGTCACAATTACAAAATGATAGTGACATAAGGCAAACATAACTAAAAACTAAAGTTTAATAATATATAAATACCGTAAAGTTACCTAACTTTGACTCCGAATATAACATTGACCACAAATTCAGGAAAATGTTTTTAACCGAATTTATGAAGCAGCAAAAGTAGATACCGTTGCGATTTTGGTCCTGATAAGTAGAGCAGTGCATCATAGATGGTCTTTAATGCGTTTTCAAACGTGCGCGAAAAAATAGTCCCGATAGAAACTTTCTCCGCCATCCCGAAAAAGTGCCGCGAAAATATTACCGGTAAACTTCTCATTGCTGAGCAAAAACTAATTCGTTTTAATCATTAGTATTACGCAGGTAAGTGATTTAAACTATTAGGAAGTGATTGTGATAACGTGAACTGAACTGGTCACACATTTTTCTATATTTAAAAAAAAATGTAAACATAACCTAAAATTGCAACTTTTGTCAATAACTTTGACCGCCGGTCAAAGTTAATGGCACGGTCAAAGTTGAGTTTTATTTTAATAAAAACTTATTATTTTTTTCTCAGAAATGCCGAAAAGAAAGTACAGCCAGTACGACATAGGGGAAAATCGAGTTAACCTTGAAAGGGCATTAAACATGATAAGGTCGGGACAAATATCAAAAAACCAGGCAGCGAAAACATTTAACATACCAAAGGGTACATTAATTAATAAGTGTAAAAAAGTACACTTGGGTAAGGTCGGTCGCCCCTTCGTGCTAACACCCACTGAAGAAGAAGCTATAGTTGCACATGCTATAAAAGTTAGCGAGTGGGGGTTTCCTTTTAGCCGTAAAGACTTGCAACATTTAGTAAGCGACCTTTTAGATAAAAAGGGAGTGACCGCTTAACAATTTAAAGAAGGAAATATGCCAACTCTAAGGTGGACGACAAAGTTTATAAATCGGCATCAGGCACTTAGCCATAGAATGAGTCAAAACCTCAAGGTTTCAAAAGGAGAAATATCGCCAGATACAATAATGCAATATTTTAATGCATTGAAAGATACATTACAGAATGATGGAGACTTTATTGACCCCGGCCGAATTTATAACTACGACGAAACCAACCTAGCCGATGATCCGGGAAGGAAAAAGTACATATTTAAAAAAGGTACGAAATACCCAGATAGGATTCGCGATTCCACAAAAGCCAGTGTGTCCGTTATGTTTTGCGGATCCGCAAGTGGTGTAATGTTGCCGCCATACGTGGTGTACAAATCTGAACACATTTGGTCCACATGGACAGAGGGAGGACCCCCACACACGATACAATCGGAGTAAAAGCGGATTTCGACTCTGCTATTTTCACCGACTGGTTCTGCAACCAATTTGTACCATTCGTTAAAAAACAACATAAGGATGGAAAAATCGTAGTACTTGGAGATAATCTAGCGAGTCATTTTTCATCGGAAGTTTTAAAAACTGCACATGAAAATAATATTATTTTCGCATGTTTTCCTAAAAATTCGACCCATTTGTGCCAGCCACTGGATGTCGCCTTCTATGCGCCATTAAAAAGGAAGTGGCGGGACATATTAGATTCCTGGAAAAGTAACCAACAAAGAAAATCCCAGGTAATTCAAAAGGACCAGTTTCCGCGCCTATTAAACAATCTTTGTAAGAGCATTTCTCCAAACAATCATTCTACTAATTTGATTTCTGGCTTTAAAAAATGTGGAATCGTTCCGTTTAATCCACAGGAAGTGATATGTAAATGTAAATGCGTTGACGTGTGTACACTGTTATTGTATGAAAAACACCAATAAGGAACCCAAGAGCTCCAGTTAATAGTTCCTTTCGACAGTTGCATGCGTAGATATGCACCCAAATGCTTATGGGTATTTTCAAGGGCTCCTAAAGTTTGATGGTGAAATGCTGTAGAATTTAATTGTTTAATTTTAAGCAGCTTACAAGATTCTTTAAATATATTAGATAAAAATTCGGTTCCCTTGTCTGTTACGCAAGAAACAGGAATACCGTAACGCAAAATAAAATTTTCTACAAATGACTTTGCAACAGTCAATGCCTCTTTATTGGGAAGCGGATATGCTTCCACGAATTTTGTTAGCTCACATTGAAGTGTGAGTATATATTTTTCAATATCAACTGGTAATGGACCGACTAAGTCTAGGTATACTTTTTGAAATGCTGAAGTAGCCGTTGATGATATTGTCATAGGTTGTTTATTTGGTTTTGAATGCTTGTACCTTTGACATTCGTCACACCTTTTGACAAAATCCTCAACGTCATTCTTCATGGTTACCCAAAAGTAATATCTTTTTAAATTGTTATACATTCGGTTTATCCCTGAATGTCCTCCCGTTGGTAATGTATGAAAGTCATTAAGAATTAACTGACGTAATTCCTTATTTTCTATCCTTTGTTTATCTTTTATAATACTGAGTTTAAGATTTGTCTTGAAAATTTCGTTTTTACATTTAATCATGCGCATGTCATTTAAAAACTGATTAGACTCATTATTTTTTATAATAATTAATTCCGGAATATCGTGTTTTTTACATAATTTCTCCAGATGCCTCAACGACTCACCTAAGTTCGACGTTCGGATCGGTATTTCTGGGATATGTACACTATCTTAGAATTGACGTCATACATTAAATTTTCATATTCAGTTTTTAATTTATTATTAAGCTTTATTTTCGTAAATTCATTTTCACGTACCGGCCGTAGTTCTATTATTTGAGTTTTAGGGTATTTTAATATTTCCACTGCAACAGGGTGATCAATCCTGTTTTCCATGGAAGTATTATCACTTGTCATATTGGGTTTTGTTTTGTTATTTTTTGTCTCCGAACGAGTGATTGCGTTTAAACTGGCACTCACTTTATTATTCATTTCTTTTAATTCGTTCGACTCTATACACACACGTGACAAAGCATCCGCTGTAACATTTTCAGCACCTTTCACATAGTGGATTGAAAAATCGTATTCCTCGAGCGTTAGCCTAAATTTTGTGAGCCTACTAGAAGGATTTGTCATGCCAAATAAGTATATTAAGGGACGATGGTCCGATAATATTATAAATTTTTTACCAAATAAATATGGTCTAAAATGTTTACATGACCAAACGATTGCTAATAATTCCTTCTCTATTGTACAATAGTTTATTTCTGCTTTATTTAGAGTTCTAGAAGCGAATGCAATAGGCCTGTCATCTGAGTTCGACAATACAGACCCCAACGCGTACCCACTTGCATCGGTTCTAAGAATAAATTGATTATCTTTTGAAAAATTTGGATACTGTAACAAGGGCGGACTAATAAGAGACTGTTTTAAAGTTTCAAATGAGTTTTGACATTCTTCAGACCATTTAAAAACTATTCCTTTCCTAGCTAGTTTATTTAAAGGGTGAGCAATTTCTGCAAAATTTTTAATAAATTTCCTGTAATAATTTGCAAATGCAACGAAGCGTTTGGCTTCGTCACAATTTTTAGGAACTGGATATTGAGAAATAACCCTTGTTTTTTCAGGATCAGGTGATATACCTTCAGATGAAATTAAATGACCCAAATATAAAATTTCCTTTTTTAAGAACTCACATTTACTAGGATTTAATTTAAGGTTTACTTGTCTAAGGCGTTGTAGAATTTTAGTTAAATTTTGATTATGATTCTGTAAGGAATGTCCAAAAACTATCAAATCGTCTAAATAAACAAAACATGCCTCGTAATTTAAACCCGCCATTGCTACAGTCATCAACCTTGAGAACGCACTAGGACTTATTTTCATACCCATTGGTAATCGTTTCATTTGAAATTGTCCTCTGTCCGTTGTAAAGGCTGTACAGGGCCTACTCTCAGGATCAAGTTCTAATTGGTAATATCCTTGTGCTAAATCAAGGTGCGAGAAATAAATCGCACCAGATAGGGAATCTAGAATTTCCGTAATATTCGATAGCGGAAATACATCATTTTGTAGGCGTTGATTACATAACCTAAAATCTATTATCAATCTGTGACGTTTAACGCCATTTTTGTCCGGTTTTTTGGGAACTAATAAAAGAGGTGAAGACCACTCTGAGTGTGCTTCCTCTATAATACCCTTTTTTAGCATATCGTCCACCTGGTTATTAATTTCCTCTTTTTGAGCATGAGGTAACCTGTAAGGTTTAACGTAAACTGGAGTTGCGTCCTCCTTTAACCTTATTTTTTGCTTATATAAATTAGTAACTGTTAATGAATCATTTTCTAAGTGAAAAACATCCGCATATTTAGCGCATATTTTTTGTATAGAATTTCTCTCTTCTACGTTAAGGGCTTCTGTATTTATAAGATCTAAAATTGTATCAACTCTGTCAACGGAGATTTTATTTTTTGTAAAAGAATAAACATCATATTTTGATAGATATTCAACTTTAGGCTCAAAATTTCGCAATCTTATTTCTCTTTCATTCACATTCAATAGCCTTACAGCCACTTTACCATCTTTCGGTCTTGCAATACTATTTGCGATCAACACTCCCTCACATAATTCATCATTTAAAATGACACATTCATCTGTGAGACTGGTACAGCAATGTGTAATTATTTCACATCGGGGTGGAATAACAGTATATAAATTATTTTTGGACTCCAAAGGTACTGTTATTTGCTTATTTTGATTAAGCCAAAAAGAAAAGAAAACCTTTTCATAATCGATAATTGCACCATACTTAAGGAAAAAATCTGAACCTAGAACTCCATGTATACTAGAATCGAAACTTTTAATAATTGTAAAATCATGAGAAATATATTCATTGTTCATAGTGAATAAAATATTTGCAGATCCAGCTGAATATGTTGAGCCTGCAATTCCTTTAATTTTAATTTTATTAGTTGTATTTATAATACTACTATCTTTCAAATAATTCTCAAAAAAACAAGAAATACTTGCACCAGTGTCACATAAAAATATCATTTCTTCCCTTTCATACCCGACACGCACATAATTTAAAGCATTCATATTAAAACTAGCTGTATCATTATTTTTTAAATTATTAGAAACGAAAAAACTTATTTCCTTGAGATTCCTCGCTGTTTTTATTTATGTTACTACTTTCCACATTATCAACAAAATATACACTATTATTTGAAAACTGCTGACGCCTACCTCCTCGACGAAAATTTGACCTACTAAAGCTGGAACGACCTCGGCCTTGGTACTGCGAATTATTTTGCTGTCTGCTAAAATTGTAATTATTAAAGTTTTGCCTACTCGGGTTACGAGATTGATTATAATTATGAATTTGTCTAAAATTTGTAAAATTACCTCTAGACCGATTTCCTCGATATTGGTGACGCCCACGCATATGAAATAAGTTATTAGAATAAGTTGGGGTTAAATTTAAATTTTCTTCTTTAGCGCCAGTTATCGCGTCCTTTAAATTATTGTAATTTCTAGCTTTTATTATTGTTCTTAAATCTGAATTTTTTAACCCATTCGCGAAAGCATTTATCGCCAATTTTTCATTCACCGGTTGTAAAATTTTTGCCGAATTTTGATCACCGTCCGCTTGCGCTAAGGTTAAATTTAATAAAAGTTGCTCGATAGTTTTCGCATAATCATCTATACTTTTAGTATCTTGTCTAACGTTATGCAACTGATTAGCTAAAGCTGGTGCAGATTGTTTTGTAAGAAGTTGGTTTTTTATATCTGTGACCAAAGCACCAACATTAGTATACGTCGTTTGTAATCTTAATTTCGCGTTTTGTGTTAATTTGGCCTTTAAAACATATTTGATTAGCAATACTTTCCCGTTGTCGTCAAGCAAGTCGTTATATAATTCAATAGCATCAATCAACATTTTCGTAGTTTCTTCGGTACCATCCATAGATGGCAACAAAGAAGCTGCGGTTCGCAAATCAAATTTTTCACTCATTGTTGAACTAGGATGAATGCCCAAAACCAAATCAGTCTCTGCGAGCTGTAATTTTTTTTTATCTTTTATGGCAATTAACCGACCTGATAAAATAGATCTAGCTTTATCTATGTTTTCTCTTATTTCTAATACATATTTTTGAAAATGTTCTAATTTATCGGTGTCATGCACCTGTTTACTATACTGATCTCTAAGCTGAAAAAATTTATTTTCTAATGTTTCTACGTTGCTACTTAATTTATTTACCCTATCCAAAGATTCTCTACGCTCTAATGACTCCTTTTTTATATTTATGATAAATAATGAAATAATGTTATTCAATTTATCCAAATCGCTTAAATCTACTACACTCATTAAATAAAATAATTATCAATAAATTTAAGGCAATAAATAATATCCAATAAAATTGTATAGTGCTAAAACTATGACTTACTAATTATGTTAATACTTAAGTATGTTCATTGTCCATAGTCGCCTAAGATAAGTCCATACTGTCCATATTCACCAATACTAGGGGCTTTATCAATCCCAACGTTGCGCACTAGCGGCCTTTTGCCACACTAGCACGTGCCCTCGTTGCTGACCACCGGATTGGTTCGGCCAGTGTCTTCTTTTTTCTCGACTTTATAAGTCTTGGCTTCTTCTAATTTCTAGACGTATTTTTCTTTCCAATTCCTTTTTACTGCGACGGCAACACCATAAAACAATTAAGGTAACTGCTATCATTATAGCTACAACTCCGCAAACTTGCCAAAGAGAATAGTTACTGTTGCTACCCTCTGCAGTCGTACCACCACTGTTGCCTGCCTGGGCAATTATAACTTCTTCTTTTGACTGTGTTTTTCCCATGTTTTTCTTTTCTTCTAAAGCACCATAACGATATTTTTGCACTGTTAACTTAAGCACATAGGCTGCAGGGTCGCCATGTAATATCTTCTTGTTCTGGTTCGAACTACATGCTTAAGAAAATAATCAGCGTGCACTACTTACTGTGTAACACTTTATTCTGCTCTTTTTCTAAATCTAATTACAATGGTATAAAACTACTTAGACTAACCTAATTAATAAAATAAATAATAATTTGATGATTCTATAAACTATTACTCCATATTTACAACAATCGAAAAGCTGTGTTGGACATTGTTGCAATAAGTTATTGCCTTAATTATAGTTCAATGATATGGCCTACTTTTGCAACTTGGATTCCATCACAAGGCTTCCTCGAACTAGCACTGAAGGGACGACAGAAGATCGCTCAGTTGAGTTAGTTTTTGAAGTCGTAGTAGGAATGCTAAAAACTATGAGATATGGGGATCAAGAAGCACCTAAGAAGACAAGAAAATCGAAAATCAACGTCCAACCAGGTCAGGGAATCCGATTAGAAGATCTCACTTCGAATGACAATGACGTCAACCCAACTCCAAGTCCATCGAATCAGAAGACAGCTATTAAAAAGATATTCGAGAAAAAGACGCAAAGAATGAGACTAGCCAGCGAAAGTTCTGACAGTATTGATGAAGGCAATATAATATACGCGGACACTTTAAATGATAGCTGTTTTGAGACATGGGCAGCTAATGAAAAAAAGGCTTTAAGTAAAACTACTGAAGTCCAACTCGACGATGAAGATTCAGCAGAGGAAAATACGAACCTAGCAGATTTGAGAAAGACCTTAATGAACAAAAAAGAAGAGTGTGCTACAGATGACTATGTAGTAGTGTCCCTAAAAACCCTAAATAACCAACCAAAATATTATGTTGGTCAAATAATGACTTCCGAGGAGCAAGAATTTCAAATAAAATTCATGCGGAATAAGAATTCCAAATTTATTTGGCCCATAGCAGATGATATATCACTAGTTTCTAAAAAGGACATAATTTTGAAACTAAACAAACCTAGTGATTTCAAACGCGGGTTGGTATTTCCAGAAGTTGACAATTTGCAACTAAAAATAGAATAATATTTTCTTGTTCCGAAATGTTAAACATATTTATTTCGTTCTTAAGTTTAATTTTGTTTGTTTTTTGTTTTATGTAGGTATTTAGGTACCTACTTATGTTTGATTTATATGTTAGTTTGTTTTTACTAAATCGAGACTGTTTAAGTACCTGCATTTATTATATTTATAAGAATAAATACTTTATTTTTGATTTTTTGTGTTTTATTCTTGAAAAAAATGAACCAAATCTTCTCTAATATTTTTTAAAAACGAATCTGATGGTCAATGATATTGAACAGGGTCCCTAAATTTAAGATATCATACATTTTAAGGGGTCAGTCAAAGTTAGGTTCATCGTCCCTAACTTTGACCACCAAGGTTTTTTTTTAAAAAATGCCTTATGTGGCTTGCTAACAAAAAATTTGATGGTGCAATTTAAAGGGTTACTTGAAGCTCCAAGGTGGTCCACTAAATGAACAAATTAGCTAAACGCCAAGCAAAGATATTCACAATTGAACTTCAATTTCGGTCAAAGTTAGGTAACTTTACGGTAACTAATTTCCTTTTAAACTTACCTAACTTAATGGTTTGATTTTAGATAGTGAATTAGAGAACGGTTATTTCTTTGAAGTTTGTGAAAATACCGATTTGCCTCATTAAGGAATAGGTAAGAATCCTTCTTTTTGTCAACGATAATGAAGCATGGCCCATTTCTTTATTTTCGTACATCAAATATTTTAACAGATCGTCATTTTGTTTTGCCATATTGAATTCATACCAATATTTTACCAGTTTTTTTTATATCGGAAGTAATTTTTGTGGAAAATTAAAGTTAACCGAGTAAGTAGATTTTTTAGATATACCGGAACAGACCGACCGACCGACAGTAATGGAAAAACATGAGGATCTGTAAAAACCCGTAACTATAATTTTTTCACGATTAATAATATTTCCTTATGCGGGAAGTGAAAACTCACGCCGTCACTGGCATTCGTCAACAAATGGCCACGGCTTGGGCATGGGCCATCCCCACTTCTTCTTTTATCGTAAACATTGGTCGATAGAATGTGAAAAATAGGGGAACCATGTTGGCTTATACCCCTAACGTGATTTATGAATGAGTTGTGATCTCTGCTTCAATTCTTACTCTAAGAGTAAAACGGTTCTATTGATAAACTACTTAAAAACGATTTTAATAAGGGACAACGTTTTTCTAATAATTTGTAATAATACACAACGGTGGCACTATGTAGTCGTAAGAAATCTTCCTGCAGGGTTTAAGCCTAACAACATAGTTCACTACGATAAGGAGAAGCTTGGGACTACAGAGTTTATTCGCTGCTACCACCTAATCAATCATATATCAAATATTGATTTTAAAATTGGAACTCAGTCAAAAAAGTCAGCTGAAAAGCTTTTAGACAGCAATCTATGGCCCCACAGCGTAGTAATAAAACGGTCAGCTGTATGCGAACTTTCAGAAAAATCTACACCCAACATCCCACCTCCCTCCACACCGAAAAAACTGCCCACCAACTCGAGCTCCGTCGGTTCACTGGTTGCCTCCTCTCCAATTTCTCAAAAGGGCACTATAATATCTTCTGACAAAGAGGCCATTGCTGTCTGCAAAGCAAATGTCTTGTTGAGCGACAACTGCTACAGTCTTTCCAAGAAAGCTCCTATTGACCAAGAACCTATTTTTGATCCAATGTCTCCCCCAACAGTGAAGCTTACGCGAACCGAAAAAAGTTCTGATAACCGTTTCCTCATGTCTAGACTAAGAGAACCAGCCATTTTAAAGGCCTTCAAGTTATATCTCGCCTTCCTGCACGACCAACCTGCGCCAATCCACTTTAAAGGGTTTACAAATACAAGCACCAGGCTGTTTTTGGCTTCTGAAGGCATTCCTATAGATTATAGAACCCTACATAAGATATATTTCGATTTTCATGCTGCTTACGGATTTAACGCATCAGAAGTGGAAGCGGATCTTACAGCCTATGGATCCTATATATCTTCGGAGAGAACGATCCATCTTCAGAGGACCAGAGAATGCCATAAAAACTATTTTACCAGCAAGTCTCCCAAAAAAAATTTTTAGAAAACACTTCGTGTCCTGAGGAACTAGATTCCTCAAAACTTCCTGTTGTTACTAGTCTTAATATGGTTCTAATTAATATTGCTTCTCTAAGAAATAAAACTGACGAGTTGTACCTATTTCTGGAAGAATTTGAGTTCCCCCAACTTTGCAGTTACTGAGCACTGGCTGAATCTAAACGAACCCTTTTATATTGAAAGGTATACCACAATAGCTAGATATGACAGAAAAAACTCAGCTCATGGGGGAACAATGATTCTATCCCTAAATGGAGATATCATGTCGGTATCTAAATATGATCATTTGTTAGCGGATAGCTGTTTTGAATTCTCTATGGTATATAATCAAAACCTTGATCTTTATGTAATTTGTATTTATAGATCACCAAACTCTGATGTACAATCATTTTTAAATAGCCTGGTAAGTTTGCTAGACAGTCTACCGATTAAAGGTAAAAAAATTCTATGCGGGGACTTTAATACTGACTATGCTACTATTTGTGCCATCCAAAAATATCTAATTTCTATATTCGACTCTTTCGGTCTTTCAATGCATGTATCCTCGCCAACTAGAATTTCAAAAAACTCTTCTTCTATCATCGATTACATGGCGTCTGATTTTTCTCCATCAGAGGTGCATTCACAGGTCTATAACTCAGGTCTTTCCGATCACGAGGCGGTAATTTCCAGGTTTAGTTTACCTATTAGATTATTTTATTAATGTAAGCAAAAATGTTACCTCTAGTATCTCGCCAAGTTTGAACCCTCTTTCGTTTCTCCCTCCTTCAAAAAATTTAGCTGATAGCTTTTTCTTAAGTCCCGTTAGCAACACTGAACTATTGAAGGTAATAAATAATATCAAAAGTAAATCTTCGTGTAGCACTGATGGCCTATCAATTAGAATATTCCTGAACTTGCCACTCCCAGTCATAGAGGCCCTTACAACATTAATAAATGAGTTCTTTATAAAAGGTGTATTCCCTGATTGCCTTAAAACAGCTATAATTATTCCACTTCATAAAGGCGGCGAAAAAACTAACTCTTGCAATTATCGCCCAATTGCACTACTACCAGTGCTATCAAAAATCATCTAAAGGCTACTGAAGAATCGTCTTATGCCATTTCTCCTGAAACATCAGATAATATCCCCGGAGCAGTTCGGATTTCTACCCAACAAGTGCACCAGTGACTCCATGTTCACGTTGCTTAGAGGCGTCTACTTATCTCTCAATAACAACCACCCAACTGCCTCAGTTTTTTGTGACTATGCGAAAGCCTTTGATTGTGTTAGTCATGAAATTCTGATAAACAAACTAAATTTTTATGGAATTCGTGGTACTTCTTTAAATTGGTTCAAATCTTATCTTGGGAAAAGGCAACAACTTGTAAGGGCTAATGGTTCCGATTCTGATTGTAAGCTGATTACAAGTGGAGTCCCTCAAGGTTCAGTCTTGGGACCTATTCTTTTTTTGTTATACATTAATGATATCACGAACCTTAAAATTAATGGAAGAATTTCCCTTTTTGCTGACGACACAAGCATAACTTGGAGTGATTTTGATCCAACGTCTTTACACTCTAGTATCTCCAAAGACTTGGTTATAATTAAGGTTTGGTCTGATTCCAATATGCTTTGTTTTAATGTCGATAAAATGGTGGCGTTATCTTATAAGGGAACTTTACAACCACTTCAGGTACATAACAGCAATATTGAATACGTAGAGTCGGTTAAATTCCTGCGTTTAAATATAAATAACAACCTAAAATGGTCTAATCATATTGACACCTTAACTAAAAAACTTTCTACCGCCTGCTTCGCCATTCGATCAGTTGCAAAAGAACTAGACGTTCCTTCTGCCAGACTTACTTATTTCTCTTTATTTGAATCCCACCTCCGCTATGGCCTTCCCTTTTGGGGCTGCTGTACCACCGAGCAATTTCGTAGTATTTTTATGCTTCAAAAGAGAGCCATTCGTTATTTGTTTGGTCTAAATAACAGAGCTCACTGCCAATACTATTTCAAAAAACATGAAATATTAACACTTCCTGCATTATTTATTTTGGAAACGGTATGTTTGCTGAGAAAACATATAAACACCCTCCCAGAAAGGCCACAACATGTATACCCTACCAGAAACTCTAGGTATGATATATATCTTCCCATTCCTTCCTCAGAATTAATAAAAAAATCAATTATTTACAACGCCATAAAACTTTACAACAATCTGCCAGTACATTTAAAATCTATCCTTATTCTTGCACAATTTCGAAAAAACACCAAAGCATACCTCATTGAGAGACCATTTTACAGCGTTAATGATTTTCACAGCGAGTAAGTCTCTTTAAATTGTCGCTAAATTCGCTTGTTTACTTAATCTTTTGTGAATCATGTCCTAACTCGTAGCATAGAATTTTGAAAATCATCATATAGAGAAAAGAACTGTCGAACATTCACTTAAAACTTAATTATTTTTGTTAGGTATTGGATTAAAAACAAAATTTAATTCTTTTTTGTATACTACATTCTCCACTAGTTCATTATACCTTCTGTTTAACATCACAATTATTTGTATAACTATAATAACATAGAGTTTAAGGTCGCATAGTTGCAATTTTGATTTCAATGTCATCGAAATTATTCACCTCGTACATGTGTGTTTTACGATTTGGTAAATTGATAATTTACATTTTTAAAAAGCATTGACCTATCGAAATTCTTTTTGATTAATGTTTTGATATGTCTTATTTTAGGTATATTTTTGCTGTGTCCATAAAATTGTAAAATTTTTCTGCGGCAATAAAGCGTACTTTTGTTTGTTTGTTCTTTTTCTAAAAATGTAAAAAAACTTCATTTGAAAAATTCAATTATTACAAATAATACCCATTCTCGTATTTTATTAGTAATATTTATGTATTATAAATGCTCAAAATATGTGAAGGAACATTCACTAAAAATAGAAAAAACAAAAATATTGACCGATCAGGAAGAACAAATCTGACAAAGGCACAATGAAAGTGTTTGGAAATGGTGATGCAGAATTAATTCGCAGGGAAGTGTATGAGATGTATGAGCTTAAGCTGATTCCGTAACTTGATTCTTTGCGAGAAAAGTTACTAGCAAATGGCAAATTCACTGCTAGTCGCGAAACGTTGCGCAGATTCTTGCATAAAATTGGATTTCGATGTTAACAAATTGACAAGGGCATTTCCATTAGAGAGACCCAACGGCTGGTGGAATGGAGACAAAAATATTTAATCCAAATTCATCAGTTCCGCGCAGAAAACCGAAATATTTACTATTCAGATGATACTTGGTTCGACACTCACGACACTATAATTAAAGGTTGGCAAGATTCTTCACCAAAGTGCATTTTAGACTTACCTGCTTCTTGAGGAAAGAGAATATCTATCTTATACTCTGGATCGAGGGATGACTGGGTGCCGAACGCTTTGTTACTTTCAGCAAAAAAACATTAAGGACTGCTCGTTAGACTACCACCAGGACATGACAAGTGAGTTTTTTGAAAATTGGATGAAAAATTCTCTGCTTCCCAATATCCCGCCAGGCAGTGTAGTCGTTTATGATAATGCTAGTTATCACAGCACCTTAGCTGAAGAAGCACCAACCATAAGCAGCAAAAAGAGGTACTGCAAGAGTTCCATAGACAACATGACCTCTGTTTTGAAAAAAATGCGCCTTATTACTTTTCCGCATCTTAATAATTTATGTCAAAGTCAGCAATACGCAATAATTTTTTGTACGTGCATATATAAACATTGTTTCAATCTTGCTACTTCCACCCTGGACCGGAATGATTTATTAGCCAAAACAGATGCACAAGCTGGCATAAAGTATGAATGTATTACTTAGCAATGACCATTTATCATGTTTTGGACTATAAAAGAACACATAAAATACATCATCAGGGATCAAACTGCAAGGATTTTTGGGGTAAAATACTTTAGAATTGATTGAATTGTAGAAGTATAAAACTTAGTATTGGAGAGTAAGAAGGGTTTTAATGTAAAATTAACTGGATTTTTAGTAACAAAAGGATTTTATAAAAAAAAATTGGATGCGGGGTATTGTTGCTAAGGGAGACATTTCACCGTGGTAACTTGAAATATTTCGAATCATTTTTGCTTTAAAACTTGCAGAAAAAATTCTAAAATTAATATAATTAGCTGAATTCGTTATTAATTAGTTTCCTTACAATGTTCTTAATACCTAATAAAGTTATAAAAAATTGAAATTCTGACCCCTTTCTTAATCGGTAAAATATTTTTTTAAACACGCTAAATAAACGCTTATTATTGTTTCTCCAAAACAGTTAAAAAATTGTTATATTAGGTAACGGCGATAAAAAAAACCTGTTTTTCATATGTCAACATAAAATAATTACCGTATAATATACAAAATAAATTGTACGTACCATCATGAATGGACGGGACACTGTTCGATGTCCCAGGACTTTGATGATAGATTCCAATTATTGGATGGGCGGTATTCTGAAACATAACAGTATTATTTTTTTGTAGTTAAGGTGTCAAATTCAACATCCTTTTCAAAACTGAGCTAAATATACCGACATGCACGCCAATGACAAGCTAAAATATTGATCAGAATCAGTGGCTTTAATGTCAGAATCATAACGATTATTTAATCAACATATAGTTGAATTTTTGTAATGTATAGTATTAAAAAGAAGAAGTCGTTTGGAATACACCCGGTTAATTTCAAATCCTGAAATCACCTTTTTAGAAATATTAAAAAAATAATGCTTTACAGAATACAAAAAAAGCAAGTGTTATGAGAATGATATTTTTTCCAACATTCCCTCGAATTTAATGACCGCAAAAATTACCCATACGCCGAATTGTCGTTTCCCAAATTGATGCATCCCCAAATTATCTGGATTCCTATTTAACGCATTGAATTTTAGGAACGGAATTCTTAAAAAAAATTAATACGGCATTGCTGAAGGATATTAGAACAGTGGCGGCTCTTCCATAGGGTCATTTGGTCAATGATACCCCAAAAATATTTCAGAAAATAAATTATTCGTTTGACCGTCCCTCCTAATAGTTGTAATAAAACGCGAACCTTGGGAAAAGTTAAATACGCTACACTATTAGCCGTGCGCGGCGGTTTGAATGGTCTCGTTGCGTTCCTTAGGCATAATAAAATACCCTATACTAAGCTAGGCTGGGTAGTCCAAATTGCCCTGATTACCTTAAAGCTTGACGAAAGTACCCGAAGATTTCACAGCTTCCGAGCGGCAGCCGAACGTGATAGCAAATGGAATATGAAATCGCGTTTTGGGTCATCAGCCGGTCTCTTCTCATAATTCGATCGATCGCTCGCGGGATCACGTCGGCATGCGGCAGTTCAATTGATCAGAGGTCGCGCGGTCGATATTCGAACTCGATATTGTTTCGGACGTTTTTAATCGATGAAAATTCATTTACATACTGTTTTTTGGTAATATATATTTCTTTATTTTTATGATGTGTGAGTTGGGAACATACAGGAAATAAAATGTTGATAGTGACTAGCGCAAAAATAAACAACAAAAGTGCTTACGAACCTAATTTTGCACAAATACCCAATTTCAAGGTGGTCTTTGTTTGAGTTGTGAATGTAGAAGAAATAAAATGTCGGTAGTGCAAAAAATTAAACAACTAAAGAGTGCTAACGAACTTAATTTTGAGAAAATAACCGAATTCGAGGTAAGTGGTCGCAATTTGCCAGAACTTAGTATATGACAAACTAGTAAAGACAAAAATAAAGAGGTTCATTGAAACTTTCGCAAAAGTATGTACGATTAAGCTAACTGGATATGTGGTTGTGAAGTCTCTAACCCATTTTACTGTTATGTTCGTTTGTTGTTTTCTAAGGACTCGGAACAAATTAAGCAAACCATTCAGTCAGCTAAATATGTTGCTGTGCAAGTAAACGAAACAACTGACAGTTCCCCCAAAACACAAATGGTTATTATAATACGTTGTATTTTGTCTGGCATTGTCCATCGATTTGTTAAATTTGTAAATCCTTTAGGGACCACACAGCTTCACACCTTACAGACGTAATTCTTCATGAATTAGAAAATCTAGGCATTAATAATATCCCCGAGAAATTAATTAGGCCAAGTTATGAGTGGAAAATTAGGAGGCGTACAAAAAAAATTAAAGAGAATTATGCTGCTAATTTTATACATTGTTATCCCCACCAATTCAATTTAATATTATAGAAAGCAGCAGGTCAAGATAAAAATGTAAAAGTTTTCTTTGCAAATTTACACGGTTCGACGTAACATCATGGGCCAAAATAGCATCCGCTTTAGCAATGATAAGTATGGAGAATCGGTTATAAAAGGAATATGCAATTTTAATGAACGTGTCATTCAGCATTTTTCCAATTCTAAAGAACGAAGAGTAGACCTGGACTTCAAGAGAATTTAATGATACGATATTTATTTTTATTTAAGTATCCCTATTTTTAAATTTGTTATTGACCTCCCAATATAATTCACCACGAGCCGCCACTGTATTAGAAATGAAAATTCACAACTGAGAGATTTCGAAGTCTCAAGAGTTAGCTAGAAAATTGATATAAGGGTTACAGAGAAGTAAATGTTTAGTTATATTACTTCCAAATACCGACTATATCTAAAAATATTGCATAAACCTTAGTAACAACATACCTTTGCAATTTGAAGAAGAACTATAGAGTGTTTGATATTGTCGAGCATTACCTGCAAAAAATATACGAATTTCAAGAAAAAAAAACATCATAAAGCAGATCTCGAACTGCACTGTATTGCAACAAAAATATAGATAGAAATATTGATAAACAACATTTGACAATTAAAATAAATGAAATATTAATATAGTTAAGTTGTAATTTCCACAGCAGTGGAAAAAAATATTTTTTAACTGTAGAATTTTCTCTAATTGTACTGGGTTTTCCATTGAGGTGGAAAAACGAATTTTTTTTGACTTCCCCCGTATTTCTCAAGAAATTCAAAATAGCCAATCGATGTATTTTAGCTCGGAGAATTCGAAAATCGTAACAAAAAAACAATTGATGAGAAACAAAAGACTTACGTCAAGGATGTTGCGTTTTTTAAATGGAGCACCCTATATATTATTACATTTTTGGATTCTATGGTCAATTCTATGTGTTTTTTAATAAGGCTACCATATGTCTATCTTCAGTTGTTTTTGATTTAATGATGTTCGAAAATTTACATTTTTGCTTCTTTGAGCCATCTTAGCACCTGAACGGTTAGACCTAGAGAAAAATAACTTTCACATTCCTATCTTAGTTTTTGATAAGCTATCTTATCAAAAAAAACGGACATTATTTTGCTATAGTCGAATGCGGTCTTATCGTGCGGGTCCAAAGGTCACCAACATTATGAATCAAATCAGAAAACAGAGTGAATAGTAAAATGTTGTGTGATTCTTTATCGAGCTATTAAATCTCGATGGGCTGTTTACAAATATACAGGGAGAAAATTTATTATATTACGCAATATTATTAAGATAGCCACTTAATATTATTTTATATATTAAATGCCGAGGGACTAAATAAGAAAATTCGCTAAATATGTGTTTGATTAACATTTTTTGGTTGGCAAAAACCAAAATACACAAAATGGAAAGAACCTTAATAAAGTTGGAAGGCGGTTCGAATCAGTGGAGCAATCAAGATATGCTCTGTTTATACAGCCACTTAATGAAAGTGTGATTTTTTTTATCAATCACCAAAAATTATGAGCCCCGCTTGACTTAAAAATCTAACCACTTATACAATGTCATTTATTTGAATGCGGGCCACCCATGTGCAAAGAAAACTAGTTTTTTTTCGTATTGTGATAACAAAAAAAAATTATTTTGCAAAAATATTATACATTTTTGTTAAAAACACAAGATAATTAGTTATTACTTCCCTCGTGAGATTTTTTCAGATCTTTACGTTTAAGGGTCCCTAGATGGCGGAAAACATGTTTCCTGAGAATCGGTATAAGGAATGTACAGAAACTTGTGCATGAACAAAAAACATAATTTACTTCCGAAGAAGATTAAGAAATGTACACGAAAAAATCCAAAGGCAAAAGACTTAAGTTACAATGCAAAAATGGATATTCATAATGTAATTTATAATTTATACACGTCAAAGACTAATATAATCCTTCAGAAACTTTTTAATACTATAGACTAAAAAATATCATCACTTAAAAATTCCTCATCTTCTGAGTCGTCCTCAAATGGAGCAATGATCATTGGTGCTATTTTGACATCTAGAATTCGTTCTCGATTCCACCAATCCCATATTAATTTCTCCGTATGTTTCACAGATTTCTTCCAGTACTCCGGCGTAATATAATTTAATGAATCTTGCCAAACAATTTGAACCTTATCTGATGTAAGACCATGGTTCACGTGTTTTTCGTAACATGATTTTGCCCCAGCCCATATTAATTCTATTGCGTTAAACTGGCAATGGCATGGTGGCAGTCGTAAAACCTCATGTCCATTTTCCCGCAATATATCATCTACGGCATATATTGCTGGTTTTTTTTAATAGATTTTGCCATTAAAAGAAGTTCTAGTTTCAGCATATTGGGTAAAGGATTTCTTTTTGTTTTATTAGCCAGTCATAAATATCACTTTTCTTCCAGGATGAAGTAGATTGTTTATTTAAGATTCTTGAATGATAAGAAGCATTGTCCAGAATGATTAAAGATGGAGTATCTAAATTTGGAATCAGTTGTTCTTTTAACCACTTTTCAAACAGTTCACAGTTCATATTATCGTGGTAGTTCATACTTTTGGATGTTTAAGAAAACAGTAAACTTGCACCTGGGAGAAATCCTGTTGAAGAACCTGCATGCAAAATGATGAACCGTTTTCCCGTCCCACATCCCTTTTTCTCTTGACACTTTTTACAGACTCGTCCTGCCAAGATTTCGAACCACTTCCATTAGAAAATATCCAAGTCTCCTAAAAATGCTACTTTTCTAAATTTTGAATTAACATTTTCCGTGTATTTCTTTAAAAACTGGATACGCTGACTTGCTTATGTGACAACTCGCATAAAAATCTTCGATTACAGTCCTTTTTATATCGAAACTCAACATTTTTATTAATTTTGACAACGATTTTAGTCCAATTTCCAATATGCCTAGATTTTTTAAAGCTTCTTTTAAAACTTGAAGGGTTATATTAGTTTTTGATGTGTATAAATCGTAAAATGCATTACGAAGATCCATTTTTACATTGTCACTTAAGTCTTCTGTCTTTGGCTTTTTTCGTGTACATTTCTTAATTTTCTTCGATAGTAAATTATGCTTTTTTCATGCACAATTTTCTGCACAGTCCTTATACCGATTCCCAGAGCTTTTGCTACTGTCTCCTGGATATTGACTGGTGGATGCAAAAAACCCGAAAATTGTTTTCTATTACTCATTTTGTCAATCTGACTTTGAAGTGACATCGCTCAAAGATTTTTGCAACTGCTGGTATCTATATGTATATCCTCTTTTTTCATATGAAAATATCATCTAATTCATCTTCCGGATTTTATGCGGAGGATATGTTACACGTAAAAAAAGTAAAACAAACTTAAAAAGTTTGTCGTTGATAAATCGTATGACCCGCACGATAACACTGCTTTTGACTATACCTATTTAATTGAATATATTCATACGAAATGCAGGTGATGCAGGTGATCATTTTACTTCAAAATCACTGTAATTTTGAAGTATTAGTAGATATTATATTAATTTATCGTAATGAGATATTCCATTAAATAAAAAACTACAGATTGTAACGCTGCATTATAAGTGTCAAGTGAAGCAAGACGAACATATATTGCCAATTTTCATAGAAATATATCCCTAAAAACCATTACAAGGATTAAAAACTTATTTGAAGAAACTAAATCATTACATAATAACAAAACAAATTCAGGATGAAAAGTATATCGAGACAGAACTATTTTAAATTATTTTATAAGAAATCCCACCAAGCCAATTTCGGATGCAGTTCGGGACATTCGGTATGGCCGAAGGGTTAGCCAGGAAACCGTTCACAGAACTTTACAAATTTATAAACTCGTGTTTCACATACTTCCACTTCAGCATTTAACATCTGCACAGAAAGAAAGTCACTTTCAATTTGTGTCTCAAATTATAATACGGCAACAAAACGACCCTGATTTGTTTAAAAAAAATTATTTGGACAGACGGGACCACTTTACCTCCTTAGGAATATTTAATCGACACAATACGCATCACTGGGCTGTAGAAAAACCGAGAATATTTCAACATTAAATTTCAAGGGAGAAGTTCCATTCATGTTTGATGTGGTGTTAAAAATAATAAAATTTTATAATGAATCACTAAGTGGTCCACGATATCATAATTTCCTTCAAATACCGAAAAAGACTTTTTTGAAGAATTGCCCTTGGAGGAATATCTTCAATTTGGCAACATTTATTGAAAAAATAATTGTACTCTTGTGTATATTTAGACTATAATGGGAATAGGCTTTCTTTAATTAATTTTTGTCTTCACAGTTTCAACATTTTTTATAGTTTTCCAATATTTGTTTAACACCAACTTTCGGTATCTAGAAATCTATCAGCAAATATCTGGCATGTTCTTGTTAAAACTCTGCAAGATTTTATAAAATAAAATCATTTAAATTTCCTTGTGTGTAATTTAATCGCATCCTGTTTAATTTTTATAATTACTATAATAAATAAATAATATTTTAGTTAATTGTCAAACGACAATAAATATTACGTTTCTATAGTGCTCAATTGGTTTTGTTCTCGCCAGGCCTCCCTATCATAAAAACTAACAAGAAAACTTAGAAGTCATCTGATAATTATTAGAATAAAAAATGTTGAAATCGCCAATAACTCAAAAACTACAAATTTTTGGAATGGACAACTTTATACAAAGTCACCCTTATTTTAAGTGTTAAATAAGATCATTATTATAAAAATTGGGGGTTTTCATATTGAAAAAAGTAAGTTCTAACGATTTTTTAAATCGTATATTTATAATGTCATTTTTGATAGCTTTATATATATATATATATATATATATATATATATATATATAATAATAAAACTAATAGGTTAGCAAGAAGATATTTATAGTATGTTGTATCAATCATTTTTTACAAAAATTCAAAATATCTCAAAAACAGTTCCTAAAAAGGTATAGGATGTTTTACATAATTATACCTACGAAAGTTTCGAAATCCAATAACTGATTATATACCGTATTGGCTCCATTCAAGTTGACGTCTATTTCCGGTTAACCGAACCTCAGGAAAAATAGGGAGCAGGCTTTTTTTGAAAATTCTAACTTTTTGACGCGTTTTTTAACAAGCCCAAGTTTACACTGTTAGACATTCTGCGATTGCAAAGAAGTTCCGTTTAAAAAATTAACATC